>JZKD02S0261066.1:0-18575 GCA_000966675.3 Picea glauca
ACCCCCCCCCTTTGGCTAAAAGCAGAATGGACGGGGGGGTCTGGAAAGCTATAAGGACCGTTGATTTGAGCGCTGCGATCTGGGCCTTTGAAAAGTGCACGAGACATATATAGGGGGCGGAAAATGTCATATGTAGAAAAACTTAGGATAAGGGCGTTTTCATGGGTTTTCTTTCGATATTTCTCATATACACCACCAAGGGGGACATCAATTCAACTACATTTAGGCATTGGAGTCATAGGGTAACATCTTTATCATTTTGGCTTCACTTGGGCAAGGGAAACGAGGCCATTAACCTACGTCCTAACCTACTATCACAAGGCAATTAACCCAGATTAAACAGTTGGGTCAAGATTTTATTCTTTCTAGGGGCCACCTGATCAGGATTAGATGGTCTGATCAGATTTATTCACTAGTTCTAACCTAGGGGCTATCTGACCAAGATTAGACAGTATGATCAGATGCATTCACTAACCTAGAAGCATTGAAAATTTAAAAGAACTTGGTCATGCTTGAAAGGTATGACCAAGTTGCTATTATTGCATGGGGCCTTTGCTTCAATTCTTTTCAGCCCTCTTTTTTTTTTCTTTCTTTTTTCCTTTTTCTTTTTCTTTTTCTTTTATTTGAAGAATGCAATATCATTTGTGAACCAAATCACCAGATACAGATAGTGTCCAAGTCATAAGATGATTCCCATAAATTATGGGGTGATAACAGGCCTGAAAAACGGTTAAACTTACACCTGGGAATACTCTTCCATAGAATCAAAGTTCCTAGAGCATACCTTTATTTGTGAAATTATCCATCCAGACCGAAAAGGGGTAAACTACTGACGGACAAATGTGCCTTCAAATTCGAGTTTGGCGAGCATGAAGGACAACAAGATCGCTCAACAATATTTTAATTTTTAGAGAGTATGAAAAGGGCTTAAAGAAGACTCCAGGGGGCTACTTTTCTCAGTTAATCCAGATGAGATCGAAAAGAATAAATATAGTCTCATTGGATGTTGCTTTTGAATTTCAAAGCAAGCTTGAAAGACAAAAAAACATGCTCATTAGAGAGTCTTGAGGGTAAGGCCTAGATTGATGGTGCATCAAACGAATGAGGCTTTATCTCATAATCATGAAAGGACTAACAAGGACTCCCAAGCCTATAGTCATTACTGACAACATGGACACTAGAATGCAAGAAGGATCTACCTAGGGAATCCATGTAAAGGTAGGCTCTACCATCTAATTACGACACTTCTAGAGAAGCAATGAAGGTTCCATATCGCACTTCGGTGGGGTCAATCCTATGGAAAAATGAAAAAGACAATGAGATGCAGAAAGTGGAGATGAAATCCTAACTTATATGCAAAAAGTTGGAAAAAATGACTTTTACCAAAGGATACCCAAAAAGGGACCCATCCCAAAAATTACCAAACCAAAAGAAAAAGATACTGAATCATCAATAAGAAACTTAGAAATGGAATCAAGTTATCACCAAGAGAGGAAAAAATGACAAAGGGTGGAAAAAAACAACAAAAAGGGCCAAAAAAGTTTATAAATAGAAGCTGACAACTCTTTTTACCATTGCAATTCGAAAATTAACCAAAAGGTGAAAAAAAAAACCTTTGCTAAAAGAATTGATTATGGGAGCTTCAGTGGACAAAACGACATTATACTTGGACCAAGTAAGTACAAATCCCTCCCTCTTGCATTTCAATACTTATTTTATGCATTAGTTTTAGGTTTTGAGGGGGCACTCTCTCCTAAAAATAATGGCCCTATGTGTACGTGAGCTTCCCAAGAACACGCTGCGTATGTACTCGGGTAGGAAACAACCAACCCACGTACATACATGACTGTGTTCAATACAACCCACATACACCTTTGCAAGCTTTCAAAAAAATAAAAAGCAAGTACTAACTTCCTCCATTTTGCGATGAAACAAGATGTATGTTCACTGGAGGGAGAGGGAGCATGAGGATATTAATGTCTTGGTCAAAGAGGACCCTATAGCCATCGACGCACTAAAATAGTGTGGGCTATGGAATTTTTTCTAGTGTCCATTCATGAGGGTACAACCTAGACTACTCAATGCTCTTTTGGAGTATTGGAACCAAGACACAGAGGATTTTATGCTAGAGGGTCAATCACTGACCCCCATGATAGAGTATATCTACTTCTTGACTGGCCTCTCAAGGAGAGGGGAACCAGTCAGCTTGAGCACATTCCCTCCTATGCCTTTCAACATCAAGGATTATATCTGGATGTACTGTGAGGCCGACACTGAGAAGGTAGGTTCTCAGGTGTCGATTCACAAGATCACCAGTTTATCTCTACAAGTGATATTACTGTTGATTAGGTGGATTACTAGTTCCACAACCTTACATCAGGCCTCTCAAACACACATGCATTGTGCCATTCAGTGTCTGGAGGCACACATTTTTTATCGGAGTACGACCATGCTAATGTGCATGAACATACAAATTACAGAGTGTCGACAACGTACCAATAAGAACTTTGGGTTTGGTACCATTTTGTGTTCCTTTTTATTTGAGAGGGTGCCCAGTCTCAGTCCTAGAGAGATGATGCGGGGGCATGTGGCCTCCTTCCTAATAGTATGCAGGTGGGTAGCATTGCTTCCACAACAAGGTGGAGGGAGGAACATAAAGGACTTTGATGACAAATTCTTTGACTGGTGGGCATGACAGATTCCGATGATTGAGGATCACCCTTATGCCAGAATCAAATTCTTCAGAGATTCGGACATGCCCATGCCTTTCGGTGAGGAGCGAGGCGAGATAGGTAACAAAAGTTTTAATGTTATTTAATTTTAATTGTTTTTATATATATCCTTTTTATGTGTGTACATAGTACTAACTCTTGTGTATCTACTATGTATAGATGTGGGACATGTGTGCCCAATGGAATTCACTAGGACTCGATGACGTCCTCAACTAGAGGCAGAACCAATAATAGTCAGTGGACCAACAACTGCAGAGGGACCCCCAACTAGAGAGGTTGAGAGAATTCTGAGACGAGTGGAGTACAAACTCACTGCGCTCACTTGCACGGTACCTATGGCTGAGATCGAGCATCTCCCACCTCTTATGCAACCTCATGTAGTACGGGTGCCTCGGACATGGGTCTAGCTATTCCGACGTTTGGCCAATGCCATTGTACATTATGGTAGGGGAAATAGGCCATGTTCTTAGATAGTATAGACCCTTTATGTGTCTAGGGAAATTTTGTATATGTATTTTTTTAGGGCATTATCCCAACGATGTATACTGAAAACTTTTGAGGCGTTTACGCCCACCTATGTACTCATGACACTTTTTGGATATATATATATATATAGACACACACACACACACATATTTTATGTCTTATGGATTACATATTTTACAAATGTATGTACATGTGTATGTGTATGTTTTTCTTTTTATGTGTGTGCAACATGCCAATCTAATATTTGATTAGCTAGAGTATCTGTTATATGATTAAATCTACTAGGAACATGGATATACCTAATGTAATCAAAAGAACATTCTAAGAGATGTGCCCTAAGGAATCGTCGGTGCAGAGTGGGATCATAAACACGATAAACCAAAAATAAATCTCTGATTCAGTTGACATCTACCACAGTAAAAAAAAAGACATAAATAACTACACGTACAAAAAAAAAGAGACTAAATATTTATAAGAAGCTATACATATGTATAAGAAGTCACCCAGGTGACCAAACTAAGAGTAATAGTTCTTGAGGTAGAGCCCATTTCTAGGCTCCGCCAAGGCATTTCCCTCAAAATCAACCAGATGGTAAGCACCCTTCTTCAAGACCTCTTTCATAATGAATGGTCCAAACCACATGGGTTTGAACTTCCCTGCCCCTAGGGGATCTTTGTCTTGATCATAGACCAGGACAGGATCACCTTCTGAGAAAATCTGAGGATGAACAAACTGATTGTACTGACACTTGAATCACTGCGTATGAGCCTCATTGGCTGAGGCTGCATCACGACGCTGCTCATCAAGCTGATAAGGATAAGGATATAGTAGGCGTTCCTCAAGCAGTGAAGTGTCCGACAGTAATTCCATTTCCAACTTTAAAGAAGGAATATGACACTCAATAAGTAAGACTGCTTCCAGCCAGTATACGAGTTGAAAAGGTTAAAAACTAGTAGTAGTCTTCACAGACATTTGGTAGGCCCATAATGTTGAATATAACATCAAATGCTAGTTTGAATTGGAAGAATTGATCGTTCATTGAAGAATCGTCTTTAGAGACTTATTCATAGCTTCAACCTAACCATTCTCTTGTGGGTAATAAGGCAATGAATGTTGATGTTTAAACCCAAGATTTGACTTAATTCAATGATCATTTTGTTTTGTAAGTGACTGCCATGGTCAGTGACAATCTCCTTCGGGATTACGAACCTTGCTACTATCTGACTACACATGAAAAGAGTCTATGTTTCTCCATAATTATTGAAAGTTGGCATAGCTTCAACCCACTTGGTGAAGTAGTCTACTGCTATGATGATGTAACAATGTCCCCTGGTTGAAGCCGGGTGACATGTAGTAAAATCAATCCCCCACTTGGTGAAAGGACCAACAACAATGTCAGGAAACATAGGAATAGGATGTGCCTGTATATTTCGACAAAAGATCTGGCACGAGTGGCACTTCTTGGTTGCCTCAATGAAATCCTTGATTAATGAGGGCCAACAGTAACCTAGACGTAGAATATTTTGGGTTGTTTCCAACCCATAAAAATGACGACAACATGCTCCAGTGTGACAATTGTTCAAAACGAGCTCTGCTTCTTCATGCATAAGGCATCACCAAAGAATGCAATCCACGCCTTGACAATACAAGTTGTCATCGAGTATAAGATAGTTTCGTGCTTGATGTTGAATTCGTCGATGCTCATCATGTGAAGTAGAAGCGGGGAACTTCAAATTATGGATATATGCCAGTATATCTCCATACTAGGGGTTCCAAGATACAATTAGAAAAATATCTCCCTTAATAGGATATTCTTCGAGCATGATATCACTAGACTCGACTGGAAGATCCAAAATGAGTTCGACAAAGACAAATGAATTTTTGGATTTCACCGAAATAAAATCTAAGTCAAATTCTTGGAGGATGACTATCCATCTACTAACATTTATGCCAGTGACCAGTCGTGTAACACATATTGAAAAGGGTTGATGATGACGATGACAGTGGTCTTGCAAAGAAAAATTTAGTGATGGAATCGTTGGACATCATGAACAACTTCTAAAGCAAGCCTCTTGACATGAGAATAGTTAAGTTATGATCTAACCAGGCCTCAAATAAGGTAATATATAACGTGTTCTTCAAGAACATCATCTTCTTGAACCAAGACCATGCCGGTAGTTGTTTCCGCAGTGGCCAAATACAACAAGAAATATTTTTTATAATCAGGAGGCCGGAGTGGAGGGGTAGATGTCAGGGTGCATTTCAACGCTTCAAAGGAGCACTGAGGAGCTTCATCCTAATAGAATGGGACCCCTTTTTTCAAGAGACGCATAAACCCTTTAGTGATCTCAGCATAATTCATGACAAAACACCGAAGAAAATTTACTTTCCACTGTAATATCTGAAGCTGGGGTATCGTGCACGGGGGAGGCAATTGAACTATCACCTCAACCTTGAGAGGATTGACCATGATCCCTATTGTCGATACAATAAAACCTAAGAGACGAATTGACATCATGCATAAACTGCACTTGTTAGGATTCAAGCGAATCTGATAATAGAAGCATCGTTCAAAGATTAGTTGAAGATGGACAGGATGATCATATCTCTTATGAGAGTGTGATGCTATATCATCAAGATGCGCCTTGACTATGTGTCTAAGGTCATGAAAATAAAATGACATGGCCCGCTAAAAGGTAGCTCCAACATTCTTCAGGCCAAAATTCATCTTACGATATGTGAATGTGCCCCAAGGACAAATAAAAGATGTTTTATGCTGGTCCTCAGGTTTGATTTGAATCTGATTGTATCCTGAGAAACCATCCATGAATGAAACGACCTCACAACCTGCACACTCATCGACAATATGATAGATGAAAGGGGTGGGAAATTTGTCTTTCAGACAAGCCTTATTCAAATCGTGGAAGTCCATGCACACGCTAATCATGCCCTATTTTTTTTGTTAACCGGAACCGGGTTTGACACCCATTCCGTCAACTATACAGGGTAGATAAAAGCATCTTTGAGAAGTTTTTCTACTTCTACCTTGATTGATGCCTCTTTTTGAGGATTTATCAGACGAATCTTCTTTTGGACTAGCTTGGCATCAGGATAAGTCATAATTTCATGATCGACAATTTATGGGTTGATGCCTAGCATTCCCTCATAAGACAAGGAAAAACGTCGCAGAATTCTTTGAATAACTCAGTGTAAGTTTGAATCTCTTTGGGGGAGCAACCCACTCCAACAAAAAAATTATCCACAATGCCAGGGGTTTTGGAGATATCAATTGGAATTGTTGTAGCAATGCTTTCCATGTTACCCTCGTCATAAACTCCGTGCTTAGCCAAAGGATTGATAGGACAAGGCTTATCCCCATTCATAGTCAAAACAAATTCTCCCACTTCTATTATCTTTAAATCGAGAAGGAAGTGAGATCTATGATGTAGATCATCCAAAGGTCTATCGGGACCAGTCATTGCCTTGAGAATTTCCTCGTTAGAGGGAAAGACAAGGTCTAAATCATCTTGAGTGGAAAGAGAATCTTGAGCCTAAATAAGCTCAAGAACTGGAATTAACTTCTGTGCAGGAGTTAGATCGGGGTTGGCCAAAGTATGTTGGATAATGATGTATGAAACCTCAGCTGCGGACAAGGGCATGTCCATGATAGGATTCCCTGTCCCTTCCATAGAGGTCGATGGGGAAGTTAAAGTACACATATCATTAAAGTATCTCATTTGAAACGATGATACTTGTAGAATTGTAGCCCTCGGCTGGTCGGGAAAAATTGATATAAGATTTACATCGCTAGAAGGCGGTGGGTAATCAAAATTTCCCATCAATGATGAAAACACACCAACACCTAACTTGATAGTGTCAGGCTATGTACTATAAATCATCAGGACCATGGAAGCCCTTGATGAAGGGTCACGATGGGAGAAGGACAACTAGTCAATGGTCACAATCTGACCCTTGTGCAAAAAACACAAGACCCAAAAAACCATAGCAACCATTGTATGCATCGCATAAGTCCAACTTCTTCTTAACAACATGTTGTAGTTGAGAGACGCATCAACCACTTCAACTTCTACACACATGGTTTTTCCTCCCAACTAGATGGGAAAGGAAGTTATAATTCCATGTGGTCTAAACGACTGACCATCAAATTCCATAAGAAACATAGGTGATGGAGACAACCCAGGCTGGCCAATGGCCTTCCAACATGCCAATGACATCACATAATTTGAGGCACCCTCGTCAACCACTGTACAAAAAATGTTTCGCGTAAAATATTTTATGGTGTAAGCCACTACTATCTAAAAAGAAACTTGGTAAGGAAGATGGGGTTTCAATTCAGTTGGATTGAAAACGATTGCTTATGGTTTGAAATTCTCTGCTTCTCCCAAGGCGGACAATAGAGATTTTCTCTACGAGGGGTAATTCTAGAGGACTTCCAAAGAAGACATTGCACAAGGGGTCTGTTCTAGATATTCTACAATGGAGTATTTATGGATGGCCCTCGCATTTAGATTATGAGAAGCCCTCTTAAACACACCTTTAGGGATGTGAGTCATCATTTCACCCGCCACCTTCTTGATTTGGAGAGGATTCGGTGGGTTAGTGGCTTCCTTTCCCTTCTCGACAGATTCCAACATTCCTTAGGATCGTATGCTAGTCGTTAAATGAGCCTCGACATTCATCATGTAAATATTCCTAGTCGACTTGTTATTAGTAGGCGCAGGGGGTCTCTGAATGCCCCCTACTGCGCTCATGGATTTTGAAGCTTGAGCCATGTTTTTCCCTTGTGGAAAAGGGTTTGTCAGCACAACAGGTTGTTGTTGCACTAATATCTTCTAAGCTTCTGCAATATGAAGGCATAGATGAGTCGGGTGGTCTTCCGCGCAAAGATTACATGGAAAATTTGACTTCTTCTCCATTTTTCCCCCACTAGCATTATTGGTATCCTTTTTATCCCCTTTACCCTTCTTATTCCATTTTTTCCTCTTTCCATTGGGTTTCTAGTTGGCCTTGGGGTTCATCAACTTCAAACTGTGTACATCCGACATCTGGGTAGGGAGAACAACCGAACTCAAATTCTATATGGAAACAGTCTGTTGTATCGACAATTGTTGCAATTGATTTGACAATAGGTCCATGGAATTTATTTGTGTTAATCCCACAATATCATTGACATGGGGTCCAAAATGTTTTTTGGCATTATCTAGAGTAGACCACGGTGCATCTGGAAAAATCTCATAGAGCATGCCGGACCGAGAGTGGATCAGTTCAAGTTGCTAGGATCTCATAATCACCTTCTCCTATGAAAACACTCTGGAAGTCACAACATCCTTGGATACGCAAGGAACCAAAGACTTCAAGAACCACTCAAGTAAGAAAACATCAGGGACCTTGACCTTAATTAATCTCTTTCTATGCCACCATTCTTAGATATGGTCAAATATGTGGTCGGCGTTAGTTTTCTCAAAGTTGGCCAACAATTCAGTGTCAGCATCATATCTCACAGTTAATTGGAAATGGTTCAAGAAGACTATTTCCAAGTCGTTGAAGTAAGAGTACCTCGAGGGGTCAAGCTCAATATACCATTTCGTAGCACCCCCTATAAGAGTCCATTGAAAAAGGTGCAACTAGACAGAGTCATCCTTAAGTGAGTTTGACGAGCACCATAAATGAAAAGTCGTCACATGATCACCTGGATCTTTGCCAGGCTTGCCCTCAAATTTTGGAATATATGAGGGAAACTTAGTTGGCATGGGGGGCCAACGCGGATCATGAAAAATTGGGTCATTTAGTAATCTTGACAAGTCTGGAAGATGTAGCGTTTCCAGAAATGATAATTTTGGTTGTAAACTATTTACAGGAAAAGAGGATCCTGGAGTTTGACTGGCACCAGGTTTCCAGGAAAATTTGGATTGCTGGCCAGGGTTTTGGTAAAAATTGTGGCCTTAACTAGCATAAGGTAACTGTGTATGTTGGGGTGTAATCGAATGACTCCTGAAATTGGATGACATAGCCTATGTGGGGATTTCTCCCTGCATTGTGTTCCAAGGACCATGGAAGGGGATTGCCCCAACCGATCCGACGAGAATGGGTACAGAGACTTGCCCAGGGTTCCATTGATCATGGAAGGGGTTTCCCCCGAACGACATTCCTTGGGAGGGAAACGATCCCTGCCAAAGATTCCAAAGACCCTATGGGAGAAAACTCCAATCGTCGCTCCATGTGAAGGAATAGTACCTTGCACTGGGTTCTGTTGACCAAAAATGGGGTTTCCCCTAGCTGAGACAACAACTGAAGAAAAAGCATTGTTCCCAAACACACCGAACAAAGATAACGACATAGATCCCACTGACATTGTATAAGATGAATTTCCTAAACTGCCTCCACAAAAAAAGCTATAATTAGCATTTGGCTCGATTGGCTATTGAAAAGAACCACCGAGCGAAGGGGACAAAGGAGCTATATGACTCCCACCTAAGGGATAACATTAAAAGTGATAGAATCTCCCCCGGTTGACCCTTGCACGGGAGTGTTTGATATCCCTACCTCCAGACCCATCATCTGTAAGGTAGAGTAATTAAGAAATAAGTTTTAATCAAATCCTGGCATCCCATATGATAAGGGAGGGCCTGTCACACTATGAGAAAATGTAGTAGTGGTCAAAGCCGATAAGGATATCATACCACTGCCCGAAGTTGAGGGGGTCGAGACCACTATGTTATTAACTGGAGAATGTGGGAGAGGAGGTAGGATGACCCCTACAGTAGTAGCCATAATAGGAATATGATGACTCCCGAATGAAGTAGCAACATTCACTTCCATTGCCACTTGTGAGAATAGTTGACGCTCATAAGGTGTCACCTCGAGAGGAAAAACTTGAATCAATATCGGTGCTGACAAGTCGGTAATCAGAGGGTTGGCTGGTTTGATATTTTCTACCCCAAGGTCAGAGACAGTAGGTTCCTCTAGATTCAGAAAGTCTCCTCACGAAGCATGCTCTGGCACAGTTTCCTGCGGCCTAGTCGCTTCGAAGGACCTTTCTTGATCAAGTATTTTATGCAACGATGGAGGAGGTGGATCCAAAGTAACCGACGACAGGCCCTGGAACCTTCGTGATCGAAAAGGCTATTGATTGTCCACTTTGACTAGCATTGAACATCAAGCACACACTAAAATGTTTCCTAAAGACAAATCAAGTAGTCGACTATCTAGTAGGAAGGACAATTACGCCAATCGACACTAGAGAAACTAACCAATGTAAGTGCGAATCAAACATGGAAGAACCCTCCAGGTATACTCTGTGAAGCGCAATCCGACATCTTCCCCAGGTATTGTGGTATACCCCCATAGTCACCCGTGTAAGTCCCTAAAATATAGGAAACTAGGTTTCCATCTCGCAGTCAGTTACTAGGAGGGTACAATTGATAGTCGGGCAGATCATAATGAGCATGATAACAAGTATGAAGTCTATCAAGGGTATCAAAAGAAAATGGTCCATAAGACAATAGAGGATCTTTAATGGATTCTAGGTGCATGAATATCCGTAGGAAAATGCAGTCGGTATTATTCCCGAGAAAGACCCTCAATATACAATCCCCACTACGTTGTTATCTTAACTTCCTTTCCTCACACGACCTCGTGTTTATCCCCTGTGTTAGACGAGGGTCTTGGATAACTCTTCCGACACTTCACTTAAATAACTCCCTAACTCAAACTCCAATGTTTGATTTAAGTGGCCTTTAAGAGTTTCCTCTCCAAACCTAATTCAAGGACCTAAACCCCTAAACTAGTTTTTGAACCATACAAACAAAAAAGTGTAATGTCTTTTAGATTAGGCATTATTTTTAAGGCTTGATTTACTCAAAAGGTATGGTAGTGAAACTAATGGTGTTATCAAGAGACGAATAAGTAGGATAAAAATAAATCACTTGAAATAAAAATTACTTCGAATTTAAAAGCAAAGCTTGTAACTAAATATTTGTAAACTCAACTTTTCTTAACTGATATTTCAAGATCTTGTAAAGAAAACCTAAAATTTGCCTTCGCTTGACTACAAGATACTTATGTTTCAATAAATCAAGAAGAACTTGACAATAAATACTCTTTTTCCTTTTTGCAAATAACAACTTTAATCACTTCACCAAACTAAAATGCAAGAAAATGAAATTCTTTTTTTTTGAACCGCTTTATAGAAAAAAACTGAAGTAAATTTTTTCTTTTTTTTAAAGCAAGTAAAAAGGACAAAACAAAACTAAAAATAAGACTGGAAAAGACCTTCAGCCCACTGCGGATCGCAGGGAATCAATGAAGAAACCAAAAAAGGAAGATCTAAGACTCAACAACTTTCTTAAAAACCTTTTTAGGGTAAACATAAGAAGACTAATAAAACAAGTAAGATAGAACCTATACCAAAGATATGGCCATAGACAGAGACTCTTGTTGATCCAAGAAAGCCCTGAGAAGTGTGAACTTCAATCAGGAAAGAGGAAAACTCCCTCTTTTTCAAAAAAATTTCATGAAACAGAGACGTGGGTTGTTACATCAACAACCTGCATATGTACATGAGATGTTTACTATGCAGAGCACGTATGTATGCGGGCTGACCCAAGATAGGGCATGTACACCTCTGTGTCCTTTCAAAAATAAAAAAAACCAGGCAATTTTACAGTGTAGGGACAACTGGTATGCACCCTGGAGGTGACGAGAACCCCTTGACAGACTCATAAAACTTGAAATAAACTAGAAAGGAAAACAAAAACCAATCAATCAACCCTATTATATCCTCAAATGACATAGTCAAATTTGTTAATTTTAGGTGATAGGAGTTCATTGAAAAATACTTTTCTAAATTTTTTTAGGTTCATTTTTGAGAGCCTTATGTCTGTAATAAAGTTTGAAAAACATTAGATTTCATTTTTTCTTCAAAAAAATCAAAACTCAGGTTTCGGTGGCTAAGTCATTTTCCAAAAGGGATTCTAATCCACTGAAATCCTAGCTTTCGGCAGCTTAAATGCGAAATTCAAGGCTCTCCTAGCCACTGAAAGCACATAAATTCTGTGTTTTTACTAGGTTGAGTCATCATTTTAAAACGATGATTTTGAGAAAGTGGAAGATCATTTTGAGAAAATTTTGGAGTTTTTTGTGCCTAACATGTCAAGTACCAATAACCTCTCTCAATTTTCTTACAGGTGTCATATATTGGGAGAATCGAATTCATCTCTGAGACCTAATTTCCGGATCTCAGGATTTACTTGTTTGACACATTTTTTTGAAATGAAGATCACAGGAAAATAAAAATGAATCTCAAATAAATGAGATAGGTTTTCTCTCAAAACAAACCGATATACAAAATCCTCTCTCAGTTTTCCAAACTATATTTTTATTTGATAGATATGGGTGAATATTTGAGAGGTATATTTCCAAAATTTTCGGTGGCTTAGGCGAACATTTCAACTGTTCATTAGCCACCAAAAGCACAAACATGGCAAAGAGGTCATATTTTTTCCCAGATCTAAATTTTTCTTAGCCAAACATCTCAAGAATGGTTTCTTAATATGCATGATAATTAAATACATCATATTTAAGGTTTTGTCTTGATGTATGAGCTGTTTTAGATGGTGGCAAAATGGAAATAACCACCTATTTTCTAGGCACAAAAAATAGTTTTTGGCTAAAAATAGAAAATTCAACCCATCTAGTTTTCTATGGATACTCAATAGCCTTGGAAGGTTTTCTACACTTGGAAAATATTTTGAAGGAGATAAAGATCATAAAAGATAAGGAGTTGACCTAGTTTTTAGGATCTCTTCATATTCTTTTGTGACAGTTTTTTACTGTCGATTTTAAGTAAATCTGATCCTACTTTTCAGAATCTAGATTTCTCATGTAAAGGCTATAAAGCCATAGACTATTGATGTAACAAAGGATGGGGGAATTCAGTCCTTGAGGCCGAAGGTTTGATTTTGGATTCAATGTGATGCTACTGTAATAGAGACTTATTCTTAAATATATTCAAGCCTATAAGCTTCTTTCATTGATGTGATAAGATATCTTCCTTCCTATTTGTCTATACTTATGAGTGAATGTTATTATCTGTCTATGATTATATGATCCTTATGTGACTGTCATCTCACTATTTGATTGCTAAGAAAAGAATCATAAGTAGTTATCCTGGTTTCTGGACCCATCATATTTATTGTTTTATATATGTGTGATTTGGTTAGGTGATTAGCTTCTGTTCTATTTGATAAACAACTTGTATGATTTCATCTCTTGAGAGCCTTATACTATTTGAATATCACTAGACAGTCTTCAATAAACAATCCAATTAGTAGATATTCATCTTGATCCAACCCCATACCCATCATTGAGTTAATCATTGAGAGAATTAGTTAAGTAACCAAGCATCTTCGAGTTCAACCTAGAAGAGTTTCCTGGAGTGATAATAAATTGGCATCGTTGTCAGGGAGAGGAGGTTGAAGCTCAACTTCCTTGGGACATGACATAGATCCAACTTTGATGATAGACAAATCCTGGAAATTTACTTGGTTGTAATCTTCTATCTGGTGACTCCATTGAAGAACTGTGGCTCCGAAGAGAGCTCATACCAGAGAAAATCAGCAGAGGCTACCAAAAACACCTATTGCAGACCCAGAGAAGATCATTAGAAGAGGAAGAACTCTACAAAGGAAAACTTCTAGAGCAGCAAGGACATCTCGATCAGGTATCTCAAGAGGTACTGCTTCTTTATATGTACCTAGAACACCTTCCATTAAGTCTGCTTTTGTTGCATCTTCTTTCTCTAAAAAAATTGTAGTTTAATCAGAGGATTGAAAAGGTGATGAACCTTTTATAGATTCTATTGTGATAAATCTTTTTCTAGAGAATATTTCTATACATAGTTTAGGGAAAAAGTTGAACAATCTACCCCTGAAGATGATTGTTCCTCTTCTCTGAATTCTTTGCAAGCAGAACCAAAAAAGCTCTATACCTATACCTATATCAATCTACCTATCATAGAGTCTATTCTGTAAGATATATTTGTCAAAGGAGAAGAAAATCTAGCCCTGCTGCTAGGGCATATTTACAAATCCCTCTATTTCCCCGATCCATCCAAATTTAATAAAAAATCCACTGGGGAGGATCCGATTGATAGAAGATGAAGAGGATGAATTCCAAATCCATGTATTAGTTTATCAGTTTTCTTCATGAACTGTTGTATTTATTTATCGGCTCTTTCATGCTTTTTCCTTCGCATGTTAAGATAATTATTTTCTGTTTTGTATATTCGGAAAATTATCATTCTTCTTGTATATATACCACCCTAGAAGATGAAATATTGCAGCCTGCTTGCATTGTAGAAGTAGATTCACCAGTTTTACCTCAACCCTTTCATAAGGACGATCATTGTATCCAAATTCCTTTTGAAACTGATCAGCCATATAACCTGGAGGAAATTAAGATTGATTCTGAACCCACTCAGACTTCAGTTCCTACTGTGATTACTACTAAACCTTTTCATCAACCTCTCATCCCTCAAGAGCATCCCACTGCTTTTCAAATTAAGATCAGGATGAAGATGTTCAATCCTTTGAGGCTGCCTTGTCTCCTTCATCCTTATCCTCTTGACTGTTATGAATACCTTCCCCAGTTTTCTGGAGAGAATCAAGTTTCAGCTGAGAGGCACTTGGAATCCTTTGAGGATTTTGTTGAGAGTTTTGAGATTGTTCATGAAGATGTGATCATGATATTTTTCTCTAAATATTTGATCAGAGATGTTGCTGCATGGTTTAAGGGTCTGAGAGTTGATTCTATTGGTTCTTGGATCGAGTTATTTAATGCTTTTTTGAAGTATTAGGCTGAGTACAAATCACTGGATTTATACCTTGTTGATTTTTATGCTTTGAAGAGAGAGCAAGATGAAGATTTTTCTATCTTCGATCGAAGATTTTTTAGCATCTACCATAACATGCCTTTGGAGGTCTGCCCTACAGAGACAGCTGCCATGATACATTATGTTATAGGTCTTCATTCAGAACTTGCCCTTCTTTTGCTAGAAAGGAAGTCTCCATCCTTAACCCAGCTTTTTGATGATGTGCAAGAGGTAGAGGAGAACATCTGTGCATCCAAGTGGATCAGAATGCAGGTTGACTCTGAAAATCTGCGAGCACATGAGCAAGCCGAATGGTAGTATACTTCAGATTTTGAGCAAGAGAGTAATGAGGTCGAAGTAGATTTGAAACAACAATGAGCAAGTGAGTTCATTTCAGATTCAGAATCATATTTTTCAGTATTTGCAAAATACTCCAGAGACAAGTATGAGTCTTAAGTTTATGATCAGTTTTTAAATCAGAATGAATCTTTGATAACCAATGATTACACTGGAAACTACATGTTCCTAGATAATAATAATCCTTGTCATTTAAGCATTGCTCTATCATCATTTTCTGAGTACTTTTCCGAAGAAAAAGTTCTAATGATTGATGATCAAGATCTCATTTTAAGAGAACTAGAAGGTGATTAGTATTCTAGCAAAGGAACAGTCATGGCTGAGCAAGAGGCTGCTATAGATGTGTAGTGGTTTCCCAAAGATAAACATGTTTCTGATCTTCCTTTAAAGGATCCGGGTTTAGCATTCATAGAGCTATATTTTTCAGAGAGCTGGAAGGTTTCAGATTTCTTCAGCTCTCCCATGTTTTCAGATGAGTATGGTTTCCAAAAAGAGTTCTTATTGTTATTGTTACATTTCAGAACTCAGTTGCTGATCAATGATAGAGACAAAGTTTCTTCAATTTATAAATTGATTGAATGGCTATTATGGAAGTCAACATTCACTTAACCAATTGCAGAGTTGGTTAGAGTAGAGTAGGGTAGGAAATAAGCTCGTTGCTCAAGCATTTATTTTCTTCCATTTTGCAGCAACAATAGTAGTGAGTTTATATGAATAAAGGTAGATCTTGAGAATGGAAGTTTTGCAGGTTTACATATATATCAGTTGTAAAATATAGATGACTCCATGCCCAATGCTAAAGGCACTAGGTTTGCTAGGTTCTTGGAGACCTCACAGGGAGGTCTCCAACCGTAAAGGCTAGATGACTCATGCCCAATCCTAAAGGTGACTGGAACTACTAGGTTCTTGGAAACCTCGTAGGGAGGTCTCCATCCCAGTTGGAGCTAGATGTTATATCCTCAAATGACATAGTCAAATTTGTTAATTTTAAGTGATAGGAGTTCATTGAAAAATACTTTTCTAAATTTTTTAAGGTTCATTTTTGAGAGCCTTATGTCTGTAATAAAGTTTGAAAAACATTAGATTTCATTTTTTCTTCAAAAAAATCAAAAATCAGGTTTCGGTGGATAATATAGTTTACAAAAGGGCTTCTAAGCCACCGAAATACTAGATTTCAACAGCTTAAACGTGAAATTTGGGGCTCTCCTAGCCACCGAAAGCACAAAAATTCTGCGTTTTTACTAGGTTGAGTCATCATTTTAAAACGATGATTTTGAGAAACTAGAAGATCATTTTGAGAAACGGTCAAAGGATTTTGTGCCTAACATGTAAAATACAAATAACCTCTCTCAATTTTCCTACAGGTGTCACATATTGGCAGAATCGAATTCATCTCTGAGCCCTAATTTTTGGATCTCAGAATTTACTTGTTTGACACATGTTTTTGAAATGAATATAACGGGAAAATAAAAATGTATCTTAAATAACTGAGAGAGGTTTTTTCTTAAAACAAAACTATATACAAAAACCTCTCTCATTTTTCCAAAATCTATTTTTATTTAAGAGATATGGGTGAATCTTTGAGAGGAATATTTCCAAAATTTTCAGTGGCTTAGGCGAACATTTCAACTGTTCATTGGCCACCGAAAGCACATACATGGCAGAGAGGTCGTATTTTTGCCCAGATATAATTTTTTCTCAGCCAAACATCTCAAGAATGGTTTCTTAAGATGCATGATAATTAAATACACCAGATTTAAGGTTTTGTCTTGATGTATGAGGTTTTTTAGATGGTGGCAAAATGGAAATGACCACCTATTTTCTGGGTAGAGAAAACAGTTTTTGGCTAAAAATAGAAAAGGCGACCCATTTGATTTTATATGAATATTCAACAGCCTTGGAAGGTTTTCTACACTTGGAAAACATTTTGAAGGAGATAAAGATCATAAAAGATAAGGAGTTGACCTAGTTTTTAGGGTCTCTTCCTATTCTTTTGTGACAGTTTTTTACTATCTATTTTAAGTAAATCTGATCCTACTTTTCAAGATCTAGATTTCTCATGTGAAGGCTATAAAGAAATAGACTATTGATGTAACAAAGGGGGGGGAAGGAATTCAGTCCTTGAGGCTGAAGGTTCGATTTTGGATTCACTATGTTGCTAATGTAATAGAGACTTATTCTTAAATATATTCAAGCCTATAAGATTCTTTCATTGATGTGATCAGATCTCTTCTTTCCTATCTGTCTATACTTATGAGTGAATGTTATTCTCTTTCTATGCTTATATGATCCTTAGGTGACTGTCATCTCACTATTTGATTGCTAAGCAAAGAATCATAAGTAGTTATCCTAGTTTCTGGACCCATCATACTTATTGTTTTATATATGTGTGATTTGGTTAGGTGATTAGCTTCTGTTCTATTTGATAAACAACTTGTTTGATTTCATCTCTTGAGAGCCTTATACTATTTGAATATCACTAGATAGTCTTCAATAAACAGTCCAGTTAGTAGATATTCATCTTGATCCAACCCCATACCCATCATTGAGTTAATCATTGAGAGAATTAGTTAGGTTACCAGGCATCTTCAAGCTCAACCTAGAAGAGTTTCCTGGAGTGATAACAAACACAAAACCCCATAAAAAACCCTAGAGATATCCCTAGTATGGTCGTCAGTTCTGCTAGCGGGAAAATCCCCCCTTTAACTACACCAGGGTTTAAGATGTAGATAGAATGACCGTCTAAAAGTAAATCTATTTTCTACTCTACTCGAAACATACCAAAA
This sequence comes from Picea glauca, assembly GCA_000966675.3. Taxonomy (NCBI): domain Eukaryota; kingdom Viridiplantae; phylum Streptophyta; class Pinopsida; order Pinales; family Pinaceae; genus Picea; species Picea glauca. The sequence continues at coordinate 18,252 of JZKD02S0261066.1, forward strand.
TGAATGAAAAGAAAACAATGAGAGAGAAGATCAGGTAATTGTACCTTTTATCCCATGTCTAGTGATGATCTCCTCAAGCCCTGTAGTTCCAACGACTGCAGTGTTAGATTTTTAGCTTAGGAGGTACTCCACATATTTTGTCTTGAATGGGGATGAAACCTTATATTTACACTACTGGGCAGTTTACTTTATAATGTGTTTTTATAAATTTGTTATAAAGTGGTTCTTTTATTAAAGTGACTTTTTAATAAAGTGTACCTTGTAATTTTAAAGTGACTTTATTTCATAAAGTGCACTTATGTAATAAAGTGAAATTACTTTAAT
>JZKD02S0261066.1:18625-34033 GCA_000966675.3 Picea glauca
GTTCTGCTAGCGGGAAAATCCCCCCTTTAACTACACCAGGGTTTAAGATGTAGATAGAATGACCGTCTAAAAGTAAATCTATTTTCTACTCTACTCGAAACATACCAAAACGAATGAAAAGAAAACAATGAGAGAGAAGATCAGGTAATTGTACCTTTTATCCCATGTCTAGTGATGATCTCCTCAAGCCCTGTAGTTCCAACGACTGCACTATTAGATTTTTAGCTTAGGAGGTACTCCACATATTTTGTCTTGAATGGGGATGAAACCTTATATTTACATTACTGGGCAGTTTACTTTATAATGTGTCTTTATAAAGTTGTTATAAAGTGGTTCTTTTATTAAAGTGACTTTTTAATAAAGTGTACCTTGTAATTTTAAAGTGACTTTATTTCATAAAGTGCACTTATGTAATAAAGTGAAATTACTTTAATATTTTTAAGTGATTCATTTTGGAGAGAATGGATCATGACCCTTGATCTTGAAAAATGCAAGATTAGATCTTGGCCTTTGGATTTAGGGTTGGGGAAGTTTAAAAGACACTTTGGAGGGAAAATGTTATTTTCATATTTATAAAAGAATGCATTGGGTAGTATGCAAGACACATTGAGTGAAGGAGATTGAGATAAATTTTTCGAGAGATCTTGAGAGAGGAAAGTGAGCATATTGGTGGGTAAATTTACCAAGAAAAGGAGGGCACAAATCCCAATAATATTTTCTGTGTGAGTGTTGTCATGTTTTTCTGTTGCTAGGTCATACTGTATGGATCCGTACAACAAGAAGGAGGGTGCGATTTTCAACGCAACTCTTTGGCACAAAAATTGAGGAAGTTTTTTTGTGTACTTTTCTTGCTGCTGGGTCGTACTGTGTAGGCCATACATCACACATTTGGGCACATTTTTCAAGGAACAAAATTTGAGGAGGCCGTACAACTATACAGATTTGGGCACATTTTTCAAAGCAGAAAATTGTGGGGGTACTATTTGGTGCTGTGAGGTATTTCTCTTGGTTAGAAATGTGATTTTGCTGCTGTAATGTACTTTCCTAAAGAAATAAATAAGACCTCTCTCTCTCTCTCTCTCTCTCTCTCTCTCTCTCTCTCTCTCTGTCTCGTTGGGTTTCCTCACATTGGGGTTTTCCCTGGAATTTTCCTAAATTTCAGAGTTTTTATGGGTTATTGAATGTTGTCCATTGTGTTCATTTCCACTAAATATTTTCTTAGAAATGTGTATTTATTCTTATGGTAATTTATGAATATGGGTTTGAGACATTTTGGAATTTCATGAAAGACAATTATCTCTAGATTGTTAAGTGTTTGACATAAATTTCAGCTTGCTAATTTTTGTCATTAAAATTAACATGGTATCATAGCTTGGTCTCTGAGTTACAGTGGGCAGTGTGATTTTTGGGAAAAGTTGAAGAGGGAAAGGTTGTGATTGTTTTCCTTGAGTTTTGACAAGGAATATGGTTGCAAGAATTATATTTTAGGATCGATTGGATGGCATTTCCAATAATTTGCAGTGGAAGGTCTGATTGTCAACTGTTCTCAAGGAGAACAAGATTTGGAACTATGTTGACTCTGTTGTGGTATCTCCCGCAACATATCCTATTTCTTTGGACTTGCATGAGATCAAGGAAGCCAAGTCTTAGAGGATTATTTTTAATGGGGTGAAGGATTGCCTTATCCCATACTTGGCTGAGAAAAAGACTACTAAGGAGATGTGGGATGCACTTAAGAACTTGTTTGAGGAAAAGAATGAGAAACAACAGATGGCCTTGAAGGATAAGCTGCATGATACCAATATGGGTAAGGAGGAAAGTATCTCTTCTTATCTTACCTGAGTAGCTCAAGTAAAATAAGAGCTAGCTTTTATTGGAGAGGTCATATCGGATTCTGAGTTGGTGAGGATAGCCTTAAATGAATTCACCAATGAATGGGAAATCTTTGTGAAGTGTGTGGTGGGATGTGAGCATCTTCCAGATTAGAGTAGACTGTGGGATGATTTCACTTAGGAGGATATCTGGTAAAGATCTCAGAGAAGTGAACAGAAGACAGATGGAGTTGATGAGAATGTTGTTCTTACTGCAAAGAGCAAGAAGAAAGGAATTTCTGGAAGGGACTTGAGTAAAGTAAGATGTTATTTTTGTAACCAATTAGGGCACCTTGCCTCTCGTTGTCTTGAGAGGAAGAAGAAGAAGGAAACATAAGGGCCTGAGACAACTTCTACAACAATCATGGAGAACTTTACTTCCAAGTTTGACAAGGAATTTTCTTTTGTTACCCTAGTTTCCAGTGTCGACAGTGGAGGATTTGGAGGTGATATTAGATGGATTGTGGATAGTGGAGCCTCTTGTCACATGATGAGAATCTGGTGAGTATTCCTAAATATCACAGGACTGTTCTTGACCGACAGGTGGTAAATGAAGGTGGTATGGTGAGAGATGTATGTGGAGTTGGGAGTGTTAGATTACAACTCGAGTATGGGGGAATAATGGAGCTCGATGGAGTTCTCTTTGTTCCAGGCTTAAGGGTTAACTTGCTCTTAGTCTCAACCTTGGAGAATGTAGGATATTACATATTTTTCAAGAGGGAACATGTATTTATCTACAGGGAGGGATTAGACTCAATGGAGCTGTAGTTGATCGATAATCGGGTGGACAGGTTGTATATGTTGAGAGGAAAACCTTCAGTGTATGATTCAACATTGGATGAGGAGAATGAGAAGTCTCCTGGGATTGCGGCGGTGTTAAGGATTCATTATTTCATTCCGAGAGAAGAGAGTGAGTCTCTTTCAAGCACTGGAAGGAGGCTCAACTAGGTTGATCGAACCAATGCTCAGGATGAAGTGAGATCAGGGTTCTAGGTTGTTTCCAAGAGAAGATATTCTAGTTTGAGTTTTGTTCAGGTGTTGAGGATGGCTCCAGGTTCAGAGGGAGCTACTACAGAGCACAGTGTGATGGAACCAGATGATAGTGATGGAAGCAAGTACTTCCCTCACTAAGAGGGTGTTGGCACAGGCACAGACCCATGGTTCAACACTACAACAATGCACCAACAAAACCCTAACTACTATCCCTTTCAGACCCACCTGCGAAGTAGATGAAGTCTCACCCGAGGTAGAGGCAGAGGTGGTTGTAGGACTTAGGTGTCTGCAACCTTAGCTGGGACACAGATCTGTGATTATAACACTTAACAAAGCACTTAGCACCATTAGTTCATAATTAGCTAACCAATATCTACTCCGTAGAGAAAACAAAGCATCGCAACATTCACCCTGATCTAAGGTATATAAGCACTTAGTAAAGGAATTAGATCAGATCTAGCAGATTCAATCACTACACAAGTTCATAGATGTTAGATCTAGCATCCAGATTCATCATAAGCACAAAGCATAAACAAATATATCATTCAAATCACTTATTACATAACACATAAACACATCAAAACATTGCACATAGCAGAATAACACAGTATTTACGTGGTTCACCCCCACCCTGGGGTTACATCCACCAACTCTTCTTCTTTACTAGCTTCAATCAGTCATATACATGCACAGAGCCAAAAAACCTTACTCTTCATAAGACAAGAGATCTGCGCAGCTCGCTAGATCCTCCTTCCTTGCATTACAACACAAAGCCTTACACAGTCTCTTACAATGACTTGCACTTAGCTCTACAAGTATCACAATGTATGCACAAATCCTTACACTTCTTGATCACACAGATCCCACTCTTAGCACTTAGCCAAATTTCACAACACTTGTGCACTATTCCACTACTTCTTGCATTGCCTAGCCTTCTATTTATACATACAAAATAGGCCTAAACATGGGTAAACCCATGGGCTGACATCCCATTCCCGTTACATATTCCCAAATCCCAAAAAAGGACCCAAAAAGGGGTCGAGATCCCATGATATCTACTTCGTCTTTCGCTTTGTCTTCGACAGGCTGTCGAAGTCCCAAAATAGGTCAAATTAACCAAGGATCTCCCAAGACTTGGTCAAGGGCCAACATGCCCCCAACACTCACCTGTGACTTGTCCTGAGTCACTCTGGTCTGACTAGTTCTACTTCAAATGCCTCGATATTGGCTTGAGTTTCTTCGACCTACTATTTTTCTACAGACTCTTTTTCAATGAACTCGTGGATGACTTCATCATTGATAGGTCCCTCTAGACGTTCTGTTGTAGTGACAACCTGCTCTAGATTTTCTCCTTGGCCTTCTACCTCTGTAAATAACTGATAAGAATTATCTTGCACAGGCTGGAATTTCTGAGTTATCTCCATAAATCTACTCTGGATAGTATGGATTTGTTGTTGTGCAGTGCGTTTCTCTTGGGAACGCTTCATTCTTTCCAAAACTGACAGGGACTTTAGCTGCGCCTGTATCTTTTTGGCTTGATACTTTGCCTCTTGGAGTTACGACTTTGGTTCTCTTAATTCTGGACTCTCAGTGAGTTGTTCATATGTCAGGGCATTGCGATCAGTGAGATGCTTACATTCCAGGGTAAGATCCTTGAGCCTTTCAACTAAACTTCTAGCAGTTGCTTCCCTTTGGTATCTTACATCTTGAGGGGTCTCGGGTACTACGCGTAGCTCCAAATATGTTATGCATTATTGTAGCTTCTAGATCACTTCTTCAAGTTGTGCTACTTGATGTGTAACTCTCTTTTTCACCTTTACTTCTATGAATGTCATAGAGCGAACTTCTCTGGTGACCATTTCCTTTACTTCGAGTTTCTCAATGATAAATTGTTCCTTTTCTTGCTATAGCTGGGATTTTTCTTCATCAAACTTCACTTGGAGAGAAATCCTTTCCCATTCTGCAGCACTACATTTCTCTATAAGGACTCCCTGTACTTGGGCCAAAGCTTGGGTGGCTTGCACTGTTTCTTCTTTCCCTTGTCGAAGATGAGCTTTGACTGTATCAGCTAGGCGGTGGAGTTGAGTTGGCTCATCTCCCAATTCTGGTTCCCCTGGCACAGTGGAGACTGCACGGATGGACTGTAGGGCCTATTGTTCCCCTCGGAGCTTAGTCAGGATTTGATCATAAATATCCTCTTGCTTTTCTTCTTGTTTCTCTTCTATTTCCAATGAAGCATCATTCAGGGATGATACAAGGAAGTTTAAGTCATCAGAGGTGAGGACAGTCTTCATCTTGGTCATGGTGGCCTTCGATTTCTTCTGGGAGGAAGGTTTCAGAGGAAAACCTTTCCTCTTCTTTAGGGGATCAACCTCATAAACCTATTGTTGTTTGACCTCTTTTTCATTCAAATCTTCACCATCACCTCCTTTCTCTGGTGATATGGAAGAATTCTTCATGGATGCACTGTCTAAATCCTGAACCTCTTCAATTTTCTTTGTCTTGCTAGGTCCGGGTGTATCCTGCACAGTTTCTAGGCTATCGATGTCAAATATATCTACAGGGTATGATGGAATGAGGAGGTTTTCCGACCAGTCCTTGGTGATCTCCTCCAAGTCCTCCTCCATTAGATTATAGTAGGATTGGATTTGTTTCTTATGTTCGTCAGTGCACACCGTGATGTAAATAAAATGTCGGTCTACGATGAACTTCATCAAGGGCCTGAACCGATGTAGAGTGTTCAAAGTGATGCGAGGCTAGGACTATATGGTTGTCTTCAGTTGGTTGTAATAGGTATGAAAAACATAATTGGACTACCACTATTTATTCATATCGCTTGAGTACCATAGTGTACTGAACTTCGCGGCCAGTGGTCTGAAAGGCTCGATGTCCAGGAAGGTCGCACCTTGCGACATCTCCCAGGAAATAAAAGTGATCGGGATCAATAGCCAGCTGAAATGAAATTCATACCCTTGATCTTGGGCTTCTCTTCAGTCGAGTTCTAATTGGTTCACCAGGTACTTCTCCCAATTTATTTGAAGTCCTTCTGCGCACTTCCCTGTGAGGTCGACTACAAAATCGGTGACTTGGGTAGGTTGGTTCTTCCATACTAACTTCCCTATGATCAACTGACAAGAGAGGCACACTACATCACTCTGAATATAAGCTACTTTTTAACCTCATGTGCCCTTCTCGACATCACCATAAGTGTCCTTGATCTGTTGTGCTAGAGCGCGATCCATGAATTTTCCAGGGTAAAAATCCTATGGATCGGATCCTTGCATACTCAACCTTGTGATCCGGTTGATCAGAATCGGATCAACTAGTATATGATGGTTTAGGCACAAATAACCTCCATGGTAACAAGACAATAGTAGCTTGACACATGCATTCAACTCTTGGTGTCGTTTGAAGTGAGGAATCTTTATGACATTGTGCAGGGTGGACTATGCGAGGTTATGGGTCCATGACTGGGGGATTATCTTCGAATTCTTCCCCTTAGTCTGGGTTAGGTACTTATGTGGGGCGAGCATGTTGTAAAATTTGCAATATCCAAGTTTGAAGACGCTAAAATTCAATGCCGCAATCTTATCTTGGTCTACTCGAATTGTGTGTATCCCCTTCGGAAGGTACACAGTGACCAAGGCATACTCAAAATCTCTAGGCATGTTGTCTTGATTTATTTCCCTGCTCAGAGGTGGTAGATAGGTGGGTAAGATGGTCAGGATCACTTTAGCATTCGCTAGATCATCCCTGTGCTTGGTTCTCTTTTCATCGGATGGCCGGGATGGTCCGACTCCACAAGCAGTAGACAAAGAGGCTGACAGTTCTCTCATCGACAATGCTTGTATACCTGTAGACATTGACATGACTCTTCTAGTCATGAGGTCGATCAAAAATTATTCAAAAACTTTCTCTACAATGCTCAACTCGTCCGACATACATGCTCGGGGTTAACAATCTCGGGTTTGGGGGGCAACTTAGTAACAGTAATGAGATAGAGAGCAAGAGAGAGATGATCAATGTATAAACTCGACTTAGTCTGCAGGCTCAAATTCTCAATTGGAAAAAGTGTTCTCGGTGAATGGCGCGATAGGATAAATAGGTAACTCGGCAATGGGTTGCTTGCAATGGGTATGAAGGCTTCATGAACTATGTTTTTTCCATTATGGCGTGATCCTAATGGTCGGATGGCGAGATGGTTGTACATAAATGGATTTATATCTGTTCAGAGCATTGATATAATAGTTATAATGGCCCCAATGACTATATTGCTTCACTATGGCGAAGTGCCATGCGTCGTTGTTCTGATATCCCAACGAAGCTCCAATTTTGCAAATTTTTCTTTTGCGAGGTTTCCTTCGGAACCTTCTACAACTTGTTGGTATTAACTCGCTTCTTACTTAGCTTTCTAGCCTTCTTCCCAGTGAGCTTCGTCTCGGTGTGCCTTTTTCCATTTTGATCCTTAGCTTCTTTTGGCATAGTTACTTCGTGCTATTGAGATTCCTCCCTAAGATTCAAGGGTAACCCTTCTTCTTTATATGGAATAGGTACTTCAATATTTAATGATTCTTCTAGTGTTCTTGCAACTTTGACATCCGAGTTTCTGGTGTTAAATATCTTTGTTATGTTCTTATGTTCTTCAATCAAGTGTGTGATCCTTCTAGTCATGAATTCTTTCAACTCTTGCTTTTGTTGTTCTAAAACTTCCTCTTCTTCTTGCCTTCTGGCCTGATATATTTTAATCCAATGTTTTCCTAGTAGCATCATAAATGTGGCACTATTCTCGATAAATTTAATAATCTCAAAATCTTCCTCTGTCGAAGTTACATTGACATTCATAGGTATCCAGGTGAGCTTTCCACATAGGTTTATCAACTATCCTTTGAATAGTCCTATTCCTCCTAGTGAAGGAATCATAGCAGGATTCCCTATAGCTTCACATGTTCTCTCTGTCATGATATTCACCTGTGTTTCCTCATCCAGAACACAACTAATGTCTAAGTCTCCTATTCTTGCTTCAATGCATTCTTCTTATTTGAAGATCTCTGGTAAGCTGACATGTCGGTGATCACTCAGGGTTTCTTTCATCTGTAGCAATACTTTTTCTGTTTCTTCCTGGGATTATGTCATAATCTTAGTTTCTTGGATCTGCCTTAGGATTTTTTTGTCTCATGTTCATTTCTTCAAGCTTAGGAATCATTCTAGGGAAATCCAAAACTTCATGGTCCATATCTTTACAACAAAGACAACTAGGTCTTCTCCCAGGTCATTCCTTAGCAAGATGTTCGGGTTTTCTGCAACTATAACAAAGGGTTAATCCTCTCTTTCGTTTAAATGATCCCCAACCTTTCCTGTACTATGCACTAGGATCATGGTAGCTAACCTGTAAAAAATATTTCTAGGATCGTGCATACACTTATTAGTCCAAACATTCCTTCTATGCATAGGTATAACATATTTTTCATTATTCTTATCAGATCTACTCATATCAAATCTTCTTTCATCTATTAATACCCTAGTTTTCAAGCTAGGATAGAATCTATCAAACATACTTAGATTCATACTTTTGAAACAAAAACTTCCACTAATCTTACTTCTACAAAGCACAAAGCTTTTAGATCTAGAAAATTTTCACTATTCTTACCTTTATCAGAGCATGGAGCTTTCAGATCTTACCTCTTTTAATCAAGAATTATCACTTTTACCTTTCTTAAGGTACAAAGCTTATGGATCTTACCTCTTTTCTTCAGATCAAACTTCTTTTCCTTAGCACAAAACTTTCCAAACTAGTAGAGTACTCCGCACTAGAGAAATAGATCTACGCACAGAGCTTTCATAATTTCAGATAAGATCTTTGCACAAAGCTTCTTCTTCCTCAGTTCCCAGCAATCACAGTTTCAGGTGCTGGCAATGGAACCATTTGTTGGAATAGGGGCATACCCAGGGTTCAATGCTACAATAATGCACCAACAAAACCCTAACTATTGTCCCTTTTGGCAAAACTTGCGAAAAAGATGAAGTCTCACTTGAGATAGAGGTAGGGGTGGTTTCAAGACTCAGGTGTCTACAACCTTAGCTGGGACACAGCTATGTGATTATAACACTTAATAGAGCACTTAACACCATTAGTTCATCATTAGCTAACCAATATCTACTCCATAGAGAAAACAAAGCATCACAACATTCACCCTAGTATAAGGTATATAAGCACTTAGCAAAGGAATTAGATTAGATCTAGCAGATTCAAGAACTACACGAGTTCATAGATGTCAGATCTAGAATCCAGATTCATCATAAGTACAAATCATAAATGGATATATTTATCAAAGCACTTAGCACATAACACATAAACACATCAGAACATTGCACAGCAAAATAACACAATATTTACGTGGTTCACCCCCACCCCGGGGATACGTCCACAAACTCTTCTTCTTTATTAGCTTCAATCAATCATCTACATGCACATAGCTAAAAACCCTTACTTTTCATAAGACGAGAGATCTGCGCAGCTCGCTAGATCCTCCTTCCTTGTGTTACAACACAAAGCCTTCCACAGTCTCTTACAATGACTTGCACTTAGCTCAACAAGTCTCACACAGTATGCAAAAAACCTTACACTTCTGGATCACACAGATCCCACTCTTATCACTTAGCCAACTTGCACAACACTTTCACACTATTCCACTACTTCTTACATTGTCTAGCCTTCTATTTATACAGACAAAATAGGCCTAAACATGGGTAAACCCATGGGTCGACATCCGATTCCTGTTACATATTCCCAAATCCCAAAAAGGACCCAAAAAGGGGCCAAGATCCTGCAATATCTACTTTGTATTGCGCTCCGTCTTCAACAAGATGTCGAAGTCCCAAAATAGGTCATCTTGACTAAGGATCTCCCAAAACTTAGTCAAGGGCCAATAGAGGGAGTGTTAGGATTTTAGCTCGGGAGGTACTCCACATATTTTGTCTTTAATGTGGATGTAACCTTATATTTACACTACCAGACACTTAACTTTGTAATGTGTGTTTATAAAGTTTTTATAAAGTGGTTCTTTTATTAAAGTGAATTTTTAATAAAGTGTACCTTCTAATTTTAAAGTGAGTTTATTTCATAAAGTGCACTTATGTAATAAAGTGAAATTACTTTAACATTTTTAAGTGATTCATTTTAGAGGGAATGGATCACGACCCTTGATCTTGAAAAAGGCATGATCAAATATTAGCCTTTGGATTTAGGGTTGGGGAAGGTGAAAAGACACCTTGGAGGGAAAATGTCATTTTTAGATTTAGAAAAGAATACATTGGGTAGTGTGCAAGACACATTGAGCGAAGGAGATTGAGAGAGATTTTTCAAGAGAGCTTGAGAGAGAAAAGTGAGAAACTTGGTGGGAACATTTCCCAAGAAAAGGAGGGCACAAACCCAAATAATATTTTCTGTGTGAGTGTTGTTTTGTTTTTTTGTTGCTGGGCCGTACTATATGGATCCGTACAGTCCGTACAACAAGGAGGGTGCGATTTTCGAGGCATCTCTTTGGCACGAAAATTGAGGAAGTTTTTCTGTGTATTTTTCTTGCTACTGGGCCATACTGTGTAGGCCATACATCACACATATGGGAACATTTTTTGAGGCACAAAATTTGAGGAGGTTGTACAACTGTACAATTTTTTGCACATTTTCAAGGCAAAAAATTGTGGGGGACTATTTGGTGCTGTGAGGTATTTCTCTTGGCTAGAAATGTGATTTTGCTGTTGTTATTTAGTTTCCTGAAGCAATAAATAATATCTCTCTCTCTCTCTCTCTCTCTCTCTCATTGGGTTTCCCCACATTGGGGTTTTCCCTGGCATTTGCCTAAATTTTTGAGTTTTTATGGGTTATTGAATGTTGTCCATTGTGTTCATTTCCACAACATATTTTCTTAGAAATGTGTATTTTTTCTTATGGAAATTTCTAAATATGGGTTTGAGACATATCGAAAGTTCATGAAATACATTTATCTCTATATTGCTAAGTGTTTGACACAAAAATTAGCTTGCTGATTTTTGTCATTAAAATTAACATGCACGTCTCCTCCCAAGGTTGACCTGCATCCAAAACTAGGAAAACAAGGACTACAAGCATGCTATTCTATTCATGAGTTAGGGTTAGATATAAAATTCTAAGTACAAATCAAATAAAATACACAAAACACCATCATTTCAGACATGGAAAAGAGATTCTTTTATTCATCAAACAAAGACTAAAACTTACAATCTGTGTCAGCCACCATTTCTCGAACCTAGTCCAGGCTCCTCTTTATAATGCTCTAAGTGCACCTTGAATATACCTCTTCTCTCAATCTTCTGATCACCTCAAGGGAAGGGAATGGATTGAATGGAAGAAGAAGGGGTTGATGAGGGAATGTTGAGACAATATCTCACAGAAGGTAGCAAGATCTTGGGCAAGGAGGGGAAGTGAAATTAGGTAGAGTTTCACTATTCTTATACTCAGATGTGAAATGATACCCCAACACCTCCTTTTATATGAAAAAAGGATGGTTATTCATTTGGGTGATGGTCCAAGCAGGTGAATTGGTTGGGAAACCTCCAATAGCCCATGAATTTCATCGAATTCCTCACATTTTTTTTTATTTTTGAAACTTTTGCAAGCATACACGACATTTTTAGTGTGAAACAAGAGTATTTTCGCGGGCTGTAGTGGTGCAGGGCACCTACATGCTCTAAAAAATGTTTTTTTAAGAAGAGCTCCTCAACAATGTTTTGGAAAAATATGCAAGTAAGAGGGACAAGGCCATTGATGCATGAGTAGGGAATTTTAGGGCTATAACAACCATAATCATGCCTCCTTATTGACCTCTCTTGACAACCTTTCCACTTTCCAAAGAACACAAAAGCATGGTAAATTTTGTCTAGCACGAGAACCTATGCTGGTCAATCCAAGTTGGTGGCCACTATCGAAGATGATACGAAGAGGAGAGCTCTTTTGAACAATATTGTCATGCTCATCATGAATCAATAATATTTGTTTTTGTTTTAACAACGCCCAATTTATATAGTGAATGAAAATCGATAAACATTTGTATATAACATCACTACATCAACAATGAATAAACATCTTGCAACAACCTCATTCATGCTATATAAGTTGTGCTATATACGTTGGAATATTATTTATATGGATTTTTATATACTTCGACACAGTCCTTTCATGTCTCGATCATATTGAATATTTTTTTTTGACTTCTAGAGATGTAGATACATGCACAAACTTGACAAGGGAAAAGGAACACATTTCCTCTTCATTAATTGAGAGTCCAGGACTCTGGGTGGGTTGCTCGAAAGTTGCTCTTCCAGGAGGTGGTATAAGAGGCCTCTACCTTACGATCCTTACAAAGTCTATACCAATCCTATAGACACAATATTCTATCTAGATGTCTATCTGAGCATGTACTGCCAACTACTATGCGACCTCCTTCAAAACTATAAGGTACTATGGATGGGAACCACATTTGCTTCTGGGTTCATTAGAACCATACACTTCCTGGAAGAGAACTAGAGACAACTATGTATGGACATAAAGACCAACATTCTCAACAAAGAAGCAATGGATTCATCGATCAGATAGGCCCTCGAGAAGTTGCTACTACACCCAAAGGGCCAAATCCATAACTGGATAAAGTTATTCAAAGAGAATTATCAACACCTTCTTGGAAAGGAATTATAAATGGCCTTTGGCCTAACACCAAGTATATCAAAGTTTTTGTGACTGTGCAATGGCTCTGTATATTCCTACTTTGGATTACTACAATGGGGGTTTACTCAACTCTCCTACGTTAACCTTCTCTTGTTTCCATTTCCCTGGGACCTTCCGTGAGGGATTCAATCCCAGTCCTGCTCTTATAACATGTTGAGTTTTCTAAATGAGATGATCACATATATTTACTAGGAGATGTGAATTGCTTAAGTTGCAAATTATCCAAACTGGTTCCTTATTTATATGAAACTGGCCTCCCCAACAAACTTGAATTTTCACTTTTCACTTTTCACATTGTGAAGACTGACCATAGTTACAAAATTCAACACCCTCCACTAGACCAACCAAATTATTCATTGAGACTACTCATTGTTTATCAACATTATCCTCTTGTTATTCATCACCATAGAAGATACCATGTTTACCCATTTTCCCAATGCTCATGAATGGAGGAATAATTCTAGTATATATGGATCCTTCCATAATATGCACATAACATCACTCATTATAGTTTCCACCTCCCTCTCACACCACCCTACAATGTTACCAACCTTGCTAAAAGATATAGCTTATAGCCTCACCATATTATCATGTTGTTGTGCCAAGAATTACAACCTTCAATTTCTTGACAATTCGATTGCATTTTCATTTCAAGAAATGCCCCCCCCCCTTTGTTATTTGATTTTGAAATAGTCCTCTATTGTATTATTTGCTTATGCCTCAAGCCCATCTTTCAAATATTTCTCACCCTAAGTTAACAATTGCAAAAATAAATACTTTTTTTTTTTCAAATCAAGTTTGGGAATATCAACAAAGTTAATCTTAACTCCTCTAATGTACATTGGAGGAGTTCCTCCCAAGTCATATGAAATTATATTGCATCGCCTTAGCTCCTTTTATGAGAATTAGAGGAGTTACCTTCAACTCCTCTGATATTCATCAGAGGAGTTTCCTTCAACATCGTCGATTGAACCTCATCAACTTCCACTCACTTCCTCCGAAATACCTTTCCATCGCAAAATTTATTCACAACTCCTCTGATGTAATTTGGGGAGTTGGCTCCAGCTCCTTTGATGGCCATCAAAGAAATTTCCTCCATTTTCACCAACCGTCTTGGAACAATTTGTGTTAAGTCCTCCGATGTACATCGAAAGAATTTATACGAAGTCCTTCAATGTACATCGAAGGACTTAATCTCAATGTCTCCGACCTTTAATGTGATAAACAACCATATTTATGAAATTTTCACCTGATTATTATAAAATAGCACACTCCCCCCCCCACTCCCCTTATCTATCATCATGAAAAAAATAACACGATTAGTTCAAGCATTAGGTGAAAGGAGCCTAACCTAAATATTCCTCGACATCATCCGCGTGTCCACCAACCATGGTAGGCCTCTCAAACCTCCTTCCTCTTATTTTTCTTCTAGGGTTTAATTTTTTATTTTCTAGGGTTGGATTTCATACCCCCATGGTAATTTTCATTTATCCATTTTTTATACCCTGAACCTTCTCGGTAACTGGCGCCACCCAATTGCTGTTAGGACCCCTTACCTTCATACTATTAAGATTCTCGTAGTCCCTTCAAGATGAGTCAATTCCAAGGATAACTAGAGAAATCTTACAAGTTAACCCTAAACATTTTCCCCCAAAAGGAATATCGATGACACTCGTAAGGCTATAAAAACTATGATTTGAACTCCCATCTAAGAAACAAATCTATGGCAAGGTCATTCTTTTCTGTCTAGTTACCATAAATCAAACCACAACCTTCATTCTTTTTCCCAAGTTACATCGGGCTACTTTGTGGTAACTCCTTCGATCATATCAAAGGATTTTATGTTAAATCCTCTGATATGATTGAAGGAGTTCCTGACAAAATCGTCGATAAAAACCCGACACTTCAGAATCTTTGAGCTCAACTTCTCCGATGTGCTATCAGAACACTTAGAATTAAATCCTCTATTTCACATGAGAGGAGTTGGCACCAACTCTGCCAATAACACACTATAACATTCTCAAGCAACTTTAAAAATACTTTCAGAGGATCTGGCACTCACTTCTCTGATTCATATCATAGCACTTCATACTAACTTGTCCAAATCACATCAGAACACTTGTTATCAATTCCTCTGATTTGCATCGAAGGAGTTAACTCCAAGACCTTCGAATTTACCCTTTGAGCTTAGTTTTAACCCTCTCCTCCTCAAACTTTCACTAGGTTGTTCAACATGCCTACCATCATATTATCAAGTTATCATCCTTGGATGAAGACCCCTTACCCAGTAAAATCGCAAGTCAATTCTTTGGTATTTCAAAATTATTAAGATGCATTCAACTTCATATTACTTTTTTAATTTTAATATCTACACTAAGCCCACCTTTTTCTTGTAGGTCCAAATATGTCTCCACGAAAGAAGATAGTGAGTAAGGCACTTGGGACCGATGCCTCTGGTAGTGGAAAACAAACTAAAGGTGAACCAAAAGTGGTAGTAGACACATACGATGACACATATGGACTCTTGGAAAAGGATGGGGAAATAGTGAAGTGGGGAGAGGTATATCACATGTTCAGGAAGTCTAATTTCTCCACTGAAGCTGAAGAAAAAGATGAACTTAAAGTATTCAAAAAAAGTAGAATTTTTGGCATATTCAGAGTAGCATCCCACCCTGTTGTTTTCCCATGTGCATACACCATCACTTGGATCCTAAAAAACATAGATGTAAATGACATATACGTTTGTAAATCTAGAAAATACCCTATATCCTCATTCAAGCTAGA
>JZKD02S0261066.1:53685-65307 GCA_000966675.3 Picea glauca
ATTTTCATTTTGAATCATCTTGTACTTGAACATTTAAGTGGGGTAAAAGGAGTTTTCCCCCTCGAAGAGGCTTATTATCTGAAATTATCTCTTTTTCAAGGCGTTGAGTACCTTTTCTGAGGTTTTTATATGCTATATTGATGTTTGGTTCTTAAGAAAATTAGAAAATTACCCATAACTAATTTCTATTTTTTTTTTATTTAAAAGAGACTTGGCTACATAATCAAAAGATTTTGTAGCTAGTATTATCTTAGCAAACAAAATCAAATTCCAAACCAATTCAAATCAAAGTAGATAACATGAATATAATAAGAGGAAAAATGTTTTACCACTTTAAAAATTGACTAAAGATGGGTCGGGTAGTTCAGAATTAATTATAGCTTTGAAACTAGTTGTGTTTTTTATCACTATGTTCCCTGACCTCTTAATGCATTTATCCCCTTTCTCTACATGTGTTTTGAGATCAATATTTTCTCATCTCAATGATTCATTCTGAGCAATATGCATTTTGATTCAGGCTCAGAGAAGGGGGATATCGGTGTAATATCGCTCGATCCAAAGGAAACAATCATCACATTGTACATGAGGAATGGCAGGTCTATGGAGAGCATGGTCAAACATGGGTGTATCCACCTTATCTGTTATCTTCTTTTGAAAAGTCTTGATACCAAGGAAACCCTCCTTACCCTTGAGGCATGGTGGCTGATTTTCCACAAAGTTGTAGAGTTTAGTAGAAGCAATGTCTTTCTTCCTGTAACCATGAAAATCTGGGTCTTCAAGAAGGAGGAACTCTTCGATATCAAGGTTTGAATAATCATTGATATCGATTGGGATGATCAAGCTCAAATGAGTGTTGGATCGATTCATAAGATTTCTAAAAATTTGGTAACCTGCCCTTTTGTTTTTGAACCCTATATCTATGCATTCCTTTGTTTTCTCTTTGCAAGGTCTTTCAACATCTGGGTTAATACTAACAATCGGGCTAGCTTTAATTTCAGGAACACATGGATTAATAACCTTCAAATTAGCATTCCCTTGATCAGAAAATCATGTAGGTGAATACTTGCTCAGTATCCTGGCATCTAGAGGGTTTCTATTGGTAGAGTCTGGAGTATCAATTGAAAAATCAGACTGGTTTTTAATCAGTGGCTCATCTAGGCTAGGGTTTACTACATGAATGGTCATGGTAGAACCATTCCTTACCAAAAACTTATCCCAACAATCACCCACATACGACAAGTGATGAATCAAAATGATCTTAATCAATCTGTGATGGAAAAGACTCGAATAGATACTCTGTCTCTTATATCTTTTGGAAATTTTATAGACTTCTCAACAGATAAAATGGAATTCTTAATTAAAAACCAATGAAATGCATAAGTAAGTGAATATGGTAGAGGAATATTAATATGTATTGACCTTCATAGGTCACGAATTGTTTGAGGATCATCAACAGGCTATGCCACCTAGGTTTAATGAGGGAGATGGGGATAACTTTTTTGCAACAGTTGATCCTTCGGGACGTCACAAACATGCTCCATGGAACTCCTTCAATTCGTGAGTTTTTGAACCATTTCTCTCATGTCGATGGAAGCCCTATTGCTTCACTTACAAACCCCTTGGTTAGCTTTAAGTCTGCTCCCCCAATTTTCTCTCTACAACCATCAAAGGTCTACGTGAAAGCCTAGGCCACCTAAAGGTTATAGACTTCAAATATTTTCAAGAAGACATCCCAGCCTTGGCTTTTTAAGTCTTCGATTACATCGTCGTGAGAGAGTAATTCTTGATATCCATTCGAATCCAAGAAAATGACATGAGCCATGACAAACGTGACTAGAATGTAATAGGAATAACTCAAAACAATTTTAGGTTTAAATGGTAGGAGCGATAGGAACAAATCTGGATGGATAGTGGAGAAATGACCATAACCAAGCTTGTGTGTTATCATAGCACAGACAGTGAGAATGAGCATGGAGGGTTTGATCGTAAATCTTTACCATTCCTGGTAATGAGAGCCTGACATACATAGTTGAAACCCTATGCCTGTAATGAATGGCTCATTAATACATTGTGCCAACATGGTGAGGTAAGGACATGAGTACAACAGGTGCGCATTGATTGTCATGAATACTAACATGACCATCGAATTGGCAAAGGGTTTAAAAGATATCAAAACAAAATTCTTCATAAATTGATTACAAAAATTCGAACCATACAATAACTATATTAAAAAAATCCAAAATATTGAAAATAGGTCATTCCAACATTGGGTTTGGATTTGATACACGAATGATGACCTTTAAAATAATGCCTTCTAAAGAAAATATAGCACCAATCTAGGTTTTCATGTTTGATTCATGCTTTCAATCATGAATCAAACATAAAACAAAACAAAAATGCAATAATAAAGAATTAATGAACATATTTGCTAATCCAATAATCATCTCAAAATGATAATGTTCACAAGATCGAGGTGAAGGAAGCTACAAAAAATGAAATTTCTTGTTTAAATAGCAAAATTATGTAGGGCTTCCAACAATGGTGACGTACTGGGCGAAGCAGTTATCTCTGCATCACCAGAAAATTCATGTTAGGATAGATCATAATGATGAAAAATTAAGGAACAATCGACAACAAGTCAAGCATTCCGATAAAAACTCAAAAACATAGTCCAACATCAGATGTGTTTATGTCAAAATGTAATCTGGTATCAGATCTAGATTTCGAGAGGAACAATGTTTATGCAATTGCCTATGATACTGTTGACATAGCCACTGCTGCCAACATGCATCCATAGCCTCGGTAGGGATGTCACTTAACCCACTCTAATACCTCTATCCTTTCCAAAAGTCATCTATTCATGATGAAGAACATCTTTATTCATGGATTAATTTTAAGGGACATACCTGATACTTTTCTTGAACCCAACATTGCTTCGCTGCCAGCAGGCCTGTTCAGTACCCCAACAAAGTTGCCTTGGTATCATGGATGCATTTACCCACTGCCAATAGACTTGTTCAGTGTCTCAACGGGTTTACAAACACTTCCCACACCTTGTAGTTCTTTCAACTCTCTAGAATTAATTTACAAATTTTTAGAAACTTTTATGATATTCAAGAGAGCGNTTTTAGGTTTAAATGGTAGGAGCGATAGGAACAAATCTGGATGGATAGTGGAGAAATGACCATAACCAAGCTTGTGTGTTATCATAGCACAGACAGTGAGAATGAGCATGGAGGGTTTGATCGTAAATCTTTACCATTCCTGGTAATGAGAGCCTGACATACATAGTTGAAACCCTATGCCTGTAATGAATGGCTCATTAATACATTGTGCCAACATGGTGAGGTAAGGACATGAGTACAACAGGTGCGCATTGATTGTCATGAATACTAACATGACCATCGAATTGGCAAAGGGTTTAAAAGATATCAAAACAAAATTCTTCATAAATTGATTACAAAAATTCGAACCATACAATAACTATATTAAAAAAATCCAAAATATTGAAAATAGGTCATTCCAACATTGGGTTTGGATTTGATACACGAATGATGACCTTTAAAATAATGCCTTCTAAAGAAAATATAGCACCAATCTAGGTTTTCATGTTTGATTCATGCTTTCAATCATGAATCAAACATAAAACAAAACAAAAATGCAATAATAAAGAATTAATGAACATATTTGCTAATCCAATAATCATCTCAAAACGATAATGTTCACAAGATCGAGGTGAAGGAAGCTACAAAAAAATGCAATTTCTTGTTTAAATAGAAAAATTATGTAGGGCTTCCAACAATGGTTACGTACTGGGCGAAGAAGTTATGTCTGCATCACTAGAAAATTCATGTTAGGATAGATCATAATGATGAAAAATTAAGGAATAGTCGACAACAAGTCAAGCATTCTGATAAAAACTCAAAAACATAGTCCAACATCAGATGTGTTTATGTCAAAATGTAATCTGGTATCAGATCTAGATTTCGAGAGGAACGATGTTTATGAAATTGCCTATGATACTGTTGACATAGCCACTGCTGCCAACATGCATCCATAGCCTCGGCAGGGATGTCACTTAACCCACTCTAATACCTCTATCCTGTCCAAAAGTCATCTATTCATGATGAAGAACATCTTTATTCATGGATAAATCTTAAGGGACATACCTGATACTTTTCTTGAACCCAACATTGCTTCGCTGCCAGCAGGCCTATTCAGTACCCCAGCGAAGTTGCCTTGGTATCATGGATGCATTTACCCACTGCCAATAGACTTTTTCAATGTCTCAATGGGTTTACAAACACTTCCCACACCTTGTAGTTCTTTCAACTCTCTAGAATTAATTTACAAATTTTTAGAAACTTTTATGATATTCAAGAGAGCGGGGTGATACTGAAAATTTCAAATTTTGAAAACAGAAATTGATCTCATATAATTGATCTTTTTTTTTAAATGATCTTTAACATGATCTGAACACTTATATTCCTGTTACGAAACCATCTCAAGGACAGGAAGGTATAATCGAGTTGTTTTCTTAAAAACAAGGAAAACATTAAGAGTTTATTAATGATAATTGTTATCCTCTCGAGATTTTGAGAAGAAACCAGCAACACTGTTTTGAGTAGGAACTTCTTTTACAGATATGAGTTTAGCAATTTACAGCATGGTGCTTTGAAAAGTAGTCAGTTGTTTCTCTTGGATAAAAATTCTGATTTTCCTTCCACAAATGAAATGGTGACACGGACATAATTATTCAAAAACAAACCACAAACAAGCAAAATTAAAAGAACCAAAATTAAAAACAAAAAAAAAGATATGTACAAAGAGGTGGATCTGGAACCATCAGGTGAAATATCTTTTGAGATCTTGGCCATTCACTGAGAAAGTGCCTGGCTATCCCTCCAAATTGTGCAGGCGGAAAGAGTTGGGACCTAATTTTTCAGAAATTATGAATGGCCCCAACCATAGATTTTGGAACTTGGTGTGTTACCCTTTCCTTTCGTGAGCTTTGTCCCACTTGAGAACTAAATATCCTCCATAGAAATTCCTGACAGAAGAAGAAATAGAATCAAACCAACTTTTTACAATTTGCTAGTGTTGATCCAATTTCTACTTAGCTTGTGCTCTTACTTCCTCCAGTTTTAACAAGGCATTAATTCAACTTTCTAGAGGAGGGCAATCCTCTTCTTGGACTTTCTGTGATAATTGCATAGATGGAAGTAAAACATGTGGAGGGAGGATTGATTCTCTCCCATAGACAAGAAAGAAAGGGGAATTACCAACATAGGTTTTTGGTGTCACCCTATCAGCCCAAAGTGCATTAAATAGTGTGGTGTTTCAGTTGTTATGGTTTTCATAAACTGTCCTCTTAATGATCCTGATTAAATTTTTATTTGTCGATTCTGCTATACCATTTCCTTAAGGGTAGTAACTGGCAGAATATTTCAATTTAATCCCTTTTTCTAGGGCAAAGACATTCATATCAAGGGATGAGAAATAATATGTGTTATCAAAGACTAAACATTCGGGAATGATGAATCGAGTAATGATTTGTGAATTAAGGAAAGATACTACCTGATTCATGTTTACCACTTTCAAAGGTGCAGCATCAGACCATATGGTAAAATAATTCATTGATGTAATGATATATTTGTGTTGTTGTGAATAAGAAGGGTTAATTGGTCCTATGATGTCAAGACCCCACTGCTAAAAAGGTGAATCTACAGTAACAGGCTGCAAAGGAAATGCTGCCTTTTTCACCCATCCAACAACCTTTTGGCAGATTATGCATTTACGACACAATGCATGGGAGTCTTTAAATAACGTGGGCCAATAGTACCCAACTCTTAACACTTTGTGAGTAGTGTTTCCTTCACTGAAGTGACCACCAACCTCACTTACATGAATTTCATATAGTACTTTCTTTGCTTCATCCTTTTCCAAACAACGCATAAGAACACCATCAAAATTATTTCGAAATAATACATCATTTATTAATTGGAAAGATGTAGATTTCAGTCTTAGTGCTCTTCTATTTTTAGGATCAAGATAGAGAGGATCAGATCCATGTGTCAAGTAAAATTTAATGTTCTCATACCAATAATTGGAAACAACTTGTGCACAACTGATTTGTTTTTCGTCATGCTGGTTTACAGTTAAGGTGTTAATTTCACTTTCCTGTTCTTTAACTGAATCAAAAACTAGTTTGCATAGACCTTGGCCTCTAACAATTTTTGCAGGGGTTATTTCGAGGTCATACTCTTGTAAGGACATCATCCAATTTTCTCTTTTATCACCCAACTCTTTCTGTACTAGAAGGTTTCTTATGACTGGGTAAGGAACAATAACTTTGGTTCTTGATTTCAGCAGGTATGACCAGAAGTGTTTCACTACTTTGAAAAAAACATATGTATGTTGATATACTGCTAGATAATTAAGATCTGCTCCTTTGAAATATGAGCTCATGAAGGCAATGGGTATCTCATTACTTTCAAAAAATTTCTGTGTTAATACAACAACATAAGATCGGTCAGAAGAAAAGGTGTAAAGAGTGAAATCCTGGGAGAAATCGAGACTCATCAAGGAAGGATCTTCTACTATTGATTTTATAATGGAGTCAAAATCTTGACTTTCTTGTGGTCCCCAATGGTACAAAACATCCTTTTTAATTAAGTTCTGTAATGGTCTCACGAATTCTGAAAAACTTGGGACAAATCTTCTGACGAAATTAGTCTTGCCTAAAAATGATTGCATGGATTTTTTGGAAGAAGGAGGGGAGAGTTTAGCAATTTCTTGGGTTCTCTTAGGGTCAATGACCATTCTGTCTTTCGATTCTATAAACCCCAACAATTTACCTTTCTCTACTGCAAAGATCGATTTCTTAGGGTTGAGAGATATACCGAACCTATGACATCGTTCTAGGACAACCCTAAGGTGAGACAAGTGATCTTTCTTGTTTTTAGAGAAAATGGTAACGTCATCAAGATAGACCACAACTGATTGATTTATGAGACCATGGAAAGCAATGTCCATTGCTCTCTGGAAAGTGGCCCCGAAATTTATCAGTCCAAAAGGGATTTTCCTGTAGGCATAAGTGCCCCATGGGGTATGAAAAGTGGTTTTAAGATGGTCTAAGGGAGACAAGAGGACTTGGTTGTATCCCAAAAAACCATCTAACAGAGATAGTCTTTCAGAACTAGATACCTGATGAAGAATTTGTTCCATTGGAGGAGCAAGGTAGTTATTTTTATCATATGCTCAGTTCAAGTAACGAAAGTCGACATAGATTCAAATTTCACCACTTTTCTTCCTTACAGGAACTAGATTAGACACCCATTATGTGTGTCTCACCGAGAAGATTATCTTTGCATTTAGTAATTTATTCATTTCTTTCTTGACAATGGGTTCCAATTTGGGGTGCATCTTTCTTAATTTCTGCTGAAAAGGCCGAGTTTGTGGTTTCATGGGGATGAAATGTTGTATTATATTAGGATCAAATTTTTTCAAATCATCATATGTCCAGTAAAAAAGGTCTTTAATTAATTAATTTATTTTTTATAAAAGAAGATATTTCTTGGTCAGAGCATCCCGTTCCCAAATTAATATTTTGGGGATTTTCCTTTTTCCCTAAATTTGCCATCTCATAAATCAAAGAAGAACTATTCATTTTACAATTAACTGACCCCCTAAATTTATCATGCAAGTCATAAAACTTCTCTAGTCTTACAAAAGATCTGGGGATAGAGTTTACCAAATCAGACCTCGATTCAGGAGATCTAGGATCTGATATTACAGTGAAGTTGCAGAGGTTTTCATAGTGAATGCCTTCATCAATGATTGTGCCTTGGAAAGTGTCTTCCATGTGCAAAAGGTTGATGATCTATTGGTCATTGTCGAACACTCTCCAACTGGTGATGTTGTACGGGATCGAAGGCATGAACAACAATTCAATTGAAAATACATTAGGAGAAATACCTTATGTGGGCAATAGTTTATATGCAACGTTATCCAATAAATCAGCCTCTAAATTACTTAGTCTAGGAATGGAATTTATGTTAAATGCTGAAAATTTTTGCATTAAACTCCATACCTCAGTTTGGTAACTTTTCAGATGTGGTGAAAAGCAATGTATGAAGTTTCTTACCTGCCTAACCATGATTTATGAATCACCAAATACCATTAAATTTCGTACGTCCATATCCAAATCTTTCCTAATCCCTTGTAAAAGTGCTTCATATTCGGTGATGTTATTAATGCACTCAAACTCTAATCAATAGGCAATGCAAGTCTTATTCCTTGCGGGATCTATGAGTACACATCCTACATCGGCTCCTTATTTGGATTTGGATCCATCAAAGTACAATGACTAGATTTGAGCTTCTTCAGGAGTGTTTGGCACACTTGTCAAAGATGATGTCAGAGTATAGGTCATAACTTCTTATTGCTGACCAGGATCAGTGATGGGGGAAACTTCGATCATGAAGTTACCAAAGAAGGTATTCATTCCCTGCATTTCAAATGAATTAGTAGGTGTAGTAAAAGGTTTGTTTGCATCATTCAGATCCGTCATGGTGTTCTTAAGATAACGTTCTCGGTTTATCCTAATTTTATTGGGCTGTCCATTTTCCAGTAACCACAAATGAGACCAATTTGTGGCAAAGTAACCATGCAGCTGTTCAGACCAGTCCCTGCTTAAAAACAAACCATAGACTTCATGGATATCAAGAACAATAATGTCAATTATTTGATGGACCTTAGGATTGGAGATAATATAACAAGAACATCCTTAAGTTCACCGATTACCTTTACATTTGTTCGATCTAACTGAATGATTTTGAGATAAGAAGGTTTAACATTTGTGTTAATTTTTTGACAAACAAATAATGGAATGACATTTTATGATGCACCAGAATCAACCATACAATTATGTACATTCCTATTAAAAATTTCAAAAGTTAACAAGAAAGGTGGGACATTTTTCTGAGTGTTAACAACATAATTTTGTTGATTTTTAACTGCTATCCCTAAAACAATTTTATTTACAATTGCTACAGTTTTTTCAGCTAAAAACCTTTTATATGGAGGTTCAGATGTCATTTTAGTCGAGATATTTTGGGCTATTTTTGAACCAATTTCTGTTGTTTTCTTGCTGCTAGGATTGTCGTTTTGACTGTTTTCAGGGATACTCTGCAGCATTTTCTGCAGAATAAGGGGAAATTTCAGCAACTCAAAAACATAAATATTAGCCTTCAGGTTTTTTAGATCTTCAATTAAATTGTGTTCTAAAATAGGGGATGCTAAACTTTGTTTAATTTCAGTTTGCTTCGATTGCTTTAGAAGCACATTATTACTCGCTTCAGAAGAAGGTTTGTTTTGTGTTTTTCTTCTTGTGTTGTAGGGATGGACAGTTTCAAAATTTGCTTGGAAAATACTGTCAGAGAAGTGACCGAAGATATTGTGGGATAAATATTCTTCTTCTGGTACTTCTTCCTCAGCTATGTCTTCAACACTTTCAGGAGGGGCAGAAGCAGAATTATCATGTGCTTCTAGAATGGTTTGTAAAGTGTACTGCAAGCTTTTGAAATTAAGACCTTTAGTGGTTGGGTTTGGCCGGTTGAGAGGAAAAGGTTTTCTGAATGGAGGTTTAAAACTTCCTTTGATTGAGGATTCCTCCTCAGTTGATATCTACAAGTCCAGGACTTGATTTGATATTTTTTGGAAATCTTTCTGCAAGCTTTCCAAGTCTAAAGTTTCAGGTTGATTTTTGGCTTGGGGAGGCCTAGTAAGGATTTCTATTTTCTTTTTAGAGGATGAAGTTGTTTCAGCTTCACTATTGAGATTGTCTTTTAAGATTAATATATCCTTTTCAATTTGGCTTGCCTCCTCAAAGGCTTCCAATAGTGTGCTCTTTTTAGAACTTTTGACCCAAATTGCTATGTTATTATGTAGAGCTTTGGTGTAATATGCGACAATTAGACTTTCAATGGGCATTGAATCTACGAGAATTCAATTCTTTAACGTAAGAAATATTTGGTTAAAATCTTTTACTTTCTCCTTAGGATTCATTTTCATACTGGAGAGATCCATAACCAAGACTTCATGAGATTTATCATCTCCAAACTTCTCTAAGAAACAGGTTTCAAACTTGTCCCAAGAGACGATGGTATGGGGCTGTTGGGAAAAATACCATGTGGAGGCATTGCCCTAAAAAATATAAGGAAAGAGTCTAC
This sequence comes from Picea glauca, assembly GCA_000966675.3. Classification (NCBI taxonomy): domain Eukaryota; kingdom Viridiplantae; phylum Streptophyta; class Pinopsida; order Pinales; family Pinaceae; genus Picea; species Picea glauca. The sequence goes on from JZKD02S0261066.1 coordinate 63,918, forward strand.
ATACTACATCTTCATTCTCTACATTTCGGAGTCTAATGGCCAACACAATTGTTTTTATGTGATCCTCGACAGATTGTTTAGAATTTGGATCAAATTTAGGCAACCATTTCTTTGAGTGTTTCAACAATGGATGTTGTGGTCCAGGTACAACCACGACATCTTGATCGAGCCAAGGTTTGGCAGGATTATTTTGGTTTTACATGGGTGTTGGTGGTGTCGAAGGCTGAGATGATTCAAATGACGAACTGCCTTCATTAGATGAATCTCCTCATGAAGAGGATGGAGATGAACCAGGTGGGGAAGGTGGGATACTAGACCCTATGGCTCCAAGAGTAGGTGTTTTGATAGGATCGGTGCTATTATCTCCTAAAGGGCTTGAGAGTAGACCTGTGACTTCAAGTTGTTCTTAGATATCCGAGAAATCTAAGGGTTGGTTAAGTGGCCTACCGTGTTATTTGATATGGGACAAGGAACTATGTGTTCTTATGAGTGACTGAAAAACAATTTATTGAACGTCGACCCCTTGAGGAGATGGTGTCACTCGTTCAACGGGAAACTTGGGATTATCATTTGAGGTAGTTGTTGTTTCAAGCATAACGTTGTTGTCTGATCAACTACATGTCACGACAGAGGAGCGAGTGTGTGGGGGGGTGGTCTTGTGACCTCCATGTGCCATCAATTTAATTCGGGCCCTCCTTCTAGCACCATTTGTTGACAGGAAAATTTGACAGTCCGTCAACTAGAAGAATAGGTCCAATCCGGGGTTGTCTAAATAACCCAGGCTGTTTAGTGTAACCTATTCTGATGGGTTTAATGGCTCCATTATCCAATCTAGGGTCCTAAAATAAAGAAAATAAATAAACTAACTAATGCTAAGAATATAATAATATATATACTTTAATCTAATTATTTTGTAATGTCCCCACTTTGGGACATCATCACAGGGCAAAGACTTATGATGACCAGAGTAGCCAGATGGATGTTATAGTGAGTACAGGAGTATTTGAGAGGCATTGTGGGGTCCATTCGGCATTTATCATCATATTCCATCATTATCAGCCATTCCGCACAGGTTGGCTTTGGTTTCGTTCCATTCCGATGATTTCCATGATTTTGACTATTTTGAGCTATAAGTTAATTAAAATCACCGAAAAGGGCATTTTGGGCACATTACTTGGAGGAACCTCTCAGTGTAATATCTCATTGGAATCAAGAGGATAAGCACTATAGGATGGGATGGCTAGAAGTGACTTTCAGTGGCCAGGGAAGCCACAGGAAGAGATAAGGAGATTTTTAGAGGTAAAAAGGTTAATTAATTAATTAAAGTGATTTAATTAATTAATTAAATATTAATAAAATGAAAGTCACTTTGGAGGGACAAGGTGAGCCA
>JZKD02S0261066.1:150183-164827 GCA_000966675.3 Picea glauca
CACGTTGCACCTGTCAGTTCCTCACCCTTCATTCATTCACTCATTCGCCAATCTTACCCCTCCATGAATAAACAGACTTAGGATAAAAACATTAGGTTAATAGTCATGATTAAACATGTTAATAATAATAAATTAATTATTAATTAATTAACAATTGAGTTAGCATGTTAGTAATTAATCAGTTGTTAATTAATTAAGTTAGTATTAATAACTAAGTTAGTTTTTAGATTAAATAAAACAATAGAAAACATATATTAAAATAAAAAACATAAAAATTAAATAAAAAGAAAAAACAATAAACAAAATAAAACATATAAAATAAAACTAATAAACAAACATTAAATAACACAAAACATATTAAATATAAAAACAAAAAATAAAATATATAGCAAAAAGTAATAAAACAAATTAAAAATATAGAAAACATAAAACATAAAACAAAATACATTAAAACAAAAACCAACGAAACTAAAAACAAAATAAAAAATATAATAATTAAATAAAACATAAAAAACAAAAAAATTACAAACTAAACTATCCTAAGTCTACCCCCTGTACACTCTCATACATCAAACAATAAATCCACGGTCATAAAACTTTCCGGACCCCCCCCTCACCATCCAGAGTTTAACGAGAGGGGGGGTCCGGAATGGTATTTTACCAAAACCCCCCCCCGGACAGGTGTCCCCTTCCTATTCCAGTGGACCCCCCCCCCCCAAAAAAAAACCTCTTACCACCTCAGGGGGGTCTGGAATACCACCTGTCCCGAAAAAAACCGCCTTTGTCATTTTTTCACCATTTTTTGCCTGTTCAACACGTCTGTTTTCGGAGGATATTCTAGGCAAATGAAAACGAATTTTTAAAAACCGAGATACTTTTTTCTCCTTAACGGGATGAAGAACAAAAACCTCTCTCATTGTTTTCACAAGTTCCACGAGTATGGAGAATCAAAGCCATCTTCGAGGCCCTTTTTTCCATATTTTCACTTTTCCGTTACAGTCCTGATTTTGCGGGAGCTGTTACGGCCAGTTGGAGCTGAATTTGGCGAAACCGAAGGAGGTTTTTGTCCATCACATGCTTGTCTACAATAAACTCCTTCAGTTTTTCCTAGGTGTCATTGTTGAAGAGAAACAAATGTCTGTTCAGACCCCTTTTTCGCAGAAAACCGGTTCATCTTTCATGGCGGATAGTTCCAGATTTTGTGGGATTTGTGGCTATTTTTGGCCGAAGCAGTTAAAACTGACTTCCAAAACTTATGGGGAGGTCTATCCTATTTATTCATAGTATTTTAATGTAAAAGGGTTCAACCTGTGTGAATTTTCTCCCTTTTGGATGGACTTTGGGCCTTGCTACTCCAGGAGGTTTTTGTCTGTAATTTTTGAATGACTAAACAGTAATAGAGAAAAGGATTTACAGGATTCTTGTGTAGCGACTTTGGTGGTTTGTTCCTTTTCTATGTTTAGTTATCTTTTTTCTATCATTCAAGCAATTTCATCTCTTATTATTGAAAGAGAGTGATGGAGAATAATTTATGCATGCATACTCTTTGTCCAATTTTTCAATAATTTATATGTTATTCATCTGAAGATTTACAAAGGAATTCTTAGCTACTCCTCTTTTTAGTGGATATCTCTCTTTCACCTTATTCATATGCACTAAATCTAAGACGATCCAATAGTTGTTACTATCTTTCCCTGTGGAGACATTTACCTCTAGATCTGATTTGATCATTATCTTATAAACGAACCCCATAGCCCAATGGTGATCTAAGAAACTCGTCAACCACATCCTCATCTAAATATTTCAAAACCCCAACCCCATACTTTCATAGCTAGCCTAACATTTTTCCTATTCCATACCAAGTTAATTCAGAAAGAGAGATCCCTCTCTGAGTCTTGGAGGGATAGATCCAAGACTCGAAGTGGTTCAAGGTTACCTCTGTGACTGCCTCCGCAGCCCTAGGAAAATTACAGAGTGTTAACATTTTGGCGACTCCACTGGGGACTTTCCCCAGTAGTACACTTCAAAGCTCCAGATCTGATCATTGATGGTGGACAGTGACCAGACACAAGAAGGCTGGGATCATTCACCTGGCGACTCCAATCATCTCCAGACAGTGCCAAACTCAAAGAATCCACTGGAGGAAGAACCTAAAGCATGGCCAAGCAGCCCAAAAAGACCAGGTACTCAAGCTCAAATTGCATTCAAGACATATTTGGTTTTATCTACAATTATGTCTTGTCTTTTTCTAAGCCTGATCAAAAGTATATTGCTGAAGATTACTTTGACCATCTGTTAATTGATGAGTCTCAAGAGATCATATCCCCAATTGTAGATTATGAACATACTCATACACCTGTGCACATCCCAGATGCACCTATAGAAACCCTAGTGAGACATAAGCCTCCTGCTTTATCTCCTACTCTTGCTAAACCTTTGGATGGTTGTAAGCCCCTTGCTTCATCTCTCGTGCTTGCAAAATTCCCAGACTGATACAAGCCTCTATATTTTCCTCCTTTTCTCCATGACCTCCCTGTCAATTACATCAATAATTTGCCCAAGTTTGATGGAGAGAATGCCAATATTACTGCTGAAAAGCATATCCAAAGTCTTGAGGATTTTCTTGACCTCTTTGAGGTAGAAGATGATGATGTCTGCATCAGAATTTTTTCCCTATCTTTGCAAGGTAAAGTTAAAAATTGGTTTAGAAATCTGCCAGCTGCGAGCATCATAAATTTTCATCAGTTCATGAAAGTGTTCTTAGATAGGTGGGTGATCATGGGAAATGTTTTCCTCATCCTAGAAGAATACGACCACTTGAAAAGAAAACCTGGGGAAACAATACAACAGTTTTCAGCGAGGTTCAATGAAGTGTATCATTCAATACCTGTGGATGTAAGGCCACCTCCTGGTTTAGCCAAATTGCATTTCCCAGATGCCTTCAATCCTGAGATGGAATTCCAATGAAGAGAAAGGAACACTGCAAGCCTTGAATAAATGCAGAACATTGCAGTTGATGTGGAGACCAACTTGCTGATCAAAAGGTCAAAGTTAAAGGACAAAGAAAGGGAGCAACTGAAGTCATCAAAAGCTAAACTGGAGATTTTGGCCAGTGCCATGGAAGAGATGATGTAGAGGATCAACAGGAAAGATGAGCTTGCTACCCAAAGACCCCATGTTCCAATGATTTCAGAGAAAGAAAAGGTCATTGTTCCCAAACATTTTGTTGTTCATCCTTGGTACCATGGTTTGGATAATGATTCTTTCATGTGTTCAATTCACAACACAGTCAAAGATGAAGCTCCATCTCAACTTGCAAAGGAACAACCAGCTGATATGATGTGCATGTTTGACGACATTCCTTACTTGGATTATCCACCCAAGTGTGATCAGTATGATGATGAGCATGAGGCTAAAATAGAGGTGGACTGTTCAAAGAAATCAGCAGCATGTCATTGGCAGGAAGAAGATCATTTACAGTTCATATACGACAATCAACCCTTGCACAATAGTCATGACAGTGATGAGGAAGAGACAGAAAATTTTAGAGTAAGGGAAAAATCTTTGCCCTTATGTTTCTCTTCTTTTCAATTTTTGAGAAGAAATTGTAAACAAGTTGGCATTGGTAAAGAGGGAGGATGTTCTAATCAACTAGGTGAAGATGCTAGTGTTGATATGGAGGTTGTTCTAAATCCAGAGTTGCAGCCCTTTACCTACTTTGATTTTGAAATTTCAGATGAAATATTAAAGCCTGAGGTGAATTATGAGTTAATCCAAAATAACTTTGTACCATTATGCTTTAATTCATTTCATTTTTTGAAAAAGAATCTTGAGTATATGCTAAAGGATAAATGCACAGAAAATCAAGAAGTTGCAGTGGAACCAATGCAACAGTCAGTTCAATTTCTATAGGATCCAATATCTAATGTGTTGGATGACTGGTGTTGTCAAAGTCTTCCTCCATCATCCAGCTATGGGATAAAACATTGTTATGATACTGACATGATCAGGCAGTCAACTTCATTGTCTTTTTCAGCAGAAGTCACATTACAAAGCCCATCAGAGAAGTTGCAGCCATGTCAGGAAATGCATGAGGATGAAAATAACATAGGTACAGTGCCAAAGCATGTCACTCACCTGGCAGAATAAAAAAATTAAGGAACATTTCATTTCTACCTTGATCCTATAGCTACCTATATGGAGAATTTTTTCACTGTTGATCCTCAATCTATCTTTGGCAGTACATTTGTTCTTCAAGATTGTCGAGGTCTCTATGGTAAATATCAATCACATTTTTAGCAGTGGCCTTTACACTATGCAGTTTTGAGTCTATGGGCAAAAGGTCAAGTTGTGTTTTTCACTGTGTTAATGAGCAGTCAAACAGTCCTCTAGTCTCAACAACTACTTGATTGGCTGCATTGATATTATTGTATCATTTAGAATGATGAAATTGTCAGTAGTGTAGGGTAGGTAGCAGTTTCGAATAAGCTCAACATTCTGAGTATCTCTTTTTCAGTAGTGTTTATCTTAATTTGGTTTCAGTTGCAAAATCAAAACTGGTACAGGTTGCAGAATAAGATTTTGGGATCAGCCCAATAGATAAAGCACCGGTCTGCATGTTCATAGATCTGTGGTTCTTGACACCTCCAAAAAGAGCTTCCATCCCCATGTGGAGCCACTGTTATAACCCTATAATTCATAGGATCATATGTTGACTGGAAATTTTTCACTCTGGGTGTATAGGCTTGCAAATAATATTTCATCTCTGCAAATTATTTTCAAGAGAAACAGTGCACCAAACCCTCAAAAAGTCATTAAGCCTAATTTTTGCCTCATAAACTGCATTCGCACCTGGAGAATAAAGAACGCGCTTAGATCGACGGTCGATCTAGTGGCATGTAGATCAACGAATGACAGTGGATTCCAGACCCCCTCGTCTGTTCTGTTTTTAACGGTGGGGGGTCCGGAATGGTGATTAAAAAGCACGCATAGATCTATGGTTGTCATGGAGGCGCGCAGATGAACGATCCATAGGCGATTTCGGACCCCCCCCCCCCGATTGTTCTCCCTTTAACGGTGGGGAGGGGGTCTGGAATGAGGCGGGTTTTTCTATCAAGCCCTATCCCAACGTCTCGTCCATACATTGCATCAGGCCTCCTTCACTCCATGCTACATCATTCCTTCATGCTGCACTTGTCAGTTCCTCACCCTTCATTCATTCACTCATTCGCCAATCTTACCCCTCCATGAATAAACAAACTTAGGATAAAAACATTAGATTAATAGTCATGATTAAACCTGTTAATAATAATAAATTAATTATTAATTAATTAACAATTGAGTTAGCATGTTAGTAATTAATCAGTTGTTAATTAATTAAGTTAGTATTAATAACTAAGTTAGTTTTTAGATTAAATAAAACAAATTAATAAAACAATAGAAAACATATATTAAAATAAAAAACATAAAAATTAAATAAAAAGAAAAAACAATAAACAAAATAAAATATATAAAATAAAACTAATAAATAAACATCAAATAACACAAAACATATTAAATATAAAAACAAAAAATAAAATATATAGCAAAAAGTAATAAAACAAATTAAAAATATAAAAAACATCAAACATCAAACAAAATACATTAAAACAAAAACCAACAAAACTAAAAACAAAATAAAAAATATAATAATTAAATAAAACATAAAAAACAAAAACATTACAAACTAAACTATCCTAAGTCTACCCTCCGTACACTCTCATACATCAAAATCCACAATCATAAAACTTTCTGGACCCCCCCTCACAATCCAGAGTTTAACGAGAGGGGGGGGTCCGGAATGGTAGTTTACCAAAACTACCCCCCGGATAGGTACCACCTTCCTATTCCAGTGGAACACCCCCCCACCCCTAAAACCGCTTACCACCTCAAGGGGGGTCCAGAATACCACCCGTCCCGAAAAAAACCGCCTTTATCATTTTTTCACCATTTTTTTCCTGTTCAACACATCTTTTTCCGAAGGAGATTCTGGGCAAATGAAAACGACTTTTTAAAAACCGAGAGAAATGTTTCTCCGTAACGAGATGAAGACCAAAAACCTCTCTCATTTTTTTCACAGGTTCCACAAGAAGGGAGAATCGAAGCCATCTTCGAGGACCTTTTTTCCATATTTTCTCTTTTCCGTTACAGTCCTGATTTTGTGGGAGCTATTACGGCCAGCTGGAGATGAATTTGGCGAAACCGAAGGATTTTTTTGTCCATAACATGCCCTTCTACAATAACCTCCTTCATGTTTTTCCTAGGTGTCATAGTTGAAGAGAAACAAACGTCTGTTCGGACCCCTTTTTCGCAGAAAACCGGTTCATCTTTCATGGTGGATAGTTCCAGATTTTGTGGGATTTGTGGCTATTTTTGGCCGAGGCGATTAAAAATGACTTCCTAAACTTATGGGGAGGTCTATCCTATTTATTCAGAGGATTTTAATGTAAAAGGGTTCGACCTGTGTGAAGTTTCTCCCTTTTGGATGGACTGTGGGCCTTGCTACTCCAGGAGGTTTTTGTCTGTAATTTTTGAATGACTAAACAGTAATAGAGAAAAGGATTTACAGGATTCTTGTGTAGCAACTTTGGTGGTGTGTTCCTTGTCTATGTTTAGTTATCTTTTTTCTATCATTCAAGCAATTTCATCTCTTATTATTTAAAGAGAGTAATGGAGAAGAATTTATGCATGCACACTCTTTGTCCAATTTTTCAATAATTTATATGTTATTCATCTGAAGCTTTACAAAGGAATTCTTAGCTGCTCCTTTGTTCAGTGGATCTCTCCCTTTCACCTTATTCATATGCACTAAATCTAAGACAATCCAACAATTGTTACTATCTTACCCTGTGGAGACATTTACCTCTAGATCTGATTTGATCATTATCTTATAAACAGACCCCATAGACCAATAGTGATCTGAGAAACTCGTCAACCACATCCTCATCTAAATATTTCAAAACCCCAACCCCATAATTTCATAGCTAGCCTAACATCTGTCCTATTCCATACCAAGTTAATTCAGAAAGAGAGATCCCTCTCTGAGTCTTGGAGGGCTAGATCCAAGACTCGAAGTGGTTCGAGGTTACCTCTGTGACTGCCTCCGCAGCCTTGGGAAAATTACAGAGCGTTAACAGATTCCATGCAGTAATTGTGGATTTACCCTCCAAGGAGCCCAAGTGAGTTAGACCAATGTCTGTCCTAGGTATCGTGAGGCTTCCCTTCACCATTACCTTGTGTAAGTACCTAAGGATTACAACAACTAAGGACACCAACTCACAGTCAGCCCCTGGGCGGGTACAGTCGATAGTCTGATCCGAACGTATGGTCAGGATAACAAGTCTGAAATCAGCTCGAGAGGATCCTACACATAATCGTGGGTATACCTTCAAGTGACCCCCAATATACAATCTGAACACTACAAACATTTGGAGGGATAATATCTATGACTCACTCGAATGCGACCTTGTGTGTAACCCCTATGTGAGAGGGGGATCCCAAAAATCCTATATGACAGTTGGATTTGACTCTCCCTATCTCAGGATGCTAATGTTTGTTTTGAAAACTTTGGAGAGTTGTACTCATAGCCTAATCCAAAGTGCTAATCCTAGTCTAATGTTGGTGGAAGATCCTAAAAACAAAAATGTTCTAGATAATTTTTAATTAGTGTTGATTTTATGGTTGTTCTTTACTCAAAGGGTGCATGACAATGAAACTGATGGTATGATGAATCAAATCCCAAAAATATCTACAAGAAGATGATAAACAAACATTTCTTTATATGAATGGCTATTTAAGGGAAAGAGAGAAAGTTGTTTTCACTATGAAACATTAAGATGCATTGTCCTCATACAAGTGTTTCTCAATGAAATCCAATGCAATGCTAAAAATTTCAAAAATTCCTTCTAATATCCAAACCAATCAGTAAAATATGTCCTTTTGCTTATATGTGAATGATAATCATATGCACTTCTAAATGTCAATCAAAATTCAAGATTAAACAATCAGAAGAAAACTTCACACAAAACAAAAAATACACTCTCATCATGAAATATATAAACAAACAAGGATAACCAAATTGAAAACAAGAACCAAAAACCTCAAACAAAAGAGAAATGATGGAAATTTGACCTCAAAGATCAAATGAAAAGTTCACAGAACTTTGGATTTCCTCACAAAAGTTTTCATTCAATCGGATAAAGGAGAAGAAAACAACAAGTTAACTCTAGGTCGGCAAAGACAAAGAGTGGTTTCAAGGAAAGGAAAAAAGATGTCAAAATCACAAACAAAAGAGGATGAATTCTCAAAAAGAATGGTGTTTGAAAGACAATATCAAGATGGACTGAGAGTATGGGACACTGAGCAAATTCCAAAACCCAGAAATAGATTCAGAAAATGCAAATTTTGCAGAATTTCTCACAAAATGGGGTAGTGCTCTGGTGTAAGGGGCACCAGAGTGTTCCAACGCTTTGTGTAAGGCTACAGGGGAGTGATATCACTTTGGCAGTAGCAAGGGGGGAGCGCTCTACTCCAAAAACTCAGAAAAATGTCAAAAAACTCAAAAAATGAAGGAAATTTAGTCAATCAGGGTGATCCTGATGACATAATGAGGTAATCAAACCAATCTAAGAATCAACATAACAATATGGAGAATATCAAATTAGTGGGAAAAGGACCAAAACAATATCTGGGAATGGAAACAAAAATCATAAATGATCCCCAGTGGATTCACCAATTTCTGTTGAAGGTGAATCCCCCTACATACAAGTGGATTCCCTCTTGGTCTCTAGACTTCTAAGGCCAATAAAGAAAGTGCTTAACATGGACATTGAATTCCTTTTAGATCCAATCAAGCTAATGAATGAAAGAGAAGGAGAAATATGTGTACCTTATGAATGGCGTTTGTCCTTGCAAAGTCTAGACTGAGCTTTGATCTTGAGCTCCTTGATAGATTATGTAAGACAAACAAAGATACAATGGACTTCCTACTCTACTGAGATAACCTCAATCATAGATCCATATACTGTAGACAAACTTATATGAAACAAGCACAAGTTTGAAAGAAACGGGCCAAGCATTGATTATACTAATGAGAACAAGTAAAAGTAATTACAATCCTTTGAATGAAGGTGTAGCAGCCTCTTCCAGATCTCCTCGTCCAACCCCTTTGATCAATAAATCTCCACTGATTGATTTGATGGAATCTCACTCATGAGATCATAAGTTTGATGTAATTCCAAATTTCCATTATGACTTTCACCATGAGAATGCCTCCTTATATAACCTTGGAGGGGTCCAACCACTTGAGAGATCTTTGGGATGAGTTGAAGATTCCTCTCCTTTAGTTGAGGATATCCCCTAAGATCATGCCTTGACCATATATTCAAATCCAACTACCTTCAGGAATTGAGGGATTCTTCCCTTATTTGCCTCAACAAACCCAAAAGTTTTCTCAAAAGAGGGCAGCACTCCCCCAAAGGGGTGCACAAAGTGCTCAAACACTCCCTAAAGAGGCTCAGGGTGCGCCAACGCTCCCTAACAATGGGTGGGGGAGCGCTACTCTCCAAAAATCAATTTTTTAGTGATTTTCTCAATGAAAAAGGACTTGTACTTCCTGGCAAGTGATTTTTCTTCTTCCAACCCACCTTTGAGGTGTCTTAAGTCTCTTCATGATGTCGTTAGAGGCACGACATATGCAAGATGGCAGTATGATTTTTTTGACACTTGCGACACTTATAGTCAAGATGTGACACTTGCGGACAAGATGTGACACTTACAACACTCGTCATGATGACACTTGCGACACTATCGAAGTGAGTAATTTTGAGGTGTAACAACCACCCATGTTATAGAAGGAGGAGTTGTGAAACTAAAGACACTGAAGGGAGAATCAAAAGAAGGATTAGTTAATGGGAGTCAGCTAAATTTGTATTATAACAACTAGCTACCTTGCAACTCTCAGTAAAAGTAAGGAGAAAAGAGTCTAGGTACCAGGTGCAGTTGAAACTTGGTACCAGACACTAAAAAGACAGTTTTCACAAGGATGGGAAGGAGGCACAAAGAAGAAAGCAAAGGATACACTTTGAACTCCAAAGTTGAAGTGAAACAGAAGGATCAGATATGAAGTGCCTGAGGAGGAGTCACAGGTGAGTGTTGGGGGCCTGTTGGCCCTTGGTTATGGAAGGAAGTGAAGATTGAGAAAGAAAAGTTCAAACGCGAACTGCACAAGAGACAGAGTGACTGTCACTAGGTCGAAGTAAGAAAAAGAGCAGAAAATCCAGAGTGAAGCATAGAAAAGAAAGCCTTCAAATGAGGAGATAGAGGATGAAAAATTAAAAAGGAAGATGGATTAAGGACAACTCAGCAAGCAGAGAAAGCCACCATTGGATGCTTTGGAACACCACACGAAAAGGGAGGAAAGATAGGTTGGTGAAGCTTTGAAAAGGTGGGTCAAGTTGACCTAGGGTTTTGGACACCTAGGGTTTGGGTAATTAGGGTTTTGACACTTAGGTTTTGACCTAAGACTGTCGGTGAGGGACTATACTGTATAACTAGAGGTCAAGAGGACCTAGGTCGGGTTAGTACTAGTGTTGGGTATTAATATTGATTGATTGAGATATTATTGTACTGTGAAAGATAGGAGTGTTGAGAGTGAGAGCCTTCTGGTATTGTAATATCTTCAGCTAGGTACGAATATCAAGCCCTGCAGCTGGGTGTGTAAGAAGGTGAGAGACAGAGAGAGGAAGAGAGAAGATCTACTGACTAAGAGCATAGATCAGAAATGTAATATTTATCTTAATATATCATAATCACAGTTCTGTGGACATATCCCTAGAGAGAGGGTGAACCACGTATATTTTATGTCGTATGTGTGATTGATGTCTGGATCTCTGTCATTGTTATACTGTTATTTGTATTATTTTGATAGATCAGATTTATAAGCTACGCATAGTAGATCTAGCTGATAAGAGGTATATGAATGTTGCAGTAATATTGTATTAGTTCCACTTGATATTCCCTTGGTTGTAGACATATCTGTCCTGCAACCCCCCTCTTAGCTTCTTCGGGTGAGACTACATCTGCTTCGCAGGTGTTGCTGAAATGGCCAGTAGCTAGGGCTTTTTGGTGTGCTCTTGGAGTGAACCATGGGTCTACCCCTGTGCCAACAAAAACCCAGAAGTGGAGTAATGGGGACCCAGCTGGAAGAAATAGTTCCTCATTACAATCTGTACTGACTTTGCATACATGGCTGCCAATTTGAATTACACTGCAAATCCATGTGAAAATATACCAAATAATTGTCCATGGCCATGGATAGGAAAATAAAAATGTGTTTACATGCCAAAGCTTATCATGGTCACAAACAAGGCCCAGTAACACCAGTTTCAAAATGAATTTGAATATATCTGTATACAATGGAGTATAATCTGATCTCCCATGATCACTGAAGTCACACAGGTACTGGTCCAATGAAAAGGTAGTAATAGCTCAGGAAATTTGTGGCTACAAACTGATGTCTTCAATTCGTCTACACAATCTACCAAAGGTGCAAGTCTACATTGTGTGAATAAAAGAGTTGAGTTCAAACCCAATGAGACTTCGTTTCATTACTGGTCATTGAGGTATACCATTAACAAACGTGAGAAAACCTACCGATGATGAAAGTAGGTATCAAGGCACCGAGTACATTCTTACAAGTGTGAATAAAGGAGTTGGGGTCGAACACTTGAATAATCCATCGATCAAGAGACATTGATGTATTCCCAACTATCGATGGTGAGAGAACATACCACTAATGACTACAAGCCTCTAGGTACTCATAGGACTCTAGGTCTCATTTCCAGAATAGATGAGATGAATTCGATGGAAGGAGACCCACTAAAAGGAGAACATTAAGGCATCTCTCATCATTCAACATGAGGTATAAATCAGGAGCTCGAAGATTTGGAGGAAATCAAACGAAGAACATTTTCATGAACCAATGACCCTGTGCGTCTTTTGTGTGTGCCAAGTGCAAGTGATACACGAAAAATATCCTCTGAATAATAGCCAATGAGGAAAATTGTTGAAAAAGGTGAGGAAAACACCAATAAGTCTAATGGCATCCAAGAAACTACAAAAATACCAATGTGTGAATGGATGTCTTGCCGTCAAACACAAGGGGAACCACCCAATCAATGACCAATGATTAAATGTCGACTACTAAGTTCAAGGTTACCTACCAATGATGAAAGTAGGACTAGGGTGCACAATAGGACTACAACTTCATGTGATTATGAGACAAACTGAGGGTATGGTCGACATGCAAAGTCAAGAGTTTCGAGGAGTGGCTGACATAGGTTGATAGACATTCTTTAAGAAAGAGCATGATACATATGGAAGATTATGGAAGCATAGACTCAATGATGAAACCATGAGATGTAGGAGGCATAAATCAAAATCTCCATAGGGACTGGAAGAGTAAACAGTCGGGGGAGTAAAATCTTTGTAACGAGCTCAACTTCCTAAGGCCATGCTAAACCCAAAATTATGATGACCAGTGGACTCAATTTTTTTTTCTTTGTTCAAAGGCGACATGACTGCTGCCAATATAAGATAATACTCCTATCCTAGCCATATTTTTTATTTTTTCATATTCAAATGAATGCTATGATATAAAGGAGGAAACAAGTGTCACGAGTAAGAAAAACTAGTTCTAGCAGTGGAACATTCCTATGCTCAGTGCAAGGAGATGCATGCGGGAGATGGACACTCAGGGGAATGTTCCCTCCTGTGTATAGGGTATCAAGTTGTAAAGGATATAAACGAGGATCTTCTTGGTTGAGGATGTAAAATTGTTGAGTCAAACTGTTTATAACGCAAAGCGAGAACTGACAATAGGCTCAATACTACAAGCAAGGGCATGAGACGTGATCACAACTTAACGCCGAAAAAAAAATATTTTCCATAATCTTGGTCTACTTGGTTTGAAAAAGGGATAAAATTATACCAAATAGACGTCCTTTCAAATCCAATTTACAAGTGTGAAAGAGACAATTTCACTCAAAAATATTTTCTCTTTTTAAAAACGAGTCAAAAAAAATCTTAACTAAGACTCACGACCTTTCCAGTCCAATTTAACAAGTGTGAAAGGGAAAAATTCACCCGATAATCTTTTCTCTTTTTTAGATGAGTCAGAAAAGAAATTAAATCAGACTCGCTTGGGATTTTCTAGGCGACATGTCATGGGGGAGACCAAGGCTCCCATGCTTGACTTTTGTTAAATTTCAGTATTTTACGAATAGCCGATACAATATTGGGAAAACTCAAAGATCTCCAAGTCGAGGAGGATAGAGTGATAGCATAGGCTACCATCCCCATGATATATTGGATAATGTCTTTTACTTGAAATGACATAGGAGGGGGCATTGGATATCCCATAAGACCATCCCAATCAAAGGGAACTTTTCCAGGACTTGGAGGGAGATTACTTGGGCAGAGTAAAACTCTCTCTCATTCAGAAGGTATAGAATCAGAAATGATAATGACATGGTTGAAGGATGCATCACCCTCCAAAAGGAGATTTGGATTGACCAGAGATTGCACCGGTGCGACCACTTCTTCAACTCTGGGTTGAATAGGATGTGTGGAAATAGGGCCTGGAGGCGCATCACCCTTGACAATGGGGGTGTGGTTGGGATACGATTGCATCGAAATGAATGTCGTGTCAATCAAAGGAGAAATTGGGTGTGGGGAAACCACAAATGTCTCAAAACCCGAAGGCCCCCTAGGTGAGAACCACGCTTCTGGTATCCCGACAGTAGTAGCACACAAATGGGTAAGGTGATTTACTTCACAAGTCCTGCATAGGAATTTGGGCTTATGTCTGACACGTCTAGGATTCTCAATCATATGAATTCCCCCAACATCATTTACAAGGGCTAGTGACATGCTCTCAGTGTGACTGGAAGAGGTTGGACGTTCATCCCCCACATGATGTACAAAGGTTGGAGATATGATATCGATATGACTTTTGACCACTAGCGTGGCCCCCAGCATGACTAGAAGCGATTGGTTGTGGGTCTTCAACATGACTTGCATAGGTCATCAACCAATATCTAGCATGACTAGAAGTGGTTGGTGATGGAGCTCCAGTATGACTGACAGTGACTAGACTAGCGACGGTGCTGAGTTGTGGCATTTGAGACCAAGGTCCCGGGAAAGATTGGTTTTGAGATATCGCAGACCAGGAAGGATCCTAGTTTACACCATGTCTCTGTCCAGAAAGGTAGTATCCTCCACTTAATTGATCCATAGATGTTTGTACGGGCATCATCACTGAAGTAGATGTCTCTGAAGAGATAAAAGTATGATAAGGATTATTCAAGTGAGGATATAGGTTTCCCCCATGTGAAGGGGTTCCATGAATAAGGTAGCCCAAACCATAAAATTGATTCCCCCTGTATGAAAGACCCGAGGATATATGTGGACCCACCATAGGAAAAGTGTTCATAGGAACTGGCATGGTGGACAAAGGATACATGAATGGGGTGTAGTAAGTAGGGTAACCACCCATTTGAGTATTGGCTCTTGAAAAAACATGGCTAGGACTGGATCCTTAAGAGGG
>JZKD02S0261066.1:166051-187006 GCA_000966675.3 Picea glauca
CCTTAGTCAGACACATATGTTGATTTAATATCCTTGGAGAAGTTTACTCACAAAATCCTATTCCAAGGCACTAAATCCTAAGCTAGTTTGTGCACCCTAGAAAATAAAATCGTTAGTAATCAATTTTAAATTATAGCATTAATTTTAATGGCCTTGCTTACTCAAAA
This sequence comes from Picea glauca, assembly GCA_000966675.3. Lineage (NCBI taxonomy): Eukaryota > Viridiplantae > Streptophyta > Pinopsida > Pinales > Pinaceae > Picea > Picea glauca. The sequence goes on from JZKD02S0261066.1 coordinate 166,219, forward strand.
GGTGCAGTCGTGAAACTAGTGATTTTATGGATCAATAAGTAAAATAAATGAATATAAATACAATGAAAAGTCCTAACTTCAATTTCCAATAAATGATATGCTTCTTAAAAATGCAATTTTCAATTCAATTATGCAATTCTAAATAAAAATGAAATATTTCTTTAGAAGCACTAAGATAAATGACAAAGACTCAAGAGATCAAAATGCCAATCAATGTAAAATTCCTAATATTTTTGTATTTTTAATATAACAAAAATGAAAATGCAAGGACTGAACAACAACTTGATATAAAGACTCTACTTTGTATATATAGAGACAACCCAAGTAGGATATCAAGGAGAAAAGAACCCAGCCCAAGGTGTAAGGATGATCAAAATGAAAAGATGATGAGAAAGGCACCGCCCAAAAATTCAACCAAAGACAGGTTTCATGTCATTCTACAGACACTTAACAGTCACTACAGAGACCCGAGAAGACTCATCAATCATCAAAACCTACCCAACAACCACCAAACCCAACAAACAAGAAAAAAAGGCTGATGTACATGAATTTTCAAAGGAAAGTGTGTATGTACACAGCTTGCAGAAGGACATAACATGTATGTATGTGAATGTCAAGCAAAAAGCAACATATATGTGTCAAAACACAACTAGGCTAAGGAAAAGGCTAAAAGACTAAGACCCAGAGTGAATGGAGGCTATCAAGTAATCATACGATAAGAAATTCAATATGAATGAGATAAATCTAAGGATAAAAATCCTCCAAACACCAAAAAAGAAGATTCAATCCCCAATATGGTCGCTAATTTTGTTACGAGGAAAATCTCTCTATGGCTACGGGTAAACCACAACAGACGAAAATGACTGCAGAAATCAACTCTAATATTAAGTATTATGTATAAGAAAATATGATAACAAGAAAAGATAAGAGGCCTACCTCATCTAGACATTCGATGAAGTCCACCACTAAGCACTTGACTCAAAGCAATATACCTGCAACTAGTCCTCAACAACCAAGCAACACAAGCATATGGTGATAATATATGATGTTATCACATTCAATAGAATAATCCATCTACATTCATAAAAAATATGCCCATGGAATAATAATTAAAATATTTGCAATATGTTAATTGGACGAGAAAAGAGTATTTCTATTAATATATAATCAACAGAAGTGAATGAGTTATAGACTTCCGTGTTGGCATGGTTCAGAACCGAGAAACTAAGTTCCTTCTAGTTGGGCCTCCACCACTTCAATCCTCCACCAAAGACAATCTCATATAAGAGAGACAATGAAGTTCTCAATCAGTAAGGGAAGAGCTTGGGGGCTGAACAATGTGTTCAAACTTAAAGGACAAAGAGATGTAGACTCAATGTGAAGTGAATGATTTCTCCATAGTAACTTTTCTCTCAAAGTTGAATTATTTCTCCTCTTTTCCATAGCTCAGATTTGGCCCATTTATAGCCTTCAAATGGAATTGAAGGGCTGATTCAGAACGTTTCCATTATATGGAAGGTCAAGGATCATTGATCTCATGACGTGACATGGAAACCCGACACCATTTTTCAATTTTGGGCACATTTCTCGATGTACGCAGGTTGTAGTGGTGCAACCTACATATACACATGTTCTATAGTAGGTAGGGTGCGAATATGTGGAAAAATATTGTCTTTAGCTCTGGGATTTGCAAAAAAGGGACTTCAAGTCTGCATAGGGAAATGGAAAAAGGCCTTCTGTGGAAGATTGCATGGGGTGAGGCAAATCTTTCTATAGCATCAAATTTTAAAGCCTTGTGTCGAGTGATTGTGGGAACCATGCTTGTGTGGGCATTGGTCATACACACCTTCTGGATCTTACATAACTCAGTTACGTTACCTGGTTTTGATTTTTTGCCCCTAGACGAAATTTTCATTGTGTCCTTGAATGGCTTCAAGAGGCAAGTTGCAACTCACCATAACACCCAAACCATGCCTCAGATTGAGGAAACACTACTTATATTGGAATCATGGCACCATATTCTAGCTAGGGGGACCCCTTTCCTGTGATTTCGTCCCCATAAAAGTGTTTGTTAGAGGATCTCCAGAACTAGGGTTTAACTTAGTGAGGCATAATGAAAATCTGACACACAGGGTCAACTTTGAAATCCCATGTGTCGAGAGATTGTGGGCACCATAGTCATGTCGACGTTGGTCATACACACCTTCCGGATCTTATGGAACTCGGTTATGTTTCTCAGTTGTGATTTTGTACCCCCAAACCAAATCGTCATTGTGTCACTGAATGGCTTTAGGAGGCAAGTTGCAACTCACCATAGCACCCAATCCATGCATCAGATGGACAGAACGCCAGTTCTATTGGACTCATGACCCCATATTCCAGCTACGGGGACCCCTCTCCTATGTTTTTTTCTCCCATAAAAGTGCTTGTTAGAGGATATTCAAAACTAGGGTTTATCTCAGTGAAAAACAATGCAAAACTGACAAAGGGGGTCAAATTTTAAATCTCATGTGTTGAGAGATTTTGGGCTTTGTGGTCATGTGGGATTTGGTCATACACACCTTCCAGAGCTTATAGAACTCAGTTACTTCACCCGGTTGTGATTTTGTGCCCTCAAACCAAATTGTCATTGTGTCCCCAAATGGCTTCAGGAGGCTAGTTGCAACTCACCATAACAACCAAACAATGCCTCAGACCGAAAAAACACTAGTTTTTTTAGACTCTTGGCACCACATTCTAGCTAGGGGAACCCCTCTTCTGTGATTTCATTTCCCATAAAATTGTTTTTTAGAGGATCTCCAAAACTAGGGCTTAGCTCAGTGAGGCACATTGCAAATATGACATAGGGGGTCAACTTTCAAAGCCCCTATGTTGGGATATTTTGGGCACCGTGGTCATGTGGGAGTTGGTCATACACACCTTCTAGAGCTTATGGAAAACAGTTACATCGCTCAGTTGTGATTTTGTGCCCTCAGACCAAATTTCCATTGTGTCACTGAATGGATTCAGGAGGCGAGTTCCAACTCACCATAGCACCCAAACCATGCATCGGATTGATGAAATGCCAGATCTGTTGGACTCTTGGCACCAGATTCCAGCTATGGGGACCCCTCTCCTATGATTCTGTCACCCAACAAAGTGTTTGTTAGAGGATGTTCAGAACTAGGGTTTATCTCAGTGAGGCACAATGAAAATCTGACTCAAGGGTTCAACTTTCAAAGCCCCTGTGTTGGGAAATTTTGGGAACTATGGTCATGTGTGCATTGGTCATACACACATTTTGGAGCTTCTAGAACTCAGTTACCTTAGTCGAATGTGATTTTGTTCCCTCAGACCAAATTTTCATTGTGTCCTTGAATGACTTCCGGAGGCAAGTTGCAACTCGCCATAGCACCCAAACCATGCCTTATATAAATGAAACACGAGTTTTGTTGGACTCCTGGCACCAGATTCCAAGTAGGGGGACCCCTTTCCTATGATTTATTCTCCCAGAAAATTCTTTTTTATAGGATCTTCGTAACTAGGGTTTTACTCGGTGAGACATAATGCAAATCCGACACAGGGGGTCAACATTCAAATCCCATGTGTCAGGCGATTGTGGGCACCATGGTCGTATGGGTGTTGGTCATACACACATTCCATAGCTTACAAAACTCAGTTACATCGCCCAATATTGATTTTTTCCCCCCAAACCAAATTGTCGTTGTGTCCCTAAATGGATTCAGGAGGCGAGTTACAATTCATTTCCCTTTCTTAACTTTTCCCCCATTGTGTCCAAGGCCTCCTCCTTCCCTTTCTTAACCTTTGAACTCAATTCTCTTAACTCATTGTGTCCAAGGCCTCCTCTTTCCCTTTATTAACCTTTGAATGCATTTCTATTAAAGACTATAGTAGGAAATAAGGAATTCTCAATTTTTTGTCAAGTCTATGGTGAAACAAATTCTTGAGCTAATGCAAGAACCTGAAATGGTATGCATTTAGCATACTCAAAATTACCTCATAAGTGATATAATTTAGTAGATGGTAGGCTACTTGATCCCATGGGTTTGGAAGAGTATCTCTTTTGATCCCATTCTTGTTTCACTTAGGTTCTACATAACTTAGGAAAAACAGTTTATTAGCATCAATTCCAAGATTCCTTTCATATTTATGCTAAGGTAAACCCATGGGAAGTACTTAAACTTTTCTTATGATGGATTCATTCACCTACATTACTAATCCTCTCACTTCTATGATGTATTCTTGACCTTTGATATTTTGAAAATTATATTCAAATTGAAGAGTTATCCTATCATCATATCCTTGTAGTCTATCAAAATAAACTATACAATTGGGTTGTTTGTAGAGCACAACCACGTTAGGGTTGTTGTATATCCTAAAGGTATTTGTAGGATCACTCCTATTGAATCCTCCCCTAACATTTCACTTATAATTCCTTCTCTGTGAATCTTGAAGGTTATGTGTAGGCATAGTTATACTAACTTAGAAAACTAGAGAATGCAAAATAGAGATATCTTGGCTTGCCTGAGTTCCTAATGAGAAGGAAAAGAAAATAAAAGTAAGGGGTATATGATGGAATCATGGGAGTTGAGGATAGATGAAAAACATACACAATATGTAGCTAAAATTGTAATTTCTAAAGAGGAATGTGGAGTTAGTAGGGTATAACCTCATGTGCACAACAACCATAGGGCTTATGTGCATGCCAATTTGGCACGCAAAGCATCCATAGGGATGTTGTGCATGCCAATTTGGCATGCACAACAGCCATGTGGCTGCTATGCATGCCAATTTGGCATTCACAACATCCTTGTGGCTGATGTGCATGCCTAATGTGAGACACATAATAAAGACAATTAAAGTGAGAAATCAACCTGAAACCTTTTTACATGAAATTCAAAGAACTCAACCACTCAAACTAGTCAAGTAGACTAACTTTTAATCTAATATATGAAACTATTAATCCTATTAAGCATGATAATAGAAAAATTTATAATCCAATTAACCTAAGTTTTAAATTGAAATACCAATAATGAGGTGCAACTCTGAGCCTGAAGAATAAAAGCATGTTTCCTTCTTAAAAAATTACATGGTACATTAAAATTAGGCTATCTCATCCATATACATCCATTCTCTGGAACCTGCTCTCCATTCTACAATTGTTTCTTCCAAAATCATGTTTTTTAAAATTGGATAAGTTGTTTGATTGTGTTTGATTGTTTCCAGATTATGTGTTTACAAACTCGAAATCTTGAGCTTGCTAACAAGGATTCAAATATCATGAACATCAAGGATTATCCGGATTATTATAACATGTATTTGTCTCATTTTGGTACTTTCTTACTATGTTTGTATTTGTCTTAGGGATGGTAGTTTTTTTCCCATACTTTAGGCATGCCAGAGATAGACTTCGAATTCTTGGGAAAAAAATGCTCCCAAACTGTAAAATATCTGTACAATAAATATATAAAAGAATGAACCCATGAATGAAGCATAGGTATATATGATGTAAAATCCTATGAATAATAAAAGATAGTGTGGCTTCATTTATCATGGTAAAGTCTTTCCTACAATGGACTTTCAATACATTTCGAGTTTTATGTTTGGAGATGAGTTGAAATTTGATTTCAAATAGCCGAAGAAGCCATTTCTTCCCATAACAATTAGGAACAAAGACTTCAGTGCATGCATTGCATCATTTTTGGCATGAAGTTGCACCATGATGTTCCCATACATTATTCTACAATATTCAATTTGATTCTTCAAGAAATGGTTTTGAACATTAAATTTTAGTTTTAAATGACCAGTGAAAAATATTGATAAAGAAACAAAGAAACCTAACTATGAGCATTTATACTTCTTGATATCACCATCACATCTGATTGAATTCAAAGTAGTTCTATGATAGTGCATGAGTCAATGACAGTTTTGTATTTTCCATACAGATGTGATGAACAATGTTGTGAGAGTGGTTTGCAAGAGTTGATATGGATGCTCGATCTATGGATATGTTTGTTGCATGTTCTTTTAGGCACACTTGTACATACCACCTTGTTTCACCTATATAGAATTTTCAACAAGAACATGTGATTTCATAAATACCTTTTTGTTGCCTAGGATCTAATGAGTCCTTTACCGAGTCTACCATGTTTCTCCTTTTTGTTTGTGGGAGTGAAGGCTACCTTGATGTTTCTCCTTCTCAGGATTTTGGCTATGCTTTGTGCCCTACTTGATATATGGAAATGTGAGTTTTGGGATATCCACTTCCCTATTTATGTGTTTTCTATTAACTGATTTGTGGATTTCCTTGCCAATTTTCCCATCATCAATGCAATTATTACAATCCCATATATGGCAGTCAAAACTATAACTGATGAATATGACTACTACAATCACAAATATGAGAATGATAACATATCTACATGCTAAAGGCACCCTTAAATTTTTCTATGGAATTTTTATTTAAGCACATTCATAAGATATTTAGAAATAAGGACTGGAGACCTTCTCAGAAACAAAGAGAAAGGAACTACAAACATGGAAACAATAAACCAGATCAAAATGAGGATCGATAAGGTAAAATACAAGATGATCTATTAACAATACGAGAAAAATGGTCAAGAGTGAAAGTGAAGCTATGAGAAGCATGCCAATCAACAATATATGAAAGCTTGAATAATAAATAGAGTATTGGTGCCTGTTTTTAAATGTAGTTCCCACTCTACGCAATATTTTACTATTTTCTATCCTATCTAAATAAAGGGGAGATAGGACTCACTAATATTAGGATTGACATAGGATCTTGATATTATTTGATTAATGACCCTAAAATAATTCTTAAGATCTTACATAGATTTTAGAAGTCAAAATTATTATTTTTATTTTTTCAACAGAAACGATTATATTTATATTATCAAAATTGTTGCAGCCACATTGTTCAACATGTGATTACATATTGAATACATATTCTTGAAGGTCACTTTAAACAGGTTCAAAATTTTTACTTGAAAGTCTATAACAACATATTCAGATAGAAAAAGATGATCCTGGCTTATCCTATATGGATATACTCGTACATAGTCATCTAATAGTAAGAAAACTGAAAAACATCAAACATAGCCAAAGAAAGTGCCTGGTTCAATACAGCTTCATTTTTGTACTGACTTGGTTCAGCTCTACTGGTTCCATTTCCATATCAATGAGTTGTTGTTGAATTGTCTCCCCTTTCTTTTTTCCCGAGGAATCTGCTAACAAATTAGAATTCAAAATTATTAATGACCCTAGTTAGGCTTAATTGCAAGGACCTTATTAGGATGGATTTCTACCAAAAGGTTCAAGACTATAATTCACTTGTTGTAGAAGTGTTCGTGTTGTAGTGCCTATGCATAGTGTTCTTCTGTAGTGGGAGTAGAAAACTCATTTGAGTAGTTGGTGCTTTCAGTAATGGAATTGAGAGAAGTAGCTTTGAACAAGGACTGCATGAGACAAGAACAATTGATGGCATGTCAAGGAAAGGCAAGACATGTCAAGGAAAGGCATGGAATGTCAAGGCAAGGCATGGCCAAGATAGACATGGTTGTTATAGAAATATTTGCCTCACCCTAAGAAATCTTGCACAAAAGGCCTTTTTCCATTTCCCCATGCAAACTTATCTTCCCTGTTTATAAAATCCAGAGCCAAAAATAAATATTTTTCCACATGTATGCATCTTGCCTACTATACAACATGCATATACATAGGTTGGTCCACTACAACCCGCGTACATCAGGATTTGTGCCAGAAAATGAAAATTAATGTTGGGTTTCCATGTCACGATAGGATATCTATGATCCTTGGCCTTCCACATACTGGAAACATTTTGACTCACCCCTTCAGTTCCATTTCGAAGTCTATAAATGGGCCAATTCTGAGCTATGGAAAAGGAGAAATAATTCAACTTTGAGAGAAAATTTACTCTGGAGAAATTATTTACTTCATATTGAGTATGCATCCCTTTGTCCTTTAAGTATGAAAACAATGTTAAACCCCCAAGCTCTTCCCATATTGATTGAGAACCTCATTGTTTCTCTCTTATGAGCTTGCCTTTGGTGGAGGATTGAAGTGGTGGAGGCCCAACTGGAAAGAACTTAGTTTCTCAATTCTAAACCATGCCAACATGGAAGTCTGTAACATTTTCACTTATGTTGATCATTTATTAATAGAAATAGTCTTTCCCCGTCCAATTGATATCTTGCAAATATATTGAATTATTATTCCATGGGCGTATTTGTCATGTTTATTAATGGATTGTGCTATTGAATGTGCTAACATTATATAATATCACCATATGCTTGCTTTTCTTGGTTGTTGAGAACTAGTTGTAGGTATATTTCTTTGGGTCGAGTGCTCAACGATGAACTTCATCAAACGTCTAGACGAGGTAGGCATTTTATCTTGTCTTGATAGCATATTTGTTTGTATAGCATACTTGAGAAGAGATTTTATTTCTACATTCATTTCCATCTGTTGTGGTTTACCCTAGCCATAGAGAGATTTTCCTGATAACAATGGCATGTCAAGGAAAGGAAAGGCATGGCATGTCAAGGAAAGGCATGTCAATGCAAGACATGGCATGTCAAGGAAAGGTATGTTAATGCAAGGTAAGGTCTATCAAGTAAAGGCATGCTAATTCAAGGAAAGGCATGTCAGGGAAAGCCATGGCAAGGCAAGGCAATGAATGTCAAGGCAAGGCATGGCATGTCAAGGAAAGGCATGCCAAAGCAAGGAAAGGATTGTCAAGGAAAGGAAAGACATGTCAAGAAAAGGCATGGCTTGTCAAGGAAAATCATGGCTTGTCAAGGAAAGGCATGTTAAGGCAATGAAAGACATGTCAAGGAAAGGCATGGATTTTCAAGGAAATGCATGGAAAGGAAAGGCAAGGCATGGCTTGTCAAGGAAAGACATGTCAGGGAAAGGCATGGAAAGGCAAGGAAAGACAAGGAATTTCAAGGAAAGGCACGACATGTCAAGGAAAGGCTTTCCAAGGAAAGGAAATTCTTGTCAAGGCAAGGCATACCATGTCAAGGCAAGGCAAGACATGACAAGGCAAGGCATGATAAGGATAGACATGGCATGTCAAGGTCCGGGAATGGAATTCCAAGGAAAGGTAAAGCATATCATGTCAAGGCAAGGCATGTCAATGCAAGGCATGGCATGTCAAGGAAAGGCAAGGCAAGGCTAGGCATATAAATTTTTTATGATCTTTACTAACAATTATTAGAATTTTCGAATGTTTTACATCATTGGAATGACATCTTAGTTGTAACTTATTTGATATTTTATTATCGTATGTGCACTTTGGTACGATTTAATATGATTATCGTTTCATTTCATATGTTGTAATATTAGATATATAACAGAGAAATTAATTATTGCATGAAATAAATAATAAATTTTCATTATAAATGTTTGTTTTTGCAGAATAAGGATCCTCTAGAAGATTTAGATCATCCTAAACAAATATATCCAAATCATGATGTTGGGTCTGATGCTGAGATGGAAGATTATGCTCATGATGACACAGATACAGATGACAACAGTGCCATTGTTGATGCAGATGACGATCATGACGATCATGATGATCATGATCACGATGGTGATGATGATATTGAGGCAGTTGTTGGTAGTAGCTAGTGACATTTATGATCATATAGACTACATCATGGATCATTTTTGATATATTTTTATAATCCCTCTTTTCATGGTTACTATCATATGTATCATTTTCACGGCCTCTAGTACCATATTATTGAGTTGTATCATTTTGATATGTATCATTTTGTCTTACTTAATTTATCATTTTTATTTATATCATTTGTACATGATGTATCATTTTGACTTATGTCGATTATTGGACATGTATCATTTTCAGATGATATTGATCTACTGGCATATATATTTGACTTTCACTTGTTTTAGTTATATATGATGATGATCTTATCAATATTGACTTGTCAGTTTTTGTATAATGAAAGTGGTTGATGATTTTTGGATGCATATTTATTATATATGATGGTTTTGATTTATTGTTCCTAATGGATGTTGTCAAATTCACTTAAATTATAGATATTTGACTCACTTGTTTTAATTATAGATGATGATCATGCTATAATAATTATCTTATTATTCTATATATATTGGATGTTGTAGATTCTATTTTGATGGAGATTTAATAAGTATAATGATGTTGTTAATTTGTATGGATGTACATTTCCCTAAAAAATTATTTATAAATGTTATCCTATAAAATATTTCAAATGCATCTATATGACTAGCTTATTGTATAATCATATAAGTTATTTAAGAGACATGATATATTTAACTAATTAAATTGAAATAAAACATATTAAATTAATAGTTGTAAGCAAAACAAGAAGCATTGTTGGAAGCAAGAAAGGAAGCAACAATGGAATCCAAATTGGAAGAAAAATTGGAAGCCACACTAGAAGCAAAACTAGAACACAAACCATAAGCAAAACAGGAAGCAAAATGGGAAGCAAAACTAGAAGAAAAACTAGATGTAAAATTGGAAGCCAAACCAGAAGCCAAACTGGAAGAAAAATTAGAAGTCGTATTAGAAGCAAAAATGGAAGCCAAACCAGAAGCCGAAATGGAAGGCATACCAGAAGAAAAAACTGAAAGCAACACCTAGCGCTAAACCTAGTGCTATTCCAAGCACCAAACTAGAAAAAAAAAATAGAAGCCATATCATAAGCAAAACTAGACGTATAGCGGGACACCAAAACAAACGTAAAAATGGAAGCAAAATTGGAAGGCATATAAGAAGAAAAACTCGAAGCAACACTTGGTGCTAAACTTGGTGCTATACCTAGTGCTAATCCTGGTGCTATTCCTGGTGTTAATCCTGGAGCTATTCATGGCACTAATCCTGATGCTATTCCGAGAACTAAACCTGGTGATAAACCTAGCACTATTCCTGGTGTTAATCCTGGTTCTATTCCTGACGTTAGTTTTTTGGTGTTAAATTGGGTGCTAAATCTGGCACTAATTCCGGTGCTAAATCTGGCATAATCATAAAAATTTCATATTGCGCCCAGTTTTGCGCCAAAAAATGTGTCTGATTCATGGAGTAAAATACACTAAATTATGGCGTTATTTTAGGCACTAATTTCCTTTTCTATTGTAGTGGAGACATTATTACGGTGCAAAACATGCTAATGATGCCCATATTCCTAGTCAAAGGCCAAATATTCCAAATAGAGGTCTAAGGTTGTTGTTTAATAACTACTTCACAAAGCTTGATCATGGTAATATTCAAATAGGGAATAAGAACCTTATGTTCATTCCTTGACCATGGTTAAGCCTTGAGTAACATAGGTGATCTAGATTGGATCATTATATTATTTTTCATCTATATTGATTCTTTCAAAGTGGAAAAAATTGGAGGAATCAACTTGTAAGGTCAATTTAACGACAGATCCTAGTTTGGAAAATTGGGGTTTGAAACCTTCTAATTTATTTTGAGGCATCAAACACCATTTTTTTGGGTAAAATGTTTCTCTACTTTCGATTAGACCCATTGTTATTGATCTACACTCGGAGACCTTTCAAATGGCGCTAAAATCACATCAATCAGAGCTCATATGCAATAGTTACGCCTCTTGCAAGTTGACCTACCATGTTGACCACCATGGTATAGGAGGATGCCATGTCATCCCCCGTTACTCAAGCATATGTTGATAACCATGTGTGGAATTTCAAGAATATTCTATCAGGTTTAAAACCTTATCACAATTGAGGGTTAAGGAAGTAAAAAACCTACCCCTAGATGGCTATCAGGTTATGTTAAATACCAAATCACTAGGAGGAGAAGGGGTTCCATTATTTTGCATTGTATCTTGTTCCATAGATGAGAAAAACATATAAGAGTGGTATTTTGTGAGAATAACAGAGGAAGGAGGAGGATTCTATAGTATTCATTCAGGCCACAATGTCAAAAGGTAACTCCATAGCGAGTTTCCATTCCTTTGTATGTGCATTTTTCTAACTAAAGTAAAGAAAGCAGAGCATAGGTCTCACCTTCTAGCTAGGTTTTATCTCATATTGGGCTTCCCAGGTCAAATATTGTGTTCATTTGTGTGGATGGTGTGTGTATTTTTGTGCTTGTTCTTTCGTTTTTATATTTCAGTGATTTCTTAAACTCAAGCTCGATCTAGGAGGATCTTCACATTCGACGAATTCAAGTTAGTTCTAATTTATTCCAAATTGGTCTGCTCAATAAAGAGCTCATAGGGAAATTTTCGACAGAGTTTGAATGAGTTGAAGAGGACTGCATGTGGAAGATATGGCTCGTTGAAGTTTTGGAAAAAATGGTGAAAATATAAAATGAAATGATTAATACTTATTTTGAGCTTAGGTGCTCACGTATTATTGTATTTGTCATTTTTATTGTCACAAGGAAACTAATTGGTATGAGGGTTACGTATCATTTCAGTTTCTTAGTTTCATGGAGATTTGAGTTCTTCATGGAAAGTTGATATCTTCATGGAGAGTTGAGATTTTTATGGGCATTCTTGAGATATTTCCTCGAACCAACTCCTTTCATGGTGCATAGATCCTAATTTATGGGATCTCGAGAGATATTCTATCCTTGATATCTTGAGGTGGTTCTCAAATGAAGAACTATTTAAACCATTTTTGGAGAGGGAAGAATTTGATGAATTCATTTTCCCTTTGTAAAGGAGAGATAAGAATTTGTAGGCTTTCTTTAGAATTCATTTTCCCTTTGTAAAGGAGAGACATAAAGTTGTAGGATTTCTTGAGAATTCATTTTCCCTTTGTAAAGGATAATCCCTCTTTGAAGGAGAATAAATAAAGTAGGTTCATGGATTGAAGTGGACCTGAAGATGTATCCAACGAGGGTGAAATACATTATAAATTTACTGAGTGTTGTCTCTATTTTCAGTTCTCGTTTGCAGTCTTTGAATGTGAATTTTTAATTAATTAAGACATTTTTCTTTATGCAATCATGGGGAATTTAGAAGCTTCTTAAATGAGTCCAAATTAGTGGTTTTAACATGAAGCTTTAAGCACTAATTTTAGATCAAAGACATAATCTAGAGATAATAAATATAGGATCTAAGGAAATAAGCCACATAAATCTAAGATTTCATAATATTATAAGATATGTTGTGATGAACTGTTCTAGTGGAATATCCATGACAATTTATAGATCATATTGGTATTATAGCAATTTCCTTGGGGTATTTGTGGTAAGCTGCAATGATCTAGGAATTAGTTTAAGAAGAAAGTTGCAAAATCATAGCCATGGTCGATGATTATATTCATAAAAATCTTCGATATCTAGTAGAGGAGATATTTGCGAGGTTGAAAGAGCAAGTCAATGACATATCTTGCAATATGTCCCTCCTCATGGTGACTCTAACAAGAAATATCAAACCATTCAGAGAGGATGAAGGCTCTAACTTTGAGATTGGATCAGAAGGGAAATTGAGAGATAATGAAGACCCAAAAAAGGAGTCAAGGAAAGATCCCAAGAAAGAGAATCACGGTTATATTGTCATTAACCCTTCACAATTTCTATTCAATATGGAAGCAAAAGTGGAAATAAATCCATATCAAGGTGATATCAATGCATTAAAACTAAATCATTGGTTGTATCAACTAGAATTTTATTCCATTGTTCACCATATAGATGAAGAGAAAAAAATATCATTTTTCTAACTGAATTTAGAGGTCCATGCTTTAACCTGGTGGGAAAGTCACATGGAGGATGTTGGTCTTCTTGGCCTGTCACCAATAACTAAGTGGGAGGATTTCAAAACTGTCATTAAGTCCAAGTTCTATCCTATTGGATATGTCGAGGACTATTGGATCAGTTGGCATTACTCTAGGAAAAGGCAGAGGCAGAGTGTACATAAGTAGACCACCGAGTTTGGAAATATGGACATCATGTTGGGTATCACTCCAAAGAACCCAGATGTAATCCTCAAGTATCTGGGGGGTCTAAATAGTCATCTATGAAAGAAAATGATTATTTTCAAGCCAAGGAAAATGGATGAGGCATGTGTACATACATAGTATTTGGAAAGTATAGGCCACATGAAAGGGTAGTCAAGTGGTTCCAAGTAGAAAGAGCACCGATAAAATTCCAAGGAGGGGAATAAGAAGTGGAAGGGGGGGGGGATAAAAATATGACATCCACCAGACATTAGTGCAAGGATCCCAACAACCATTCCATTGTTTGTTAAAAAATACATCTAGAGATGAAACTGAAGAATGACAAGAAGGATGAAAAGAAAAAGAATCTTCTAGCCATGGATTTGAACAATCAGATCGAAAAAATATTTGATGTGGATGAGAATTTTGTCTTCACATTACTGTAGAAGGAGGTGAGTTTGGGTATCCTTCATCACTAGGAAGAGAAGGACATGAAAAAACTCTTCCACATCAATATCTAGGTCAAGAAGACCAAGATAGACGATTTGATCGACTTTGGTTGACATGATATTCTCATAGAAACGAATATGGTCCGGAAGCTTGGATTGGAGGTTCACAATCATCCTATCCCCTATCCATTGGGTTGGGTTAAAAAGGATGTAGATATCAAGGTAACAAAACATTGTAAGATTAAATTTATTGTAACTGCAGACTTTATTGATGAAGTGGTGTTGGATGTAGTACCCTTGGATGTGTGTGGTGTAGTGCTTCAGAGCCCCTACATGTATATAACTAGTGCAATATTCATGTTGATATCCAACCAATACCATCTCATTAAGGATGGTTAGTCCTACATAATCAATGCACACAAAGGTAAATCAAAGATCTCACTTGCAAGTTCCAACCAAGCCAAAAATTTGATTAGTTCCAATAATAAATATGTGTTACTTTTCTTAAGATAAAATTAGCTTGATGATGAGTCGATGAGAGTAAAGGAATCCTTAGAGGGGTGCACTAAAGAGTAGAAATATCACTGGGAGGTTTTTCTACAGATATACAGAGGATTGTTCCAGGATCCTAAAGGGATACCACCCAAGATGGAAGTGGATCATGAAATACAACTATTTTTAGAATCCCCATTGGTGAACATTGGGTTGTATAGATAGTCTATTCTAAAAGAAAATGAAGTGAAGAATTATTTGCAAAAACTACTGGATAGGGAGTGATTTGACCGTTCACCTCACCTTGTGGGTCACCTATCATTATAGTACCCCATAATGATGGGACTTGGTGGATGTGTATCGATTATAGAGATTTAATCAAGATGAAACTTGAGAATTGGTACTCTCTACCCAGGACCGATGATTCAGTAGACTAGTTGCAACACACCAAGTAATTCACCAGATGGATTTGAAATCAAGATAACACTAGGTACGTGTCAAATAGAAAGACACTTGGAAGACCGCCTTCAAGACAATGTAATTTCTATATGAAAAGTTGGTCATTCCATTTTCATTATGTAATGCACTAGCTACATTTATGAGAGTGATGGATGATGTATTACTCCCATATTTGGATTCATTTGTTATAATGTATTCAGATGATATGTTGTTTTATAGCCTTACTTGGGAAGAGAACATATCACATCTTATGCAAGTGTTAGAGACCTTGAAAAAACGCCAACTATTGGATAACCTCAAGAAATGTGAGTTTTATCAATAGTAATTGGTGTATTTGGGGTATGTGATCAGTGGAGGGGAACTCAAGATAGATCCCAAAAATATGGAGGCCATCATGAAATGGCTAGTTCCTACAACTGTCACTAAATTTAGGAATTTTGTTGGGGAAAAATACTACTTGAGGAAGTTCATAGCTTCATTTTCAATAGTAGTTTCACCACTCCATGTCATAATAGTGAGTTTTAAGAGTTTCCAGAGGGGGATTAATCAGTAGAAGGATTTTGATGAGCTGAAAATAAAGACCAGTCAAGCAACAATTCTTGTGTACCAAACTTGAAAAACACTTTTGAAGTGGTGTCATATGCAAGTGGGTATGCCATGGGAGAAATTTTGATGCAAGGAGGAAGGCCTATATGATATCATTATGAAACTCTACCTATGACAAGGAAATCTCAACTACCCTACCTATGACAAGGAACTCTATGCCCTAGTTCAAGTTGTCAAGAAGTGGAAGAACTATCTGATGGGAAATGAGACCATCATCCACATAGATAACTAGCCACTACAATATTTATATGCCCATAATAAGCTACAACAAACCAAACATTACAAGTGGATGGGGTCTTTACAAAACTTTCATCTAGTAATCAATTATAAGGAGGGAAGCACAAATAGGTTGCTAGACATGCTTTAAAGGCCACCCACTTCCCAGATTACAACTTTGGTATCTTTGATGCACATGGAGCCTTTTACCCATGATGAATACATAGAGGATGCATACTTTTTTGTACCAACAAGCCTAGTAATAGGAAGTAAGGTCTATATTATCCCTTACCAATACCCACTCGACCTTGGGAAAGCATTTCCATGTATTTTGTGGGAGGTTTATCAATAACCAAGAAGGTACATGAATACATATTTGTGGTAGTTGATAGGTTCAACAAGATGTGCATTCTCACTCCTTGTCAAAATACCATTAAAGGACAATAAACAACAAATAATTTCTTTGAACATGTTTGGGTGCACTTTGGGATACCAAGGAGCATCATCTCAGGAAAGGATACCATATTTATTAGTGAATTTTGGACAAATTGTGGGAGAATATGAAGACTATGTTGAATATGTCTAAAAAGTTCAATCCACGGACAGATGGCATGAAATTTTGAGGGGTTATAATCTGAAGGCATGGGATGAAAATATGATGTATATAAAACATTATTATAATAGAGTAGTCCACACTTCTACTAGAAAGTCACCTTCTGAAACGTGCTTTGGATATTTTCCACCTTCACCATTGGATGTTGTGTATGTAAAACAAGGAGGAGTGAGAGAGGAACTCACTGGAGATGCATTAAGAGAAGAAACATTTGTTGAGAATATTAGGAAGATGCATTTTCAAGTACATGAGACATTGAATTAGTCATTGGAAAAGTATAAGGAAAAACATTATCAACACAGAACCGAGAAGTCATTCAAAGTGGGAGACATGGTTTAGTTACAGTTGAACAAGGAAAGACTACAATGTATTGGTAAGAATATCAAGGATCTGCAGTATGGATCTTTCAAGATATTGAAGAAGGTGGGAGATAATTCCTATAGACTCAATCTACCCCCATACATGTGCATTTACTTAGTAGTGAATGTGGAGAATAAAAAACTATATTGTCCTTCCATGTTGGATCAGGAGGAGGAGTAGGTCCTAGCTACCATAGAGGAATTAACACAATATGCCTAGAAAGAGTTTGCAAAAAACACAATTTTGTAGAATAAGGAAAAAACTATAAGATAGGGGTAACATGACCTTTGGCATATTGGGTTGAAAGGACAACTTCCAAGAAAAGAAAAATGGTACTCCAGGGAGAAGGTAGAGGAAAAATTTCCTCATCTCATTTAGTAAATATTTTGGGGATCAAAATCCTCCCTAAATAGGGAGATATGATCTAGATTGGATTATTATATTATTTTTCATCTATTTTGATGCTTTCAAAGTGGAAAATTTTGGAGGAATCGTCTTGTAGGGTCATTTTAACGATAGGTCCCAATTTGGAAAATTAGGGATGGAAACCTTCTGGATTCATTTTGAGGCATCAAACAAAAAAAAAATTGGTTAAAAATATCTCATTTTTAGCTTAGACCCCTTGATGTCGATATACACTTAGATACCTTTCTGATGGTGAAAAAATCACGTCAATCATAGTTCGTATGAAAAGGTTATGCCTCCCATAAATTGACCTACCATGTTGACCACCATGGTATGAGAGCATGCCACATTATCCACGTTACTCATGCACAAAGCTAACCATGTGTGGAATTTCAAGAATATCCTAGAAGGTTCAAAACCTTATCACAATTGAGGGTTGAGGAAGTCAAAACCCTACCCATATATTACTATTGGGCTATGGTAAATATTGTGCCACTAGGAGGAGAAGGGATACCATTCTTTTTCATTTTATCTTGTTCCATAGCTGAGAAAAACATATGAGAGTGGTATTTTGTGAGAATAACAAAGAAAGGAGGAGGATTATATAGTAGTCGTGTTGTGCCCCCACAACTACCCACTAAATTTCTCTACCTTAGAGGAATTTATAGGGTAACCCCCTATTAAAATTTTATCAAGGGATTTGATCACTACTAACGTGATTCTTCACTGATACAAGAAGATAACATTAGCCCTATGCAACCCTAAGCCTACCCCAAGAAAACATATGATAGTCAGAGTATTTGTGGTTTTTCACCCTATATTTATTAATCCTCTTTCTCATTGAACGAGATAATGTATTGCTAAGTACTAAAAAAATCTTAACATGTATGATTGTGCCCAAGGACTATTGGATAAACCTCTATTAGAACACCACTCCTCAAAGTGAAATAATATGCAGCCCCATTCTAACTTTCGATAAGTTAGTTCCGATAGCATTGTTGGAGAACTCTATATCAGAGTCTTTGTCATTGAAACAATTGCATCTCATGCACATTAATGGCTCTGATGGACCTTTTCTAATAAAATTATTCTGATACATGTGATTCCACTACTCCATAAATAATTTACCCTGGTACTACGTGCAACTGTTATTGGTCCCAAAGAATTGTTATACCTGGTGAGAAATAGATGCATGGGAGTGTGTCCATCCTTTAACTATTGACATTATGTGATGGATAATAATTTGTTAAAAGAACCAGTCTTATCCAAACACTTCAACCTCTCGGAAGGTAACACTTTTTCCTTACAAACACGATTTTCGATGATGGAATATTATTTTTCAATACCTTCCTATCGGAAAAAAAACTAAACACGACTACTCTCCTCTCTATTGGGCTCTCTATGATAGCATTGTCAGAGAGATTTCTATCAGAGTTAGTTTTTCATGCTTACCCCCTCTCTGATGGCTACTTACTCTGATAACACACTAATGTTTAAGGTAATGTGAGAAATCTTGGCATGAAATATAATATCTATTTTATAGCACATTTACCAATGATAAATATAGAATATTCCTTCAATATATTCCCATTGGAGAGAAAGATAACCTTGAGACATCCTGAAAGAACATCCCGATAAGAACCTTTTCGATAGTACTATCGAATAATTTATGTAGGCTTAATATCCCGATCACTATGAGTCTGATACATGATTCCAAGAGGACCTATACTTCCAAAGGCATTAATCAAAACAAAATTTTCCACTAAGCATTAATTACAGAAGAATTGGGAGTGAACTACGAATACATAAAAAAAATTTAACCCTAAATAACATATTGTACACATTCTGTGAGCTTGTAAAAAACTGTGGTGTGTATACAATGATTGTGAGCTAACTTTAGAACTCCACAAAGTTATACACAAATGGATAAAATTTTAATTATCTCTACTATTGTATTAGTCTGGTAAACTTATGTGGGTTTTTTCTCAATTGCAGAAAGTGACAAGAGACCATGTCGCGACCACAAACCATAAGAGGAAGGAACCTTGTAGTGAATGTTCCTGCACCTGCTATGAATATAGGTGAAATCTTAGCCACTAACACTAATTTTTTCAATGGGGATGGAGCATTTCCCCCGATATGACGATATTTACATGATTTTCAACACTAGGGACTTCTCGCCTGAGGATGAAGACTTAAATATATATCTAGATATTCAGAAAAGTTGTATTCATCTTATAATGACCCATGCAATGATTTTTCCTTATAATTATCTAGAAATATTGTTCCTCGCACACCTTGACATAGATAAAACCATCATAATAAGTAAATCTAAGCTTCAAATAACATCTTTAATACTAGAGGATATATGACTTATATATCACCTCCCATAACCTATAATTTCCTTGAATGAGCCATTTCTAAAGAATTTTGGGAAATGCAACGAAGATTTCAAAGAGTTAATAGAGGATTTTTGGTGTGATTATGAGATAATGTTCAAGAAAGGATAATGTCTCATCCCTGTAGAATATCTTAAGAAACCCTACATGTTGCACAACATAATGATATGTAGACCGTATGGGGAGGAAACCAATACTCATTTTGAAATGGAGTGGTTCCTGATGGCATACATGGTAGTAAAGATAGGTCGGATATTCAATTGGGTACACATATTGGATTTTAACATCTTCTAGAAAGCCTAGGATGCCAAAGGTATGAAAAATCCAAGATTTTACATGTCAACATTCCTCATTGATGCAATATGCTCTTCTATACATTTTCATGCTTTTGGATGGAGCTGGGAATCTAGTAAGCCACCTATACAAGTCTATTGTTTAGAGTTGTGGAATGTAATTAATAAAAAATATATCAATGATATATGTGATTATTTCCTTTCCCCCCTGCACACCATAATTTTTGGGTATCCCCCATACAAAATATCATAAGAGGCCCTAACTACCTTGAAGAATATTGCAGATTGGTGTATGGGAAATTATTATACATATATGAGGTTCTATGGTAACTCTGAGGCCCCACATCTCCTACCTAAATATTTCCCTTGTAGATTGTTGATTTGAGAGATTGCTTACCAAACAATATTCAATGGCATAACCTTGTTCCTTTCAGGTAGCAGTAAGAAACTCTATCCCAAATTACCTATAAACATAGGAAGGTACACATTATTAAATGACCCTAATGCTAGGATGCTAGGAAGGAAACCAAATCCCTA
>JZKD02S0261066.1:199237-212476 GCA_000966675.3 Picea glauca
AGAGAGAGAGAGAGAGAGAGAGAGAGAGATTCAAAGGGGTTGTATTCTTTGAAGAGTTGTTACATAGGTTTCTGGATGATCTGAGTAAAGAGAATCTTCCGATGGAAGAAGAATAAAATAGGAAGATAATTAAAGAAAAAATTGTGTTGATGTTAGAAAAGGAACAAGAGAAGCGAGATGCAAAAGAAGTAGAGAAAAAAATAAAAGTTGATGAAAGACACCAAAAGGCATTAGAAGTAGAAGAGAAATACCAATTAAAAAAAACTAACATAGAAAAATAAAAGAAAGGGGACAAAGGGGAAGTCAAATGAAAGAAGAAAGATGAAGATAAAAATAAGTCCAAATTGTCTAAAAGGGATGAATCTTTGCAAAAAATTAATGAAGAGAGGAAGAAAAAAGTAGAAAAGGAATAAAAATCCCAATAAGATTCTGAGAAAAAGAATACATCAAAGAAAGAAGAAGAAATACAAAGGCTCATTGTTGAACAAAAAAAAAAGGAATAGGAAAAACAGAGGTTGGATGCAGAAGCTGAAAAAAATAAAAAGAAAGAGGAATAAGAACAACCATGGGATGCTAAGGTTGAGACAATGAAAAGGGATGATGAAGAAGTAGATAATGAAAAGAATATAAAAATGGATGAGGCCATAAATAATCTAGCAACTCTGAGTATATGAATAATTGACATACCTCCTCAAGAATGTACCCCTTAATGTACCCCTCTAATGGCCATACTAGGAAATTTTTTCTTTTCATCTCAAGTACTGGAATTGGAGCAGTCCGTAGTGGAAGTGGGATAATATTACTACAACAAGAATACCAAAGGGATAGAGAAAAGGTCGAACAAAAGGAAGAGGGTAGAAATGGATACCAGCCATGGGTCTTACAAAAGATCTATTGAATGGAAAGTAGGGCCAAAATACAAAGATAATTCCATGTAGATTGCCTCTAATCTTAATGAATTTGCATAGGAAAATGTAATGTCTGTGTATGAGTTGGATGCTTCATCAAATAAATTACAAGACAAAATAATTAAGCTAGAGGAAGAACCAAGGACTCAAAAGGAAAAAAATGATTGAAGAATTCAAAGAAATGGTTAGTTCAATAGAGGATCACCAAAAAGAGTTGGAAAAAGTACCAATTTGATAAATTGAGTGTAAAATTTGAGAAGAAAGTCCAAATATATGAAATTTTGCATAAGGGAGAATTGGACTCCCTAAAAATAACACATTCTAAGGAGACAAAGTAACTAAAAAACACTCATGCACATGAGGTATATAGCTTACAATCATAACATGTAGAAGCTATCAGATTCATTGAGCAGCTAGAACATAAGATCCTAGGGTTGGAACACGATAAATGAAAACTAGAGAAAACTATAGAAGAAATTAAGGCACAAGTCCTCATTCTAGAAACCATAAAGGAAGAAGTCAAAATTGTTAATGAGCAACCAAAATTGGTTCAAAAGAAATATTTCTATGTACTGATTGAGATACAAGAGAACATGGATGATCAGATAAAGCTACATGACCATATAGAAGAAATAAGAGACAAATATCAAAAGGCTCAAGATGCCTTTGATAAAATTATGGATTGGTAGAGTGTATACAAGAACCCACCGAGTACCTTGCCACTCTACACTGGAAGGCAGAAGATAAAGGACCAGGTTCTATTTGATACGTGTGTTATCACTCTATAATTTCTTAAAGTTGTGAAAGAAATGACAGAGGTAACCACAAAAACACTTTGGAAGTTGGGATCTATCCCTGCCAAATTAAGAGAGGGATCTCTCTGTAAGATTTAGATTTCTAGGTGTCTTCATGCCTCTGAAATCTAGAACGAGGTTGAAACTATCTCCACAAAATCTTCTTACTGTCCTCTCATACTGATTTCTTTTTGATATGTCCCTTTGAATTCTATTTCGATCACAAATATTTGGAATCACCTTGGCCTTTTTACCTCGGTCTCCCATCGTAAAAATCATTTCATTTTGGCTCAATCTTCATGGATTTTCAATCATCAAATAGTGTAACAGGGGGCACATGCTGAGTTTTAATGGTTGAAGGGATATCTTTTAGGGGCGTGTGACCATTAAGGGAAAACTAACGGTCATAGGGAAGGATTTAATTGGATAATGGATAGGAGGTGTGGGGAAAAGTGTCATGTAGGGAGAGGATGAGTAGAAGTAGGAAGTAGAAGGTGTGGGGACAAGAGTCATGTAGGGAGAGGAGGAGTAAAGGCAGGAATGTGAGCAATATCGAGAGTGAGTTAGACGGATTTCGGAGGGGGGGTTAGGCGGTGTGTGGTAATTGGAGGAGGGGTGGTGAGAAATGACATGGGAATGCCACATTAGGTGGGGCCGGAGTGGGGTAAAACAAATTTTCAGACCCCCCCTTCATTGATAAAGGTAGGTAAGTTGGGGGGGCAAGAAAAAAAATGAGGGTCATTGATCGAGAGGAGGGACAATGCCACTGGGGAAAATCTACACAGATGTTATGCACTTCCCACTAGAGGGGATTTAACATGTGATTTTACAGTGCAATAAGTAAATGTTGGAGCTTCACTTTTTTAACACATGCCTCTAGAAAAAAAATGGATTTCAACAATCAACAATCTACGCAGAAAAATAATCCACCTATGCCAAAATATAAGGTTTCATTCTAGAATGTCATCATGGAGTGGAATGTGATGGTTTGCTTTAGTGTCAATTGCAACATTCTGCACTTCCCCTCTTTTGATCTAGATGTTGGTTTGAAGCACCAGATATACCATTGGAAAGTTTCTCTTGATCACTATGCCATGAAAACACCTGCAACCTGATATGAACCAAATTTTGTATCCAAAAAATCTCCCAAAGATCCATACTTTGTTTCGGCCATCAGACTTCAAAAACTAAATGGATGCTTGGATCAAAAAAATTTTATGCTATGACACCTAGTGATTCATAGGCTAAACCTTACCAACATATTCCCAAAATAGATAATTGAAAAAACAAATTACCTATATTTATAGGACCCTAATAGTGGCTCCAATGGGGATGACATCCTCCCAGTGAGTTGCCAAAGAACATCTTAGACTAGTATCCTGATCCATTGGGCTGATCCCAAGCCTTTAGCCTACTCTGTCATAAAACCTATGAAACCGATAACCAATTGATAATATGCTCCAATCCTCAACTGAAACAAATTCACTCTGAAATCTAAACTATACTCTAAAGTTGAAAGCTATGTTGCAAACCGAAATTGAAAAGAATGCTAAAAAAGTAGAACTTATTTATGTACACAATCCTACTCTAATATGTCAAAGAAAACTGTTGAATCAAGTGATCTCAAATTTCCAGTAAATCCAATCAAGTAGTTTCTCACATAATTGGACTACTTGATTGTGCTTGAGCAGAGTAAACACTGGAATTTGTGATGGCAAGGGAAACTCATAATACTTCTTCTTGTCATAGTGGAGGAATGACCGTGGAATTAAACTGAAAAATATTTCCATATATTCAACCATAGGATCATAGAAATCATGGTTGTTAAAATTTGTTTTTTAATCTCCTATATCAAAGGGTGAAGGTAGCCATGTGAAATATTGCTTCTGTCGACATAAAAATTCACAAGGAAGACTCAGAAATGAAGGAAGTTGAGGTGTTTCCTGAACTTCTAAAGCTTTGATCTCTCTTTCCATATCTTTGGAAAATTCATCCAAAAATTGAATCTTGGCTTTTGAGCTACATTTATGGGACTTTAAATAAGAAGAGAAACATGTAGGAAAATTTTCATCACCTCCATATTCAATGCACATATCATTCCATTCCATAAGGATTTGAATGAAAGGAGATTCTACAACAAACTTTGTCCCCTCCATCCATGTTTCCAAAAAGACAATCTAGAAAGTTGTAATAGTTTAAAAAGATCCAGCAGGAAAACCTTCAACCCAACTTTTACACTTTCCTTGGAACGAATCATGAAACAATATAAGGAAAACATATTCATGTTTGACTCTAAGAAGCTTAGTGAAATCACAAAAAAATGATAAATGTTTCCAAGTCAAACTCAAATCATCTCCATTAAATTTTGGACCATTTATCAAAATATATTCATCCTTGGGTAAAAAATTTGGGAAACCATAAATCTGTGAAAATTCTAAATATGCATACCTCGAAATGATAGTATCAGTTTCTAAGTTCTTCATTAGCCTAGTGGAGTCATTAGTGAATGCCTCAAGCAATGAATATTTCTAACAGTGGAGTCACCATGATATTCTTTCATCTAGATATAACTCAAAATGGAGTCTCCGGGTGGATGACTTCAACCTTCCTATGTCTGATCGCTATCCACCATCAACAATCAAATCTAAAAACTTGATACTCTTTCCTGAGGAAGATTAACCTTTCGATCCACAATATGGTCGCCACTATGTTATTGCTCTGTAATTTCTTAAAGTTGTGAAAGAAAAGACAGAGGTAACCAAAAAACCACTTTGGAAGCTGGAATCTATCCCTGCCAGCTTCATAGAGGGATATATTTGTAAGATTTATATTTGTTTATATTAAAATATTAGGCTAGTTATGATAGTTCAGGGTTTGTTTGTTCGATTTAAATTGTTTGGTTGGAACAGTGAAGATGGGCCATTGAGAAAAAGGAGTCACAGTTTTGAATTGATCGAATACAAGGTTTAATAGACTAATATTGCAGGGAAGGGTAGGCAAATTCACTGGATCCTCAAAGATTTATGGTATGGAGGAGATGAAAAGGTCTATAAATCCAATAAAAAATAGAGCAATTAAGAATTCTGATTTTAATATTCAATGGAAAACACAAAAAATATTCTTAAGCCAGAGACATAGTGTCCATTTAAACAAATTATATCCTTTATCTTCTTATAATAATTCATAATTTAGGAAACAATAGTGATAANAGTTGATGAAAGACACCAAAAGGCATTAGAAGTAGAAGAGAAATACCAATTTAAAAAAACTAACATAGAAAAATAAAAGAAAGGGGACAAAGGGGAAGTCAAATGAAAGAAGAAAGATGAAGATAAAAATAAGTCGAAATTGTCTAAAAGGGATGAATCTTTGCAAAAAATTAATGAAGAGAGGAAGAAAAAAGTAGAAAAGGAATAAAAATCCCAATAAGATTCTGAGAAAAATAATACATCAAAGAAAGAAGAAGAAATAAAAAGGCTCATTGTTGAACAAAAACAAAAGGAATAGGAAAAACAGAGGTTGGATGCAGAAGCTGAGAAAAATAAAAAGAAAGAGGAATAAGAACAACCATGGGATGCTAAGGTTGAGACAATGAAAAGGGATGATGAATAAGTAGATAATGAAAAGAAGATAAAAATGGATGAGGCCATAAATAATCTAGCAGCTCTGAGTATAAGAATAATTGACATACCTCCTCAAGAATGTACCCCTTAATGTACCCCTCTAATGGCCATACTAGGAAATTTTTTCTTTTCATCTCAGGTGTTGGAATTGGACCAATCCGTAGTGGAAGTGGGATAATATTACTACAACAAGAATACCAAAGGGATAGAGAAAAGGTCGAACAAAAGGAAGAGGGTAGAAATGGATGCCAGCCATGGGTCTTACAAAAGATCTATTGAATGGAAAGTAGGGCCAAAATACAAAGATAATTCCATGTATATTGCCTCTAATCTTAATGAATTTGCATGGGAAAATGTAATGTCTGTGTATGAGTTGGATGCTTCATCAAATAAATTACAAGACAAAATAATTAAGCTGGAGGAAGAACCAAGGACTCAAAAGGAAAAAAATGATTGAAGAATTCAAAGAAATGGTTAGTTCCATAGAGGATCACCAAAAAGAGTTGGAAAAAGTACCAATTTGATAAATTGAGTGCAAAATTTGAGAAGAAAGTCCAAATATATGAAATTTTGCATAAGGGAGAATTGGACTCCCTAAAAATAACACATTCTAAGGAGACAAAGTAACTAAAAAACACTCATGCACATGAGGTATATAGCTTACAATCATAACATGTAGAAGCTATCAGATTCATTGAGCAGCTAGAACATAAGATCCTAGGGTTGGAACACGATAAATGAAAACTAGAGAAAACTATAGAAGAAATTAAGGCACAAGTCCTCATTCTAGAAACCATAAAGGAAGAAGTCAAAATTGTTAATGAGCAACCAAAATTGGTTCAAAAGAATTATTTCTATGTACTAATTGAGATACAAAAGAACATGGATGATCAGATAAAGCTACATGACCATATAAAAGAAATAAGAGACAAATATCAAAAGGCTCAAGACGCCTTTGATAAAATTATGGATTGGTAGAGTGTATACAAGAACCCACCAAGTACCTTGCCACTCTACACTGGAAGGCAGAAGATAAAGGACCAGGTTCTATTTGATACGTGTGTTATCGCTCTATAATTTCTTAAAGTTGTGAAAGAAATGACAGAGGTAACCACAAAACCACTTTGGAAGTTGGGATCTATCCCTGCCAAATTAAGAGAGGGATCTCTCTGTAAGATTTAGATTTCTAGGTGTCTTCATGCCTCTGAAATCTAGAACGAGGTTGAAAGTATCTCCACAAAATCTTCTTACTATCCTCTCATACTGATTTCTTTTCCATATGTCCCTTTGAATTCTATTTCGATCACAAATATTTGGAATCACCTTGGCCTTTTTACCTCAGTCTCCCATCGTAAAATGCATTTCATTTTGGCTCAATCTTCACGGGTTTTCAATCATCAAATAGTGTAACAGGGGGGCACATGCTGAGTTTTAATGGTTGAAGGGATATCTTTTAGGGGCGTGTGACCATTAAGGGAAAACTAACGGTCATAGGGAAGGAGTTAATTGGATAATGGATAGGAGGTGTGGGGAAAAGTGTCATGTAGGGAGAGGATGAGTAGAAGCAGGAAGTAGAAGGTGTGGGGACAAGAGTCATGTAGGGAGAGGAGGAGTAGAGGCAGGAAGGTGAGCGATATCGGGAATGAGTTAGACGGATTTCAGAGGGGGGGTTAGGCGGTGTGTGGTAATTGGAGGAGGGGTGGTGAGAAATGACATGGGAATGCCACATTAGGTGGGGTCGGAGTGGGGTAAAACAACTTTTCGGACCCCCCCTTCATCGATAAAGGTAGGTAAGTTGGGGGGGCAAGAAAAAAAATGAGGGTCATTGATCGAGAGGAGGGACAATGCCACTGGGGAAAATCTACACGGATGTTATGCACTTCCCACTAGAGGGGATTTAACATGTGATTTTACAGTGCAATAAGTAAATGTTGGACTTCACTTTTTTAACACATGCCGCTAGAACAAAAATGGATTTCAATAATCAACAATCTACGCAGAAAAATAATCCACCTATGCCAAAATATAAGGTTTCATTCTGGAATGTCATCATGGAGTGGAATGTGATGGTCTGCTTTAGTGTCAATTGCAACATTCTTCACTTCCCCTCTTTTGATCTATATGTTGGTTTGAAGCACCAGATATACCATTGGAAAGTTTCTCCTGATCACTATGCCATGAAAACACCTGCAACCTGATATGAACCAAATTTTGTATCCAAAAAATCTCCCAAAGATCCATACTTTGTTTTGGCCATCAGACTTCAAAAACTAAATGGATGCTTGGATCAACAAAATTTTATGCTATGACACCTAGTGATTCATAGGCTAAACCTTACCAACATATTCCCAAAATAGATAATTGAACAAACAAATTACCTATATTTATAGGACCCTAATAGTGGCTCCAATGGGGATGACATCCTCCCAGTGAGTTGCCAAAGAACATCTTAGACTAGTATCCTGATCCATTGGGCTGATCCCAAGCCTTTAGCCTACTCTGTCATAAAACCTATGAAACCGATAACCAATTGATAATATGCTCCAATCCTCAACTGAAACAAATTCACTCTGAAATCTAAACTATACTCTAAAGTTGAAAGCTATGTTGCAAACCGAAATTGAAAAGAATGCTAAAAAAGTAGAACTTATTTATGTACACAATCCTACTCTAATATGTCAAAGAAAACTGTTGAATCAAGTGATCTCAAATTTCCAGTAAATCCAATCAAGTAGTTTCTCACATAATTGGACTACTTGATTGTGCTTGAGCAGAGTAAACACTGGAATTTGTGATGGCAAGGGAAACTCATAATACTTCTTCTTGTCATAGTGGAGGAATGACCGTGGAATTAAACTGAAAAATATTTCCATATATTCAACCATAGGATCATAGAAATCATGGTTGTTAAAATTTGTTTTTTAATCTCCTATATCAAAGGGTGAAGGTAGCCATGTGAAATATTGCTTCTGTCGACATAAAAATTCACAAGGAAGACTCAGAAATGAAGGAAGTTGAGGTGTTTCCTGAACTTCTAAAGCTTTGATCTCTCTTTCCATATCTTTGGAAAATTCATCCAAAAATTGAATCTTGGCTTTTGAGCTACATTTATGGGACTTTAAATAAGAAGAGAAACATGTAGGAAAATTTTCATCACCTCCATATTCAATGCACATATCATTCCATTCCATAAGGATTTGAATGAAAGGAGATTCTACAACAAACTTTGTCCCCTCCATCCATGTTTCCAAAAAGACAATCTAGAAAGTTGTAATAGTTTAAAAAGATCCAGCAGGAAAACCTTCAACCCAACTTTTACACTTTCCTTGGAACGAATCATGAAACAATATAAGGAAAACATATTCATGTTTGACTCTAAGAAGCTTAGTGAAATCACAAAAAAATGATAAATGTTTCCAAGTCAAACTCAAATCATCTCCATTAAATTTTGGACCATTTATCAAAATATATTCATCCTTGGGTAAAAAATTTGGGAAACCATAAATCTGTGAAAATTCTAAATATGCATACCTCGAAATGATAGTATCAGTTTCTAAGTTCTTCATTAGCCTAGTGGAGTCATTAGTGAATGCCTCAAGCAATGAATATTTCTAACAGTGGAGTCACCATGATATTCTTTCATCTAGATATAACTCAAAATGGAGTCTCCGGGTGGATGACTTCAACCTTCCTATGTCTGATCGCTATCCACCATCAACAATCAAATCTAAAAACTTGATACTCTTTCCTGAGGAAGATTAACCTTTCGATCCACAATATGGTCGCCACTATGTTATTGCTCTGTAATTTCTTAAAGTTGTGAAAGAAAAGACAGAGGTAACCAAAAAACCACTTTGGAAGCTGGAATCTATCCCTGCCAGCTTCATAGAGGGATATATTTGTAAGATTTATATTTGTTTATATTAAAATATTAGGCTAGTTATGATAGTTCAGGGTTTGTTTGTTCGATTTAAATTGTTTGGTTGGAACAGTGAAGATGGGCCATTGAGAAAAAGGAGTCACAGTTTTGAATTGATCGAATACAAGGTTTAATAGACTAATATTGCAGGGAAGGGTAGGCAAATTCACTGGATCCTCAAAGATTTATGGTATGGAGGAGATGAAAAGGTCTATAAATCCAATAAAAAATAGAGCAATTAAGAATTCTGATTTTAATATTCAATGGAAAACACAAAAAATATTCTTAAGCCAGAGACATAGTGTCCATTTAAACAAATTATATCCTTTATCTTCTTATAATAATTCATAATTTAGGAAACAATAGTGATAACAGAAGAAAACAAATTAACAGGAAAAAATGGACTTCACCAATAAAGTTGACACAAACATCATGTAATAATTGCATTGTATTACTGGAAAATATGATCAATGGTGTCTCCGTGGGATTCTTTACAATACTAGTCCTATCCTTCAACAAGTCCCAACCCTTCATACTTTGAAATGAGAAGTATTTATAAATTTATTTACAAAATATTAGGTCATAACTCATTAAGATTTATTCTAGGGATATTTAAACTAACATCTATCTCTAATCACAACAATATAGAACTGTTAAGATCCACTCAGATTTCTGGCACTGTTTTAATGGAAGTTGTTGATGATTTTTCCTTTGCCTCCTGCTACATTGTTGGTCCTTGCTGCATACTATGGATATTTCTACAAGTATCGTGCATTGAAATATGGAATTGGTTGATTGACTGATGATCTTCTGCTGCTAGGTGTCTTCATGCCCTTGAAATCTAGAATGAGGTTGAAACTATCTCCACAAAATCTGCTTACTATCCTCTCATACTGATTTCTTTGCCATCTGTCCCTTTGAATTTTATTTTTTTCACAAAATATTTGGAATCACCTTGGCCTTTTTACCTTAGTCTCCCATCGTAAAATGAATTTTATTTTGGATTAGTCTTCACGGGTTTTCAGTCATCAAATATTGTAACGGGGGGGAAATGATGAGTTTTTATGGTTGTAGGGATATCTATTAGGGGTGTAAGACCATTAAGGTATAGTTAATGGTCATAGGAAAGGAGTTAGTTGTCTAATGGATAGGAGGTGTGGGGTTAAGTGTCATGTATGGAGAGGATGAGTAGAGGTGGGAAGTAGAAGGTGTGGGGACATGTGTCGTGTAGGGAGAGGAGGAGTAGAGGCGGGAAGGNTATTTATAGGACCCTAATAGTGGCTCCAATGGGGATGACATCCTCCCAGTGAGTTGCCAAAGAACATCTTAGACTAGTATCCTGATCCATTGGGCTGATCCCAAGCCTTTAGCCTACTCTGTCATAAAACCTATGAAACCGATAACCAATTGATAATATGCTCCAATCCTCAACTGAAACAAATTCACTCTGAAATCTAAACTATACTCTAAAGTTGAAAGCTATGTTGCAAACCGAAATTGAAAAGAATGCTAAAAAAGTAGAACTTATTTATGTACACAATCCTACTCTAATATGTCAAAGAAAACTGTTGAATCAAGTGATCTCAAATTTCCAGTAAATCCAATCAAGTAGTTTCTCACATAATTGGACTACTTGATTGTGCTTGAGCAGAGTAAACACTGGAATTTGTGATGGCAAGGGAAACTCATAATACTTCTTCTTGTCATAGTGGAGGAATGACCGTGGAATTAAACTGAAAAATATTTCCATATATTCAACCATAGGATCATAGAAATCATGGTTGTTAAAATTTGTTTTTTAATCTCCTATATCAAAGGGTGAAGGTAGCCATGTGAAATATTGCTTCTGTCGACATAAAAATTCACAAGGAAGACTCAGAAATGAAGGAAGTTGAGGTGTTTCCTGAACTTCTAAAGCTTTGATCTCTCTTTCCATATCTTTGGAAAATTCATCCAAAAATTGAATCTTGGCTTTTGAGCTACATTTATGGGACTTTAAATAAGAAGAGAAACATGTAGGAAAATTTTCATCACCTCCATATTCAATGCACATATCATTCCATTCCATAAGGATTTGAATGAAAGGAGATTCTACAACAAACTTTGTCCCCTCCATCCATGTTTCCAAAAAGACAATCTAGAAAGTTGTAATAGTTTAAAAAGATCCAGCAGGAAAACCTTCAACCCAACTTTTACACTTTCCTTGGAACGAATCATGAAACAATATAAGGAAAACATATTCATGTTTGACTCTAAGAAGCTTAGTGAAATCACAAAAAAATGATAAATGTTTCCAAGTCAAACTCAAATCATCTCCATTAAATTTTGGACCATTTATCAAAATATATTCATCCTTGGGTAAAAAATTTGGGAAACCATAAATCTGTGAAAATTCTAAATATGCATACCTCGAAATGATAGTATCAGTTTCTAAGTTCTTCATTAGCCTAGTGGAGTCATTAGTGAATGCCTCAAGCAATGAATATTTCTAACAGTGGAGTCACCATGATATTCTTTCATCTAGATATAACTCAAAATGGAGTCTCCGGGTGGATGACTTCAACCTTCCTATGTCTGATCGCTATCCACCATCAACAATCAAATCTAAAAACTTGATACTCTTTCCTGAGGAAGATTAACCTTTCGATCCACAATATGGTCGCCACTATGTTATTGCTCTGTAATTTCTTAAAGTTGTGAAAGAAAAGACAGAGGTAACCAAAAAACCACTTTGGAAGCTGGAATCTATCCCTGCCAGCTTCATAGAGGGATATATTTGTAAGATTTATATTTGTTTATATTAAAATATTAGGCTAGTTATGATAGTTCAGGGTTTGTTTGTTCGATTTAAATTGTTTGGTTGGAACAGTGAAGATGGGCCATTGAGAAAAAGGAGTCACAGTTTTGAATTGATCGAATACAAGGTTTAATAGACTAATATTGCAGGGAAGGGTAGGCAAATTCACTGGATCCTCAAAGATTTATGGTATGGAGGAGATGAAAAGGTCTATAAATCCAATAAAAAATAGAGCAATTAAGAATTCTGATTTTAATATTCAATGGAAAACACAAAAAATATTCTTAAGCCAGAGACATAGTGTCCATTTAAACAAATTATATCCTTTATCTTCTTATAATAATTCATAATTTAGGAAACAATAGTGATAATAGAAGAAAACAAATTAACAGGAAAAAATGGACTTCACCAATAAAGTTGACACAAACATCATGTAATAATTGCACTGTATTACTGGAAAATATGATCAATGGTGTCTCTGTGGGATTCTTTACAATAATAATCCTATTCTTCAACAAGTCCCAACCCTTCATACTTTGAAATGAGAAGTATTTATAAATTTATTTACAAAATATCATGTCATAACTCATTAAGATTTATTCTAGGGATATTTAAACTAACATCTATCTCTAATCACAACAATATAGAACTGTTAAGATCCGCTCAGATTTCTGGCACTGTTTTAATGGAAGTTGTTGATGATTTTTCCTTTGCCTCCTGCTATGTTGCCGGTCCTTGCTGCATACTATGGATATTTCTACAAGTATCGTGCATTGAAATATGGAATTGGTTGATTGACTGATGATCTTCTGCTGCTAGGTGTCTTCATGCCCCTAAAATCTAGAACGAGGTTGAAACTATCTCCACAAAATCTGCTTACTATCCTCTCATACTGATTTCTTTGCCATCTGTCCCTTTGAATTTTATTTTTGTCACAAAATATTTGGAATCACCTTGGCCTTTTTACCTTAGTCTCCCATCGTAAAATGAATTTCATTTTGGATTAGTCTTCACGGGTTTTCAGTCATCAAATATTGTAACGGGGGGGAAATGATGAGTTTTTATGGTTGTAGGGATATCTATTAGGGGTGCAAGACCATTAAGGGATAGTTAATGGTCATAGGAAAGGATTTAGTTGTATAATGGATAGGAGGTGTGGGGAAAAGTGTCATGTAGGGAGAGGATGAGTAGAGGCGGG
>JZKD02S0261066.1:230698-241675 GCA_000966675.3 Picea glauca
TCGATGCTTCTAGAAGGGAATCTTCTAGAAGGATGAGATGGCATTCGAATGGTTATCCTAGTACTGGATTCCCTGATATTTTGGGATCATTCTTATCCAAGTAACTAATTCATTCCTTCCTATATATTGAGGGAATTCTCATGGAAAAGGTTAAGCAAAGAGAAGAAATATTCATTGGAGAATTAGTGAAAGAATTGTGTGAAGGACTGAAGCTACAACAGCTTGAAGACTCCAACAAGTTTATCCAAAGGAGTTGATCTTCTTCATACAAGTGAGCAAGTGTGTGTGTCGAAACCAAGGGCCATTGAAAGGAAGTTTGTGACATCAAGGCTCAGGTTGTAAGCTTTAATTTCCATTAATATGATACAGTAATATGTCCCTTTCCCATAAAGTTATTTCCACTTTATTGTATAACTCCTTGATCATATACATAGATTGACTGTTGAATAGATTATGCTTTCTTCACTTTGGTTGGTTTGTGTTGTCTTGGTCTTGACTGCACGAGAGCACCGGAGTGAAGTGGGAGCAACAAAGACCAAAGGAAGCAATAATAAGGTATGTTCTTTGTTCTTGCCTTCTATTTAATTCAATGGTCAGAATCTAGGGAAAGAGTCATATTCTGTCTTGCTTTGTTCTAGATCTAGGTGGATCTAAGGAGATCAGTTAGTTTCCGCACCTACGGATTTATCCAATAACAGTATATCATGTACTGACTTTCCAACCATAGGTGAATGGGAAACCAAACGAATATTTTTTTACCCATCAATTCCCATGACATTTTTGGTAAAATGTTCACGTTGGAACCCAGATCTAGCATGTCCCCATCCATTTCATAACTACCGATTTCAACTATCATCTTGAAAACTCTTCCTATGCACTTCTACTTATTTACCTAACACAAATCCCTTTCCCTTATGGGGGATGATATATCTCTCTTTGTCCCTTATTCCCCCATGCAGGTTGCTAACATCTACATCAACTTTCTTGCCACATCAGGATCACTTAACAATCTTAATAAACAACACAAGAATTTACTTACTTCATCCTCGAAGTCTATTTCTTGACCCAATTCACATAGTTCTTCTTCGTTTGTAGTGCACTTAAGTTCCTCATGTACATGTTCTTTTATTTCACTTTTTTCGATGCATCACAACTCATCTTGTCTATGTGATTCTTCCAGTGAATTATACATCATGTGTTGTATTCATTTGCGCACATGAGCTTCCTATAAATACTTCTGCATTGCACACTGCAATTCTTCATGAGTGCGAGACTCTTCCAATGACATTTATGTCACTCATTGTACTTATTCATGGATCTGAGCCTCCTCAAGTGACCTATGTGTCACATGTTGCATCTCTTCTTGTGATCTTTCTTCCTCTATGGCCCTTTGCGCATCATGAACAAATTTATTTTGTTGAACAACATAAAACTTAGGAGGGGGTTGTGTCACTTTTCTTATCTTCCTCTCCATCATTTGACCCAAGATTTAACCATACTCAAAGTCCATTCCTGTATTTTATTCTCCATGGATTATCACTCGTACAACAACCTCATCATCCTTTTTCTTGTTCTTGTGCAGCTCCGTATTCACCATGTTGCAATGTGTCTTCTTCTCTTCCCACTTCTTCAACAAGTCAAGACGATCCTTGGTAATGTGCTAAGGGTTGTAGTAATACCCACATAGAGAATGTGGTTTGGTACAAAATATCGGCATATGGCTTATCTCACCATAGTTAAAACAAGTGGGGGTTCTACCTTGCCCTCCATATCCTCGTCTGTGATAGTGTCCATATACAACTCTGGGACCTCCTTGATATCCACCTCTCTTAGCACTACCATGGTCATGACCCTTCTATTCCTTTTTAACTTGGAATACATCGTGGATATGATCCTTCATCAATTGGAATGAACGATATTGTTTCACATTGTGTCCCACATACTTGCAAAATTTGTAGCATGGAGTATGATGTGTCTTATGATATTTCCCCATTGCATTCATATTTCACACCATTCCATTTCCCATCTATAAATGGATTCGGTGCAACTGTTTCCATATGTTTTCCAAGTGTAGGACATTCATCTCTATGGTTCCCTTCTAACTTGCACGTTGTGCACCATACATGCTCAGGAACAAATTTTCTCTTTTCCATATCTTGTAATTTCATCTTCATATTGGCTAGCTAAGACTGTACCTACGCCAAACCTACCAATGTCTCTCCTCCTCTTATTGTAGCCTTCAAGAACATCAAAATCTCCACTTCCTCTGCCTAGGTAGTCACCTTTTTTTGGTTAAGAGAGACTTGGATATGGGGAAGCAACCTTGGAATAAACCATTCTCTATGTTTCCCATCCTAAATATGGAACATCATTCTATCCACAAAATATTGAACCATTGGTCATAATCCCACATGGTTTCTCCTAGTTTCTTCTTAATCTCCTTAATATTTGTAATGCATTGATATTATGACTTAGGATTTTGGAATTCCTTAAGAAAATATATATTTATCTTTGTCAGGGAGCTTGTCTATCCTGTTGGAACAATGGTCTTGTACTTCATATACCATGTTAGGTCTCTATCACATGTGCCCCTACTACCACTACCACTGGTATCTCCATTGGATAACCTACTCTCAATTCCACACCTCTTCACGAGCCTATCCTCATATTTTCTCCTTTCTAGCACAACACACTCTTTCACACTTCCTCATGGTGCAGTCTCCTTCCTCTTCATTCTAGGATTGACCTATCGTCGCACACCCCTTGCTACATTTTTTCCACTTATTTGTTCCTCTCTCCTCCTTGATTCAACTCTTCTTGCATACTTTTTAGATCTCTCTCTCATCTTCTCTTCTAGGTCCATCTTATTCCTCACCTCATTTTAACAAATTTTGGATCCTCTTCAATAGATCCATATCCTCTCTCACTTTCCCCCCATCTTTCCATCCCCCCGATCACTAGGGGAGTCTACTCAACCATCCTATCGGGATCCATGCAAATCAACCCCTTCTCCATGAATACCATCTTGATCTGGAGTGGGATTTCTTCTAAAATCCTTCTCCTAGGACCTTCTGTGAACTTTCTTTCAGCCTCGCGGAAAGACTCAATGTATTTTACAACAAACTCAACTATGTATCCTTCTTTCATCCGAGAAAACCAAAAATAAATGGATTGATTCCACTTGTTTTCCAATTTATTCAACCTATCAATCGTGAAATGATCCCAGATCAAAGGTTCTTCTAGAATCAAAGCAGTATTAGTGGCAATCTACCTCTTCAACCATTCATACAATAAAAAAGTAAATTTAGCATATAAAATTTCATGCATATCAGTGTAGATATACCTATCCTTCCATTGCTTCACATTGACATTCAAACCTTGAGTTTTCCTCTAAGAAAAATCATCTTCTTTTTTTATCAACCAATCTTGAATTTATTCCCTAGATGGATACTACCTCATTCTCTACCTTCATCATTCAATACAAAACCTTCAGGTCCCGACAATGAAACCATTTTTGGGGTTATTCATGCTTGCACACATCCTTCTTAATATTAGGGGATTGAGGACCCACATTTCCTCCATATTTGACCAACAAAAACACCAAGGCATCAACATATCAATCCTTAGCCAAAGACTAAATAAGGTCTCACCCAAGATGCCATGAGGATCACAGAGAGAATCTGGTCTTGTGTTAGTGACGAAGGACTAATTACACATAAATCCATCCAGGTTTGCATTGATATTATCCATCATAGACTACTTAACTACTAACAATATAAAAC
The DNA here is from genome assembly GCA_000966675.3 of Picea glauca. Taxonomy (NCBI): domain Eukaryota; kingdom Viridiplantae; phylum Streptophyta; class Pinopsida; order Pinales; family Pinaceae; genus Picea; species Picea glauca. The sequence continues at coordinate 234,481 of JZKD02S0261066.1, forward strand.
AACAACATATTCGATTAACACATGCTCAACACATTATAAGTCCATAATCAATACAACTTTATTATCTTCATTCAACCATCATATAAATACATTAAGAAAATCATCAATTGATAGCAATAGATCCCTAATATCTTATACATTTTCCCAATGTTACATTACATAATTCCATGCGCTTTCTTTCGGACTCTGTAGATATGACAGACTCAAACTTACAACCAAATGCATTACAGAACATAGGATATGAGCGATCTCAAGGACATTGACTAACAACAACAACAATACCCACAACTATCAACAACCAACAACCAACTGACTAACTCTCTTTCTATTGTCGTTGCTCCCTTTTATCTGATTCTTAGATTTGGTGCTCTGTGACTTTTAGTTCTTCCGCACTCACTCCTCTAACTACCAGTCTAACATTATTTTGTCACCCACATGCATTCCACATAGCCTCTTTGGAATCATGGCAATCTCAACTACCTTTCCAACTCATCTTCTTACTTCTCCACAATCCCTTGTGCTACCTATAGTAATTGTTTAGGGAGATTTCCTAAAAATTATTTTCATGATTCCAACATGCATGCGGTGTCTTTTTAATTTCTGGCATGCATCACAAAACTTGGACCGACACACATTGGTAGAATTTAAACTAGTGTGCATAAACAAAACTTTATATGGCATGCACACCTCTAGTCACCCATCGTACAACTTCTTGAGTGCACACAAAACTAGAATAGCCATGCACAAATTTGTTTGTGCATGCATGTAATATTTACCCAAAACTTTGGGTGCCAACAGAAAACACAGGACATGTTCTCTTCATCATCCAATGTCTTGGGCACTCATTCACATATAGCTTTACATCTATAGGAATAAGAACCCTAACTTATTTACATTCCTTCATATTAAACCTATTCAGTATTGTCTCGACATATTTCCTTTGATTTAATCAGAGATTCATGTTTCCCCGATCTCCCTTAACTTCCATTCCCAAAATGAAATTGTCAATGCCAAGATCCTTCATGTCAAATTTAGAGGAAAATTGAGTTTTCACCTCATGTATAATATCCTTGTTGTTTCCTATCAGCAACATATCATCCACATATAAGAACAAATAATTAATATGATCATAGATTAATTTAAAATGCATACAATGATCAACTTTTCTCCTTGTGAATCCAAGTCCCAAAATATAAGTATCAAATTTTTGATGCCACATTCTTGGTGATTGTTTTAACCCACACAACTACTTTTTCAACCTCCATACCAACTCTTTCTTTCCCTTCATAGCAAATCTTTCTGGTTGCTTCATGTATATTTAATCTTTTAGATCCCCAGGTAGGAATGTTGTCTTCACATCCATATGTTCTACTTCAAAATCAAATGTAGCAACAACAGATAAAATAAATCTAATAGAAGTTAACTTGGAAATATAAGAAAAAATTTCTCCAAATTCAATTCCATCTACCTGGGAATAACATTTTTCTACTATCTGAGATTTGTGTTTCTCCACTTTTCCTTCTGCATTCAACTTCTTTTTAAACACCCATTTGTTTCCAATCAACTTTCTTCTAGTTGAAAACTCCACTAGATACTAAGCCTCATACTTGTCCAAGGCTACCATTTCTTCCACCATGGACTTTTCCTAGAGTTTTCCATTCTCTAAATTCACTTCCTCCCTAATAGTTCTACAATCATCATCAGTAATAAATAAAGAAAAAAATGAATGGAAATCAAGTGGAGTGAAACTTTTTGGTTGCCTTCTTTCCCAAAATGATCTCCTCAATACTCGAGTATGAGGATCTTCTTCTTATTATTACTATTATTTTGTAGAGTTTGATTCATTATCCTTCAACTCAAACTCTATTTTCTCTAGTTCTTCCTCCTTTGGTAGGAATTCATGTTTGACAACATATTTGATTTCTCTAAACACCACATCTCAGATATACAATACCTTCCTAGTTTTTGGGTTCCAAAGCTTATAACCTTTCATACCATCTTTATACCCAATAAAGATACACTTTTCATCCTTTTTTTATCTAGTTTACTCTTGTTTTTATTTGGAGCATGAAAATATTAATCACACCCAAATACCCTGAGATGTGTAAGAGAGGGTTTCATACCAGTTCATACCTCATGTGGAGTCTTTCCATCCAGTTTTGATGAGGGTAATGTAACATGCAATACACACTACCTTTTCCCAAAAGTCTTGTCCTAACCCGACACCACTGAGCATACTCTTTGTTTTTTCCATCTGCATCTTGTTCATCCTTTCTGCAAATCCATTCTACTAAGGTGTGTATGGAGTAGTATTATGCCTTGCTATACCACACTTATTATAGAATTATTCAAATGCATTTCCACATAATTCTCCACCATTATCTATCCTTGGCACCTTAATTCTCTTTTCTGTCTGATTCTCCACAAGAGTCTTAAACTCTTTGAATTTTTCAAAAACTTCATATTTCTTCATCGGGAAATAAATCCATGTATTCCTCGAGAATTCATCTATAAATGATACATAGTACACAAATTTTCCTAGAAATGGAACTGACATAGGTCCAAACACATCACTGTCCACCAACTATAAAATTCTCTCTATCCTCGTTGCACCATAGGGGAATCATATCAAATTATGCTTCCTATATACACAATGCTAATAGAAATCAAAATCAAAGAGTATTTAGAAATACCTTCAACCATACCTTTACCATGTAGTACTCAAAGTCCCTTCTCCGATGTGTCTTGGTCTTTGATTCCACAACACATTCTTTTCTCCAGATACTATAGGAGGTTTTTCTTCTTCAGCTCCAATCTCAAGAACAACAAAACTGTTGCACATGTCACTAATAGTTCTTCCTAGAAAATTATATATGGTTCCAATACGACATGCCTTCAACAACACCATTTTCCCTCAAACCATCCTATATGTTTCTTTCTCAAATAATTGTTTTACCCCTGCATCATATATTTTACTTACATAAATCAAATTTGTGGCCAACCCTGGGATGTGTAGAATACCAAGGAGTATTCTAATCCTTCCATCCATGATATTCAACTTGAATTTTACTCATACTATGATTTTGTCTCTTGAGTCATCACCTCCATCATATCTTTCCTATTTTCAAAACCACTCCCTGTGAGGAGTCACATGAAAGGATGCACCTATGTCAACCAACCATGCCTCAAGATTTGCATGTGTTCTTGAAGAAGCCATGTAAACATATCCTCCTTCATATGCAGAGGTTTTTTCTTCTATATAAGGGGAATCATCAAATCCCTTCCCTCTCTCAACACGTTTGGATCTATATTGCTTCTTGTAGTGCCCTTATTTTCCACATCTCCAACTTACCTTTACAATTTTTTCGATAGATTTAGATCTTCTGCTAGATTCAGATATCCCACTTGAGGACTTGGATCTATTTCTTCCCTGCGAGAATCCTCTTACAAATAATACATATATGCTCTGTCTTTCCATATTTTTCCACCTCATCTCCTCCAAAAACAAGGATGAGACCACATCATTTAAAGCTAAAGTAGTTGAATTACTACCTATGGCCACAACCAAACTATCTCATGAGTCTGGTAAAGATAAAAATAAACTAATACACTTATCTTCATAAGAAATCTTAATATCAACATAAAATAGTTGACTTACCATAGTATTGAAGGCGTTCAGATGCTCTGTGACCAAATATTTATCTTTCATCTTAAGGTTGTACAACTTCTTTCGTAGTGTTACCCAATTCCTAGGGATAACTAAGGAGATGATGTATAGAGGACCTTAGGTTGCATACATGGAGTACTGAGAGACAACTTGACTAGCAATGTCCACTTTTACAGATAGAGACCCTCCTCACCACCATATTTCCAGGTTCATCATGAGGGTATCCACCACATCAACTTGCTTCCAGAAGACATTGGGTATTGCTCCATGAGGTCAAGCCGAGTATTATGGTGAGTGTCATTTCAATATTTGAGGCATTTGAGTTTGTTTCATTTTAAATTTCTTTTGATTATGTAACTTCTTCTTGAAAATTATGCTCTTTTCCTTATTTCACCTTGGTGGTTGACATTGCGCCCTAGTAAGTGGTCACCCTTAGGAATTGGTTTGCTACTGGGAGGTCCCCTTGATGAGTAATTGTTTCATTCCTGCCCATACTTGTCACTTTCCACTCTTCATCCCCTCATCTCCTTACCTTTTGTGATTTTCGAGTGTATTGACCCAAGAAGGGATTGTCCCTCATTTCATGGGAAGAAGGGGTTGAAGGCCCAAAGGGGAGGTAGCTATAAAAGATAAAATAATAATTATGAACCTTGCATATTCTCTCCCAAAGAGGTATTGAGAGCAATGAAATGCTTCTCCTAAAAAATCAAAGACCTACAAAAGAAAAATTTACATTATATAGATATCCCACTTGTTGAGGTGTGTACACTACTCATGCAATGTTCCTTTCTTTCCATGCATATGGCACTATTTTTACCTCTATCGTCAGGTGACTTTGTGGTACTCCCCCCTGCAACTAATCAATTCACCAATAGGGAGTTCCCACGGTTTGGATTTTAATTAACTAATGACAATAAATGGGCTTGGAAAAATAATGCATTCAAAATGAAGGTGCAACACACCCTCTACAAAGGAACCCATAAATGAGACATTATGATCCCTTGTATGTCACGAACCCCATGCCTAAAATTCTTTCTCCCTTCCATACCATCTTCTCCAAATTTATTAGAAAGGGGTTCGCCTGGGAAACACTTGACTTAGGGGATGATTCACCCAATAGGTCACCTTGTCAACCCTCCCATACCTAAACTTGGAAAATTGCATAGGGTCTTTGAGCACTTGTTTATTTTGATGAGGTTGTTTTGATGCACATGCTTAGGTGGATATTTTATTGACTTAATTTACTTATCATGATGCATTTGACTTGATATCCTTGGAGGTTGTATTCATTGTCTTTGCAGGACCTTGCTTGATGGACATATTTGGAAGAACAATCATATATTGGGCTTCCCTGGGGCTTGAAGCCCATAGGTTGGATACCATGGAACACACACTGAACGATGATGAAAAACTTTGGAGGCTTGAGAGACACCTTGGAGGACCTCACCTATTCCCCCACTAGCCCAACGTTTTTCCTTTGGAGGAAAAAAACTCACATTTTGAGGGCTTCACAACTTTTGGGGGATAGGGTTTAGAGTGGTGGTGGTGTTGACTTGACACTTGAAACCTTTTGTATGGAGAGAGACCTTGAATTGATGAAGAAGACCCTAGAGCATGAGAGGGATTCCTTTGGAGGCCCAACATTTCATCTCCAAGATCAATGATTTGCTAAGAGTACTAAGACGTTTCCCCAAAAGGGTGACATCATGCTTCTTTTAGGGTTTCTTATGTGCAAAATAAAATTTAAAATTGTAAAGGGGAAAAGTGAGGGTTTTTGACCCCTTACTTTGTGGTTTACCCTAAAGTTAACTGGATGAACACTTTTTAGAATATTTGTATAAATAAGGATCAGTTCTATTTCATTTTTTATCATAGCTCTCCCATTGTGAGAAGACTACTTGGCTGAAATTTGCACCCTACATGGGAAATTTGATATATCTCTTTTTGATACTATATCTTGTGATGATTTTCCTTGGCTATTGGATGAAGAAGTAAGACACTATATTTCTTGGAGGCTATTTCTTGATTTTATGGTGGATTTTTCTTGGTTAAAAGGAGCTTATCTTGTTAATGCTTGGACTAGGTAGGAAATATCTCTTGTTATTGCTTATTTTTCTTGGTTACAAGGTTAATTTTCTAATATTTTTGGGAGTATAAGGGAATAAAACCCCACCAAGCCCATCATACTTGTCTTGGAATAATTTGTTTCATAATGGAATACTAGGAGAAGTAAAATGGTTTACACCCTCCTAGGTTTTTCCCTAGTTAGTTTTGTTTTTCTTGGTGAGTAAAAGGGCATACACCCCCAAGGAAGTAGAAAAACTAGATATATGATTTTAAAGACTCCATAACCCAATATTTAAAGGCACTAATATCTTTCATTGGAGAAAAAAAATCATTGGATTGGGATACGTAGAATCACGAGATATTGGAATTGTTTAGATTGGAATCTTTTCTATTTGCCTAAGGATTGCCAAGTCCACTAGGGAATTTTATTTCTCCAAATATTGATTTATTCTATAATAAATTTAAGCTACAGACATTAGGGTTGTAGAAAAAACACTTCAGAACTCTCTTATTTACTCATTTTCTAACCATCAAAATTTGCTAGAAAGATACCAAATTAATCTGTTGGTTGTTGTGCTTCTTTTGGGTGGTTTACTTGTAAGTTTCGGTGGTTGGATTTTTATGTAGTAACACTTGTTTGATACATACATAAGGTTTCATAAATATCTCTTCAATACTTGTTTCTAACAACCTTTAATTGTTTCTAATGTCTTGTGCTATGATACTTGAGTTTCACTAGTAATTGCTAGTTAGTCTCTTGCTTATTTACTTCAAATTTTAGTAACTTGTTTAGAATCTCTCTTTATTATTTTATTTCTGATTTATATCATTACATATTGCTTCTAATTGGGATAACAATCTTCACTTTGTTTTCCATTCAATTGTTGGTCTTGTATCTTGTGTTTTTCTTGTGTATCAAGTAGGTACAACCATCTTCCATAAGTATTCAAGCATTTGGAAACCATTGGACATCTTTGAAACTCTTTCCCAAACCAATTTCCATTTACTAACTTGACCTATATGGGTATCACTTCCATATTTTCACTTTCCATCTCATTCCCCCCTAGGGTCACCCAGGATTCCCCCCTTGTGTTGGATTTCTCTTTCACTAAAGCGAGAGGAGGGTTTATCTCAGGTGACAATGGGTAAAATATCCCACTGTTATCTCCATTCTATGGATTAGGTTGGGATTTTACCAACCTATAGTTTATGTGATAACACATAGGAGAAATTTTCTTATTAGACTGATACAAAGCCCCTAACTTATCCCATAGTTCCTTTTTTGTAGCTTCCCCTAATAAATTCAGTAATATTGAATCTGAGAGACACAATTTAATTGTTCTCTTTATTGATACTGAGAGGGGGGTGAATCAGTATCAAGTACAATTTAAAACCTTTTTCAACTTATACTTAAACCATTCAATTATATCCAATGATAAATGAACAATAGTATAAGAGTTA
>JZKD02S0261066.1:263906-280476 GCA_000966675.3 Picea glauca
AAAGGGGTTGAGATTTTGGGTAGAAGGTTAAAGGTTAAATCTGAAGGGTCATGATCTGCATATAGGCTTAGAACCCTAGCTTATTAGTCCATAGGGTAAAATACCCAACAACACCAGGTTGAATGAAAAACCCTTGAAGATAATCCATACGTCTAGTATTTTCTTCAATTCTTTCTAGATAAGCAGTTTGAGAGTCAGATGTATTTTCCTCAAATTCCATTGGAATGATTTGACACCTTCTTTGATTGGAATCACATGTTGAATGATGTAGGTGTCATAGGTATTTAAATCTTCATAATTCCAAGTGAATGGATCAAGATATTTTTTGAACAACTACGTAAATGTATGCTTTTATTCCTCTGAACAACAGGTGCCCAGATCAATATACTTGGGTTGTTCATGGGTTCCTAGGTTCACCAAGAAATGCATCATAGTAGAACTATTGGTATTTAGATTCTTACTTGATTAGACTTAAAATTACTTGATTCTTACTTCCGTAAGTATTTGGATTCTTACTTTATTAGGCTTAATATTACTTAATATTACTTTATTAGAATTAATCTTAATAAAAATGTATTAAGATCAAACATATTTTCCAACGACAACACAGTTTTATGGATACGGTTAGACTTAATCTTACTTGATTCTTCCCGGTAAACCCAAAGTTCTCATTCATGGACTTCATCTTCTATTATTAATTCTCAGAAAACAATTGAAATGATAAGGAAATTTACAATTTGATTATCGTTATTGAATAATATCCAGTTTTTTATGTTATCTAGTAAAGAAGGCCTGAAAATTATTTCAACAGAAAAACCATCATCAGGGGGCATAAACCTAGATGTTGTGTTCACTAATATATCTGCACTGGTATTTTGATTATGAGGTATAGAAGTAATATTGAACACTTCGAAGGAACAAATTGAATTCCATACCTCGTGTTGATAACTCTTCAAATGAGGGAATGAGAAGTGAATGGTTTTCCTTACCTATCAAATGACTATCTCGGAATCACCAAATACTCGAAGGTATTTTACCTTAAGGTCGATGTCCTTATTCAAACCTTGGACCAAGGCTTTGTATTCAAAAATATTATTGGTGCATTCAAATTATAGGAGGAAGGATATGAGAGTTTTATATTGTTCGGGGTCAATTAGTACACATCCTGCCGAGACTCCTTATTTATATCTAGAGCCATCAAAAAACATGGACCACATGTTAGTATGTACATATTTGTTAGTAGCGCAACAACCTAAATATTTTAATATAGTACAAGAGTCATTGTGTGTTTGTGGAAGGAGCTCAGATTGTAACTTTGGTTGAACTTGATATGATTGTGTGTCATAGCAGCCATGGTCAGTCTCTAAGAAACAATTACCCAAAAAAGAATGTGAAAAACTGATAGGATCATTTTTACCTTCCAATTTCGTCACTGTGTGCTTCATATGTTCTTCATTGTGTACTCCAATGTGATTGGGTTTACATTTGTAAGTAAACCATAGGTGGGACCAATCCATAGAGAAATATCCTTGAAGCTTAGTTGACCAATCCCTGCTTAACAACAAACCATATCTTTCTGGGATGTCAATGACTACAATATCAATAACCTGATGCACTCTAGGGTCAGAAGCTAATCTAATCATAACATCTTTGAGTTATCCTCTCACTTTAACATCTAACCTATCTAGTTGTATAATTATAGTAGTGGTCAATTTTGGGACAACATTTATTCTTTGGCACATTGAATATGGCATAATGTTTGAAGAGGAACTAGAATTTGTTAAACAATTATGCACATTGAAATTTAATATTTCATAGGTAAGTAGAAAAGGAGGAACCTGGGACTTCAAGTATGCACCTGTGCTTGCTATGTTGATGTCATATTTAATCTCAACTTTATGTACTTATTTTTTTTCTGCCACTTTAGGAATGCTATTAGTTGCAACGATGGTCTTCTTTTGAGAATCGTTGGGATTAAAAGTATCGAGAAGAAGATAACGTTGTTGTGGTAGTGTACAAATATCATACATAGAAATATTAGCTTTAGTTTTATTCATGTCTTCAATAAAATTTTAATATAAAGAGCACCATTTTGGTTTATTTGTTGTTGTATTTGGTTGAGGATCATTAGCCTTGTTGTTAGGCGTCGAAGTGTTGAGATTATTTTTGTATGTAGTCTGGTTCAACATTCTTAGTTTATCATTGTTGGTTGAAACAAGTGCATCAATTTTGTTATTGGATCTTGTTGGGGTTGGGGTGCTTGGTTTCGAAGTGGAAATAGATGGAATGATTTTCCTGAGGGGGACATTTTCCTTTGGAGAATAACAAGTGTTTGGAACAACACCTTTTCTACATATATTATATTCCTTGGGGACAATTTTTATGACTAGTGTATTTCCTATAAGAATTTCTTTTATTTTCTCATCATTTGAGTCAATACACCAATCCCATAAGGTCATAATGGACTCTTGGGGAGCGTCTATAGTAAGTTATTCATTTACAACTTCGTTGGGATGTTCGTCATTCAAACTTTGATGATCCAATAACTAGTTCATAACCAAGGTCATGGAGTTAACCCATAGAGGGAATGTTTTCTCAGAGTGGTTATGTTTATGGGATCAACAAAAGTTATCACTATTGAAGGTATCTAGGTTTAGCATAATTTGTGGGACCAATGATGGCTTGGGTTGGTTACCATTCTTTTTTAAGAATGGACGAAAAGGTCTAGTCCTTGATGGCCTTTTTCCAACGTTCTTCTTAAGATCAACAACTTCATTTGACATTTTTTTCACCAACTTAACTACATTGTCTAGATATTTAGATTATTTTTCAGCAGGTTTTTCCAATAGAAATGATTTATTTCCAGTTGATTTAATCTCTTTGGAGTAAGGATGATTGTCATAAGAGGACAATTCCTTTTCAACATCTTCGTCTTCTTCAAAATTCTGGGCTAAAGAATCTTAACCAACTCGTTTAAAAAACATACCTATAGAAGGGATCAAAGATGAGGTGTAGTACTTGATGGATAAAGGTTGTAAAGGGGTTGTTTCTGCAGTAAAGTTACTGAGAATTGAGGACAATTGTTGATTAAAATCACCCACCTTCTCCCTTTTATCCATTTTTATGGCTCCCAACTCCTCGTATAAGGCTGCAGTAGTTTTCCTTTCTCCAAATTTTCCAATAAAATCCTTTTCAAAATATTCCCAACTAATTATGGAATTAGGAGGAAGGTTGAAGTACCACATGCATGCCCTGCCTGAAAAAGTGTAAGGGAAAATCCTACATACCACATCCTCATTAAGAACATTGAGGAGACAAGTAGCTAGAAATAAATTCTTTATGTGATCTTTTGAGGAGCCAGGTCCTTCCGGATTGAATTTTGGAAGGAGCTTATTTGGTTTTATGGGCATATCAAGAAAAGGTCTTGCTAAATTCAAGGCACCTTCAAATAACCATGGAGGAATTACCACTCTTCGTTATTCTTGTTTGGCCATGTTATGCTCAATATTAATTTCTGGGTTTTCACCGTCGAAGTTATGCTCATACTCAAGAGGGGTAGGAGGAAATGAACTCAAAGGAATGTATATGTATTGCAAAGAATTTTCAATCAGATCCATTATAGAATTGACAAAGATATTTGTTTGATGACTAGGTCTCCGTATGTGAGTAATGTTGACTCATAAAATATCCAACTAAAACACCAAGCCTACAAATAGTTCCAAGGCACAATTTTAAATTTTATTATTTATATATGATATAAATATATAACTAATAGGTGGGACTCCTTATGGAAGAAAGGATAATGTTTATTTTTTAATTCCTAGAATAGCTAATTTATAAAGAATACATGATTATTTCTCTTTCTTTCCTTTGGTTTGACTACGAGCACCTTTTCTGGTTTGATTGAGAAAGAAAAAAAGGTGCTAGTAAAACTTAAAGCTTCACTCATCGAATGCTACATAGTTGTGGGTTAAAAATTATAAAAGTGGATACATGATGGGAACATATGTTTTAAGGAATTCTCATAGTCATAATGCATACAATACCTCACCAAGAAATAAGCAGAAGCGTTTAGTTCCATACATGGCATGTTTTTAATTATTTTAATGTGGTTACGATATACAAATCCTAGCATACAATGTCAAGTGCCATTGTCCATATACAATGTTATTTGGTTTTATATTGAAAAGGTGGCGGATAGTTATTAAAGGGATTAAGGTTTTTATGTGTATTGCATATGGTATATTTCATTCAACAGTGGCATTATTTTACACCGCCACCTTTCGACTTAAGATTTCAAGTTGGAATAGGATATATGTATATGATGCACATTTAACAGACATTGAATGTGGTTTTATTGAAAAGTTGTGACGGTGGATTTGATATGAAATATGGGTAGTCGTTTGAGCTGGCATCTTATGTGATTAATGACATGTTCGAGTGCCATGTGATGACTCACATACCTGGCTTTACTCCCTGGCTTTTTATTCGTTGATGATTTGAAATGGAAGTATGATTTGTACTTAAGAGTTACTGCATGTTGGTTTTGGTGAATAAGATGGATCATGCATTGAATGCATGAAGGTGGGATTCATTTGCATAGAAGGTTACCATCCCATGGCTTTCCATTTTCGCATTTGGGTTTTGTGAGCTACTGAATAGTGGTGTTTTTCAAGCTTGTGTTTCTCGTTGATGGTAAATGTAGCCCATTTTTCTCGAAGGTACTTGAGCAATAGGAAAAGGTATGCATTTATCCTATACCCATCAAATGCTTCTTCAGTTTACAATATTATTTTTTAAGAAAAAAACATTGTTGGTTTGTGAATGAGTATGTTATTTTCCCATCTTATTTTGTTTATCTTATTTTGTCTTTCTGATGGAATTTTTCATTCCTGGTTTTATAATCTTGAACCCTAGTCATAAAAATTGTATCTTGACTCTGTAAATAAATTAGTTTGAATTTTGTTGTGACTCTTCTCCATCTTTTAAAAAAAGGGGGGAAATGCAAGCCCTGATTCTAGTTTCATTTCTAATGTTTAATAGTAAAGGTCTACACAAAATTCTGTGGGTTATATATATATATATATATATATATATATATATATATATGGTTTTTTGTGTAAGGTTTTTTGATTCCCATGACCTTGAAACTTCATTCTTCAGTTTGAAACTCCTCTACATTAACAATTTTTATTTCAACGACCTTTGGAAGTTATTTTACATCCTACTCACATTGGTCAATTTTTTTTTCCTGGGTTCGCTCCCTCCTTGGGTTATTAATCATTGGTCTGGTTTCCTACTTGAGGTCCCGAATATAGCCTTTTAAATGAAGAGTTTTCTTCATGCTATAACCTCCTCATTAAAATAATATCTTATGTCTTATAGATAGCGTTCTTCTCAAAGAACAATAGGTATGTCCCCTGAAACCAATCCTATGTCTGAAATAGGATGAAAAAAGGTTGTTTTAGAGTGTTTGTGGGCTAGTCACCATCGATATTTATTTGATTCTTCCATCTCATCAACATCTATAAATCCTATATTTTTCAAAATGACATCCCGAGGTACCTCTTATTGTACTAGTACTTCCACTTCTTCACAAGCCTCTTCCTCATCCATAATTGGACGTATTTTTAGTCATCATGTTCTAGTTCAATCTACAACCAACCCTGCCAAGGTAATCAAGAAATTTGGTTTATTTAAGTTTAAAGAAGATGCAACCACTACACCTTGACATGTATCTTCACCCTTGAATCTAGAACCAACTACAAATCCCCTTCCAAAATTCAAATATCATTTGCCAAAAATTTTAGGAAATGGCACCATTTCCACTAAAGAACATTTAATTTCATTTTCCAATGCTTTTCATAACATATGAGCAAATGATAATGATACTTGTATGCTCTTATTCATCAATTCTTTATAAGGAAAAGATGCAACTAATTTTTCGAATTTCCTCCTAATGTCATTTACAATTGGGATGAACTAACTCACTGGTTCAAATTGACTTATAGGAAGACTAAAAACCCAACAGATTTGTTGAAGGAATACAATAACATTGTTTTCAACAATGGTGAGACAATCAAATCTTTCAATCCTTGTTTTCCCAAGCTTTATAATCAAATTCCTAAACTGATTTGGCCTCATAACCAAGTTGCGTTTATCCAATATTACAATGCTTTTCCCTCTTCTTATCATCATAGATTAGAAGAGAAGAATGTGATGAACCTAGGGTTCGCATTTCAGACTTGTTTAGAGTATGAAGAGCAGTTGGAAAGAAAAAGTCTTCCGAAGGAATATTTTACAAACCAGGATGACATGTCTACAGTCTTGCAACTTGTTCAAGATATGAGAAATAAGATGATTTCTTATTAAAGAAAGGGTATCACTTCAAATTCTTCACATGTTGAGTCTTCTTCTTCTCAAGCCATTTTGAGAAATCAACCAAAATTTATTCTCTCTAGGGCTTGGTGCAATTTCTACGATGTTAATCATGAGGAAATTACTTGTGAGGTTAAGAAAAGAGAAAAAAAAAATGAATCTTCAATAAGAAAACCAAAACCACCATTGTTTCATTATAATTCACCCCCGAAGAAGACATAATGATTGTTAATATGACGAGTAAGTAATATGCAAATAAAGGGAAGAGTAATGCTCCTAAAACTTCCTTTTATCCTAGTTCCTCTTCCCAAAATATAAATCCTCGAGCTATCAAAACAACTCAAGGTCAAGAGACATCAGTCTCCTTTCCTCCATCCAAGTATAATATTCTAAATCAACTATCTAGTATAAAAGCATATGCATCCCTCTTGGACATGGTTGTCATCCTGGAATAACAACAACATCTAAAAAAATTCATGGAGGGTAAAACTTCTCCTGTAGCTAGTATAGATGAGGAAATTGATGAGGATGAATCATATGTAAAGAGAACATGTGTAAATAATTTTAGGAACCTTGTAAAAAATCCTTCTTTTTATATTTCTGTAAAAGTCATGGATAAGATATCTCATTGTTGTTTGATAGATGGTGGATCTGGCCCTAGTATCATGTCCAATATTACTATGTTAGAAGTTGGCCTCTCTTGTACAAATGAAAAAGAGAAAATCATGTTTTCCTATAATAATCAAGAACAATCAACAATAGGTGAAATAAAACATGTGAATCTAGTTCTTTGCACTCACCCTGAAATTAGGACTACCCTTAATATTCAAGTAATTCACATGCATGTTAGTAATTACTCAATAATTTTCGGTAGAGATTGGTAGGATTTGACCGATGGTTATTTATATTTATATGGTTCACATTTCTCCATCCTTAAAAATGGAAACAATATCATTGTCTTAAGGGAGGGAATAATTTTTCCATACATAGAAAAAAGTATTCAGCGTAATGTGAATTACATTGAAGAATATATGGGTGTTTATTCTAATTTTTCTAACGAAGATGATGACACACCTTGTGAACAACCAAAAGATTATGATGATGGTATGTGGCATATGCACTTTGATGGTGCATGTTGAAGTGAAGGTAATGGAGCATGCATAATCTTATACACTCATGTAGGTAAAATTCATAATTTTTCCTATAGACTAGAATATGCATGTACAAAAAACGTCACTGAATTTCATGCCTTGTTGTTAGGAATTGAAAATGCGTACAATATAGGTTGTCGTCATCTCACTGTTTTTGGCGATTCAGAGCTTGTTATAAATATGGTTAGAAAAATCTATAATCCTATTAACAAGTTGATGAAATGATACACCCAAGTTGTTTGGACTTTGATTCAAAATCTATTGTCCTTTAAAATCACTCATGTCAAAAGGGAATTGAATTCAATGGCTGATAGGTTATCTTTTTTTGCAGCTTCACCTACAAGAAAATTATTACCTTAGAAAGTTGATTTCACCTTTTTATCCTTGTTCTGACCTCATATTCCAAATAATGAGGAATCTTGGCAAGTCTTCCCAAATATGAAAGAATTTTCACTTTTATTTGGAATGAGCCTTATAACCCAAAGGAAATAATCTCCCTTGAAGATAATAATATTCCTAAGGGTTTAACTCCTCTTGAAATCTCATTCTCGACTAGTGATGTTAACAACAATAAATATCGTAAAGAGGAGTTAAATCAGAAAAAAGGACAAATCATTCCTATGAACATTGGAACTCGGGAAATACCAAATATTTTGAAAATATGAGTCCGATGTTTTAAAGATGAAAAGAAAATATTAATGGATTTGTTCTGTGAATTTAAAGACATTTTTTCCTGGTCTTACAAGTATCTTCATGGTTTTGATCCTAGTGTCATCCATCATGCCATCCCAATTAAGGAAGAAGCTAAACCAGTCAAGAAGGAAGAAAGGCCCATTAACATTACTCTTGAAGCTACAATTAGGAAAGAGGTTGAAAAATTAATAAATGCTCATATTATTTTTCTGGTCAAATGCTTCGAGTGGGTTTTGTTGAGGAAAATATATGCATTATCTTACTCAATCATTTTCGAATATTTTCTGGCTAGGAAAAAATAGTCGCGAATGTCACCCTATGTTTTATATCCTCAAAAATATTTTCCCAATCCACAAGTATTAATTACAAGGGTTTAGGCTGATTTATTAATGAAAAGAATGTTGCAAAATAACATAAAAAAATTATATAAGTTTCTGAAAAATATAAAGATTACAAAAAGTAAACATGGAGATCAAAAGCAAAAGTAACCGAGTCACAATACACACAAATGAGATAGAATAGCAATCTTCTTTATATCATTTCGAGATATCAAAAGTGTTTTTCTCTTTACAAAACCTCTGTGAGGGAATGGACCAAAGTCTAATTTAGAGATCCCCGATGAAAATCATACAAATGGACTCTGACAATAAGTAAAAACTGAAATTTATAATCTAGATCAACTTGCCACAAACTGCTACCAATTAGACTCTACAAAATATCTTTTGTCAACTATAAAACTCAATCCATAAACATACAAGTATACACAGACTATCAAGGATGGATCAACGCCTCTAAAACAAGCATCTAAATGATTTGGTTCATTTTTTAACCTTGTTGTCTACAATAGGACCATGATGTCAAAAAGAGAATTAGGCTTTGAATGAACTCAAGAATGAATGAAAACTGAAACTATCTCATGAAATCAAAAGAGAAAACCTTAGTCTTTATTTCTCCTTCTATTATCCTCTTGTTTCTTCTTCTCATTTAGCTTTTATGCCTTTCAAATAAGTTGAAGTAATTCAACTACTTTCTTTAGTTAAGTTAGTTTGACTCAACTAATTTAGTTTAGGAGAAATAATAATAATAATAATAATAATAATAATAATAATAGTTAAGGGTATTTAATTAATAATAACTAGGTAGGTGGGACCCCTTGCGACTCCCTTCTTTTATTCTCTTCAAATCATAAAATAAAACATAAATGGGTAATCATTTCAACACATTCCACCCTTGTAAATCCCTTAGATACCTTCAAAATTGAATCTTTAAATATTAGAAATAATTTAAATCATATCCAAATATATATATAAATATCCATATAAGCCAAATTATCCAAAAAGAGCTTCTTGTCCAAACTTTCTGCAGACCACTGTCTTCATCAACTCAATCATAAAAGCACATAAATTAAAATCCATACTTGCCACTCTGAGAGACACTCTTTCTTTTATCATTGTTTCCCCCTTTTGATTTTTCAAGAGTAGCCCAAGGTTGATTTGCACCTTGAGGTTGTATTTCACTAATTACATGAGAACAATCATCCTTCAGATGCATGCGGGAGGACATGAATTTTGAAGAGTAATTTGAAGGAGAGGAAGAGGAGGCATCATCTTTTCCTTTGTCTTGCACATGGGGGACATCGATTTTAAGCCTTTTACTAGCATGTGAGAATTGAACAGGTGAATGCACAGGGGAAATCTGAACATTAGTATTTACAGGTGGAGGAGGAGGTAATGACAAATTGGGCCACCCACGATGGTGAGAGACAACCGGATTGATAATCTCTTGCCATCCATAATTTGCAGGGACTTATGGTTGCATGGACACATGAGGTGGCACATAAACACCATGGATGTTCTGAGGCTGGAAGGGAGGTCTCTTTGGTCAAATTTGTGTTATTCCTTGCCCAATCTAGTTAAAGAACCCAACTTGGAACAACTAGTTCAATTCCTAGGGATCAACATCAAAATGAATGGATAATCTAGGCCTTCTAGGCCCTCTGTTCCAATTTCCTCTTCCTCTATTATTTCTTCCATGGCTTCCCCTAATGAATAAACTCATCATGTAGCATAAATTCATCAGTAACTAAGCCCTTAATAAACCATACATGGCATTCTACTTGCATGAAACAATAATTGACTCAGAAATTGACACGAGATACATGCAAATCCATCCATAAAAAACTATTTAATAATTTCCAAGTGAGTAGGGGGTGACAAGGTTCATGGGACATATGGAGGGAGTGTAATGAGCGAAAGGTGGTATAATGAGAGGGAATAATTACATGAATACTTCTCAACAATTCATTAAATAATTTGACTGTGTAATATATATATATATATATCAACTGCCAACCATTGTTGTGTCATATCCATTGTCACTGTTACACGTACCTTTTTAATTTATTTTACAGAAAATGTATGCCAAAATGATATTGGGATTATGAGGGGGATATAATGAGCAAAAAAGTGATAGCATGATAGGGATACAATATGGATATTGTTCATATAAACATAAATCAAATCAAACATAATTATGTTTAGACCTCCATAATTCAATCAACATTCACTTTTCAAAACCATCATCTAAACTGTCACTTCCTTTACAGGTTGCTTGTTGGCTTCCAAAAAACAATTCATATTCCCATAAATACTCAATTACAGTAGCCTTTGCATCTATATAATATTTATATAGCAGTCCTATCAAACAATATTGCAATTGATATGATAAACATAATAATCCTTTGAGCCACGAACATCTATATTCCAATACTAAATCTCTTTTTTTCCCTTTTAAAAACCAATAGAATACACATAGTGATTCCAACCATTTATATCCAGTATTTATTCTTTAAAATCAAATAATAATATGCATAGTATTAACCATCATTTGTCCAATATTCAAACATTGTTCGATATAATCAATTGGGCATTAAAACTCTTAATCATACCCCAATCCTTTCACTCACATGTCTCCTTTAAAAATATAATCAACATAAGGATTGATTCAAATAACATTCAACAATTAACATGCAGCTCTTGAGCCCCAAATTCACATAAATTAGCATGTACATACTTCTTCTTTTTTTTAAAATTGCCCAACAAGAAATAAAGCCAACTCGTGCCCAATCGACCAAGCACACACATGTGTCTATTTTACCCTTGACTAGATTTAAACAATATCAAAATCGTAATTAGGGTTTAAACACAATGAACATAGATTAATAACAGATGGCTCAATCAAAGGTATAAGTCCTCGAAAAACACAGACATCTCGTTCCTTTTATAATTTGCCACAAACATATAACAAGTAACCATAATATTGACTATGAGTATTACCAAATGACAATCAACCACTTCCAACAGAGAATGAGAAAGAAGTAAACTCTTAAACAACACTATAATATGAGCACCAAAACACAAACCCATGCCCAACTAAAACACGTACAATAATTCCATTAAAATTTATGGGTAGTGTTAAACCCAACTGTGCAATACTTTCTATACAACAATGTGAGTAAGGGCAACACAATGATAGCTATAAGCTCAAGGTTTTTCCAAGCCAAGGTAAAACTTTAAACTTTCATCAGTTCACATTGCAACCCAAATGATTGAAAATATCAACCACAGAGACGAACGTGGAGTGGGAATTCTTAAACACAGAGACTGGTGGTAATACTCAGCCATAAATCTTAGAGCTTTTCAAACATAACAATAAATTTCCACAGAGAACCAGACTCAAAAACCCAAGCCGACCAAGCATATTTCACTATTATTTATCGATGACCCATGCAAAAATTACACACAACAAGGAGAGCACAATCATTCTTTTTGTTTAAAATGCCAACAGTTTGGGATAATCACCAGAAGAACCCATAGGAACAACACCAATAACAGAGTTCAAATATCCAATAATAGCTTAAGAAAAACACAGATTGCGAGCAATCCTAAGCCAAAAATTGATTCGAAGGGAAGAAAAACCATCATGGATAGAAGAGTAAGGAACCATACCTAGAAAAGCCTGAGGAAGAGAGTTAGATCATATGCCTCCTTCACAACCAAAAATCGCGGAGCATCAACAACCACCAGAGACCAAAACCAAAATGAATGTATGACTAGGGTGATGGGCCTCGAGGGTTGTTTGAGTGATGTGCAATAAATGCACGTCACTTCTCCCTCCAACCTCATTCAATTCAACATACGATCCAACCAATTCACCATAGTACTAACCATTAAATCAACCATATAACCATTGACATATCCCAATTTCATAGTGTGCCACCTTTGGTAATATCAAACTCTTTTAAAAATAACCATGTGCTATAATGTTAACCCATGTGCATTCAACATATAACATCCAATAAGGCACTTAAATATAGCAACAAGGTTTGTTCACCCTTCTTTGTCACAAAAATACCACATTAGGGTTTGTATAAATTCCTTTAATTTAAAAGATCTCCAATATTATCCCTTTTAATAAGATCATATTAAATCAATTGATGCCATATTTAATGGCAATATCAAAACAAAACTTATAATAATCCTTTCATCCATAGGAAAATCTTAATATAATCTGAGAGTGATCATCAAAGCTATCATTGCCATGCATCAAACAACCAACTATCTTATGTCAACATAACATTATAAACTATGATTTGAAGCATTGAACTGTAGAAGACTGTGCTAGTACCATCACAATAGAAAACAAAATATAAGCTCAACATATCCATCATAGAGCCACCGTCTACAAAGGCGTCCCACCTACTAGTTTATTATTAATATAAATAGTTAATAGAGCTTGGCAATCATTTTAGAGCATAGTATTCATCATTGCATTTTTAAGCATCAACAGGTGTCTAATTTTGTTCCAGTCCGGAAAAGGAACACATACATTCATTTATGTGTCAACTTTCATGCACTCGTGTTAAAGATAACTTTACTCTTCCCAATATGTAAATGATTTTGCAACAAGTTGAAGGATCACAAATGATGTCCTTACTCGATGATTTTTCTGGTTATAATTAAATTAGAGTTAAAAGGAGAGACAAGTATACAACTAGATGGGGCACCTTTTCCTACGAACGAATTCCTTTTGGATTTTCTAATGTATGTGATACTTTTCATAGAGTTATGTAGATAGTTTTCGATGATCTCATCCAAAAAATAATCCAAATCTATCTTGATGACTTGACTATTTTTTCAAAGAGCCAATCAAATCACTTTGATCATCTTAAGCAAATATTTTTGTGATTTAAAAAATTTGGCGTGTCTCTAAAGCCCTCAAAATTCATTTTCGATGTTATTCATGTTAAGATTATAGGTCATGTTGTTTCAGAATCATGGATTAGCATTGATCTTGAGAGGGTTACCACAATCTTAAATCTTCTAGCCCCGACGTCTAAAAAAGAGATTCAATATTTTATGGGTACGATAAATTTTTTTAGAAGGTTTGTTCCTAAATTTATTGTGATAGTCAAGCCTATTCATAACATGATGAAATAGGATCAATATTTTTCTTGGATGGAAAATGTCAAGAAATATTTTATAGGAATTAAGGGAGCAATTAGTTATGCACCAGTTTTTGAGAAACTAGATTTTAATAAAGAATTCATCTTTTATACGAACTCAATAGAAGAAGCAATTTATGTTGTTTTTCTGCAACAATATGATCAAAATAATGATCATCCTATAGCCTACATGATTAAGATCTTATCTGACAATGAAATCAAGTATTCTTTTATCGAAAAACATTCTCACACTCTTATTAAGGCTATATAGAAATTTCATCATTTCATTCTTGCCAAGCACACACAGGTAAAAGTCCCTTTACATGTTTTCAAGTTTTTACTTTCATAGACTCATCTTTTTGGAAAATTTGTACATTGGCCTGCAAAGATTCAAGAACATGGTTTAATGATTACTACTTCAAACACTATCAAGGGGCATCATGTAGCACTGCACTTGGCTCAACATTCTGAACCAAGTGATTCTTCTAAAAATAATGAGAATACCTTATCAACACTATTTTACATCCAAAATAAAAACCTTGATCTTGCAAAACATCCCTGGTATAAGGACCTCATTTACTACTTACAATATCAAAAGTGTCTTGATTACTTTGGAATTTCATCAATGTAGGAGGTTATGTATTGAAGCCTCTAAATTTTTGATTTTAGGAAATTCTCTTTTCCATAGATATGTTGATGAGTTGTTATTATGTTGTATTGATGTTATTTCATCCTAGAGAATCTAAAAATAAACACATGGGTCATCAAAATAAAATATTCATATTGGTGGTCATTTCGAAGCAAAAGCCACTACCTTCATGATCTTAAGAACAAGGTATTACTAGCCTTATATTTTTAGATATTCTTTTAAATTTACAAGGGCCTATGATAAGTGTCAAAAGCTCGTTGGTAGAGGAAAATTTTCAACCATGCCATTGAAACATGTTCTCCCTTATTTTCCATTCACTAAATGGGGTTTAGATTTCATTTGTTCCATAAATCCTCCATCTTATGGAGGGAATATTTTCATACTTAGAATTATAGACTAATTCACCGAGTGGACCAAAGTTGTGCCACTTAAGAATGCACAAGATGAATAGGTCATTTATTTCTTGGAATCAAACATCTTCTCTTGTTTTGGTCTCCCTCTTGAAATTATCTCAGAAAATGGGCCATCTTTCATTTCTGCAAAGTTCACTCAGTTTCTTAGCAATTTTGGTGTGAAAAACTTTACATGTACTTCTTCCACCTATTATCCATAAGGAAATGGGCAGGTTGACTCAACTAATAAGAATCAGATCAAAATATTGAAGAGGATCATAGAAGATAAGCCCTGTCAATGGAACATGCTACTTACATACACTCTTTGGGAAGATAGGACCACTACCAAGTCTAGCACTGACCATGCCACGTTCCAACTTTTATATGGCCAAGAAGCCATAATGCTTGTAGAAATTGAACTCACCTCTCTTACACTACCACTACAGGATGAAGAATTGAATTCATCAGATATTTCTCAAAGGATAAATGTTATGCTTGCCTTAGAAGAACAAAGGAAACATGCTTTAGAGAATCTGATGAAAAGGCAACAGTCTATCAAAAAATATTTTGATAAGAAAGCTAAATCTGTTGTTTTCAAAGTTGATGAAAATGTGCTCCTTTGGGATTTTTCTCATGCTGAAAAGGGAAAGCACTCTAAGTTTCAGAAACTCTGGTTGGGTCCATATAAAATCTCCTCTGTCATAGGAAATAACTCTTATTTTCTAAAAGACATGGGAAAGCAATTGTTTTCATACATGACAAATGGCTCACATTTGAAAAATTATGTTGAGTTGACTAAATTTTAGTGATTCCTATATATAGTTTCTTGATTTTGGTTCATTTATTTTCTTTTTGTACAGTTAATTCCCTCTTAACATTTTATCAATTTCATATTTTTCCTTCTTTTGAAATTTTGCTGGAGTAATCTAGTTAATTTTGAGTCATTTTCCTTTCCATGTTAACCACAAATTTTGTTGATTTTCTTGTAAGTCTATAAGAATATAAATAAACATATGATCTTCTTGGGTCTATAACACTACTTATGTAGTAGTTACTGTTAAAATTTAACTAAAAAGTACCTAGGAAAGTGTTTCTCATCACGTAGGCACCTAATGGGTGAGAAAGTGCCTAATGTGGACCCTAGTCATTTAATTTGTGAGATGCAAATTAAAAGGTGACTTTTTGAGACTTGGAGAAAGTGGGTGGATAAAGTGATTTTATTTCCACCGTTGATCTCATCTAATCTCCATCATTGGATGAAGAGACTTTTCACCTTCCCTCATTAGATTGATTAGGGTAAGGGGGCGCACCCATTTCTAGGGTTGTTGTTCATTTGTTGAGAGAGAAAGAGCAAGATAGAGGTCAAGTTTCAGAGGCATCATATGCAGAGCTAAGGCATGAGTTTCATGTTAATTTTTCAAAATCCCAACCCAATTTCAGTCTCGCTGATTTTTCAGTCAAATTTAATTGCCAAACTCAGTTTCAGCATATGTTACAGCCTAGTGTTTCAGCATATACTCAGTGGTGTTTCAGCTTAAGACTCAGCACTATGTTTCAGCATATGCTACAGCCTGGTGTTTCAGCATCTTCTCACAACGGTTTTTCAGCTTAAGACTCAGCACTATGTTTCAGCATATGCTACAACCTGGTGTTTCAACATCTGCTCACAGCGGTGTTTCAGCTTCTAAAAAAAAACTTAACAGAAAATAAATTTCAGAACTGAAAATAAATTTCAGAACTGAAACATGAGGATTATGAACATCGTTTTCAACGCAGAAATAAAATATCGGCAATATGCAAAACT
>JZKD02S0261066.1:285269-297293 GCA_000966675.3 Picea glauca
ATTTGCATCTCACAAATTAATTTGACTAAGACCCACATTTGACAATTTCTCCCCTTAGGCGCCTAGGGAAGAGAAACACTTGCCTTGGTACTTCATTTTAATTAAAAATTTAACATTTCAAGGAAGCTAGCAAGCACAAGTTTCAAGGCAACAGACAATAGAGAAAACAATATATACAGTACGGATTTAAGGAGGTCGTACAACATTAAATGTGCACAGAAATCGAGGAGGATAGAAACAAAGTTTTTTGAGTGTATTGGCACACATTCCAAGGATGTCGTACAACATTTATTGGCATAGATTTCAAGGACGGTGTTGGGCACATTTTTTTGAGAAAGAAAAATCCGTACAATCCGTATGGATCTGCACCGAAATCGAGGATCGTATTGTCATAAATTTTGGGCACATTTTTCAAGAGTATTGGCACAATTTTCAAGGCATTTTTACTACTAAGTTTTCCATACAATCTTGGGATAATTTTAGCACGAAAATCTAGATAGTTCGTACAACATTCATTGCTGGTACAACTATACAGTGTACGGATTTCTGGGACAGAAATCGAGGAGATTCTCCGAACAATTCAGAAGGATTATTTGCTGAGCAAGAAGGATGAGATAAGTTTGTGTTATTTTTTTTGAAGATGAATATGCTATACAAGAATTTCTTCGAAGCCCGTAAATAATAAAATCCCTCTCTCATTGGTTTTCCCCTTGTGGGTTTTTCCAGGGTCGTTGTTAGACTGGAAATCTCTGTGTTAATAATTTTCTGAGTTTATGTGTTGCTGATATTTTATTTCTGCATTATAAACGATGTTCAGAATCTTCATTTTTCAGTTCTGAAATATATTTGCTGCTGAGTTTTATTGGTTGTTATAAATTTGAGTTTGGGCATTAAACATTGGCTGAAAAATCAGCGAGACTGAAACTAGGTTGGGCTCTGAAATTTTATAGTTACCACACCTATCGAATCTCGCTGACATATGAAGTATTAAGCCTTTCCCATTTCTTCTTTCCAGTTGTTCCTTCCATATAGTTTTCTTGCAAGAGTTATCAAAGAAAACTAACAGTTTTGATGCAAGAAAAACCAAATATTCATCAGTTCTAGTCAATTCAAAAATTGCCTACGTTGTGAAATTTCCAGATGTTAACTCATAAAATCGCCAACTAAGCCACCAAGCCTGCAACCATTTGCAAGGCACAATTTTAAATTTTATTATTTATCTATGATATAAATATCTAGCTAATAGGTGGAACCCATTATGGAAGAAGAAAAATGTTTATTTTCAAATATTCTCGAAATAGTTAATCTATGGAGAATACATGATGATTTCACTTTCTTTATTTTGGTTTGAATAAGGACACCTTTTCTGGTTGGATTGAGAAAGAAAAAGAAGTGCTAGTAAAACTTAAAGCTTCACTCATCGAATGCTACATAGTTGTGATGTTGAAAATTATAAAAGTGGCTACATGATGGGAACATAAGTTGTAAAGGAATTCTCACAATGATAATGCATACAATGCCTCACCAAGAAATAAACATAAGTGTTTAGTTCCATACATGGCATGTTTTTAAAGGGGTGGTTCAATTATTTTAATGTGGTTACCATATACAAATCCTAGCATACAATTTCAAGCGCCATCGTCCATATACAATGTTATTTGGTTTAATATAGAAAAGTTGGAAAATGGTTATTAAAAGAATGAAGGTTTTTATGTGAATTTCATTCAATAGTGGCATTATTTTACACCACCTTTCGAATTAAGCTTTCAAGTTGGAATAGGATATATGTATATGATGCACATTTAACACACACTAAATGTGGTTTTATTGAAAAGTTGTGACGGTGGATTTGATATGAAAGATGGGTCACCGTTTGAGCTAGCAACTTATGTCATTGATTACATGTTCGAGTGCCATGTGATGGCTCGCATACCTAGCTTTACTCCCTAGCTTGCTATTATACATACACAACTGTAATATAGTTATAGTCATTATTTTGGGTTTCAAATATTAATGGAAGACATGTGCATTACAAATGTCAAAAAATCGAATGACCAAAATGTCTCCTCAAAACTTTTTAAATACTACATTGTGAGTTATGTGATGATTTGAAAAGTAACGATGGATATCCTAGCTTGAATGATGAACTGATTATGATGTTGGACTTAGTTGATTGGGTTTGTAAAGTAGTTAATTATCGAAATCTGGACATAACATTTGAATTAATAGTACAATCATATTATTGTTTTTAAAATAATTCCATGCTTTGCATATAGGTTCAAATCCCTCCATGACTTCACTTTTCATACATTACTCCTAAAACCCCAAAATCATATATCATTTAAAAGTTTCCATTTTCCCCCTTTGTATGAGTCATGAAATCGTTACATGGTTACTAGTGGCATCAGTTACTTGATAGAAGTATTCCATAATTAAATGGATTAATTATTAAACAAGTGAAGTGGTTCAGTTTGGATGAGAGGTATGGATTTGTAAATAATGAATGTTATTGTTCAGGACTAATTCCTTTATCTTTTCACTTTACATATCTTATTCCCCTTATTCTCGGATTATACTTATTAGTTCATTCGTATTTTCTTCCCCTTGATTCATAACTAGTTCAAAGGTATGACTTTGAAATGAACAATGGACATATGGGAAATTCTTAAAGGTGTGTTTGGCATGGCATGTATGAGAAGGTTATTAGTAGATATTTGAGCTCGGAATCTGGTTGATGTTGGATATTCTTGTATGAATATGTGAAATTACTATCTTTATCATTTACTTTACTTTCCATAAATTACAAATCCATCACATTCTCAAATTATAATGGAAATTCCATGTTCTTAAATAGTATTAAATTGTACAAAGCAATGAAGTGTTTCAAAGCATAGATGTAAAATTAGTCTTGCACTTCCCCTTCTATAACCCTAATTGTATGTATTCTTGTGTGTTGATAAAGTCAGAGTTTTTTCTTAAAAACTATGTTGATGCAATTGGTATTTGATGTTTTAGTTGTTACTTTGCATATATTCTAACTAAGCTTTGTACTTTTACATGAGCTTCTTCAGTAGAGGAAGGTATGGCAGAGGAACCGGGGGAAGATGGAGGAAGCCTAATGATTTTTGGGGTGATAAAAGACTTCGCTTCTCAATCCAATTTGATGCATTTAACCAATCTGATACAATGAAGGAGAGTGAAAAGAGGGACCATTCTTCTTCATATTTCCATGAAAGAGCATTAGCAACCACATTTTATTTTCTCTTATTGTAAATGATCTCATAATCATAGCCAAATATTTTGGTCAACCACTTATGTTGTTCAAGGGATGAAAATATGTGTTCCAAAAATATTTGAGGCTACGAAGATCAATTTTAATTTAGAAGTGTTTCTCCGGCAAGTAAGGATGCTAGAGATCCACCACATGCAGAATAATCAACATTTCCTTTTCATAGGTGTATTTTCCCAAGTGTCTCTCAAATAGTTGTTTGCTAGTGAAAGCCAAAGGTCTACCATGTTGCATGAGAATTTCCCCAATTCCTTTCCCAAAAGAATAACATTCCAAAACAAAAGTATTTGTGAAGTTGGGAAGTGTCAGAACAAGAGTCATGCACATAGCCTCTTTCAAGTACTGAAAGAATTGATAGTCTACTGGAGTCCAATTGAAAGAATTATTTTTAAGGAGAGTAGTGAGGGGAGCTTCATTTTTTCGATAATCCTGAACAAACTTGCAATACTATCTTTTTAAACCTAGGAAACCTCTCAAAATTTCAAGATTTTTAAGAAGGGATCGGTCCTTCATAGTTTCTACTTTCTTAGGATCCACATGGACACCATCCTTTCCAAAAATATGGCCTGCGTACTCTACTTCAGGAGCTCCAAAATCATATTTAGACTATTTGAGAAAGAGTTTTTGCTAAGATAATAAATGTAATACTTGATCTAGATGGTCTGCATGGGCTTGCCAAGTTTTACTATAAATGATGATATCATCAAAGAAGACCAATACAAACTGGTGGAAGAAAGGGGGGAAGACATGATTCATGAAACTTTGGAAAGTAGAGGGTGAATTACATAGGTCGAAGGGCATGACCAAGAACTCATGATGGCCTTAATGAGTTTGAAAGGAAATTTTGGGAATATCAACCTCTTTCATACATATCTAGTGGTAACCAAAACACAGATAAAGTTTGGTAAAGAACTAAGCACCACTCAGTTCATCCAAAAGGTCATCAATGACAGGAACGATAAATTTATCTTTAATGGTAATTTTGTTGAGGGTTCAAAAATCACATGTGCCATGTACCTTCTTTCTTGAGTACCATGATGACAAGAGAATAATAAGGGCTGGTACTAGGATGGATAACACCCATCTCTAACAATTCCTGAATAATTTTCTTAATTTCATTTTTTTATGAAAATGGATGATGAAAAGGGAGAATATTAGGAGGAAGAATACCAAGGACAAGTGGGATGGAAAGATCATGGGTGCCACAGGAAGGGGAGAGTCCTTGGGGGTTGTCAAAAATAGATTGGTGTTTGGGGAGGATAGATTGTATCTCGTGATGAACAGTAGGTGAGGGGGTCTCAATTTATTAAATGTCATGGAGTTCATAAATAATGTCGGAATGACATGTTTTTAGTAGTTTCTTGATTTAGTGTGAATTGACAATCTCGGGGGAATCTGTCGTGATGCCTTGGAACTAGTATTATTTTCCATCATGTTGAAAACTCATGGTTAATTCCTTGAAGTCCATGGTGATGGTTCCTAGTGTGCATAACCATTAATCACCTAGAACAATGTCGCAATCGCCCGAAAACATGTGATATTTTAGGTGATAATGACCAATTTGTAGGCGCACAATTTCACAATGACTGACACATTTCATTGAATTTCCATTAGCAATCATGATTTGAAAGTTACTAACTACACATATATAGCACAGGGTCTCTTTATCAAATCAACGATGAATAAAATTATGAGTGCTATGACTTTCGACTAGGATAATGACTTTCCAATGCTTGAGATAACCAATTAACATAAGGGTTTAGGGAGAAAAGATACCAGTGAGGGAATTCATAGAGATAAGTAGTTCAAATTATGGTGGATCAGAAAGTGGTTTATGATCAACGTCTTGGGGAATATATTCAAATGAGAAACATCATCATCCTCTTCAGAAACGTCCTTAGGAATGGTCATAAAATGATTTTCCTCCTTACATTTGTGCCTTGGAAAATGTTTTCATCACAGTTATAGCAAAGACCCTTAAATTGGGATTCAACCATTTCCACCCTAGTTAATTTATGGATCTTAAGAGGAGGGAAAGGAGGGGTGAGATTTGCGGGCTTGGAGTAGGGAATAAAGGAGGGATTTTTTATTTGGGAAGAGACTACCTATTGTGCTTCCTTGGCACAATGAGTAGCTATAAGCCATGTATAGGGGTGAGCCAAAAGGACATGAGATCACATGTCATCCTTAAGGCCACTAATAAAGCATTCACAGAAGAAGGTGTCAGGCATGCATTCCATTTGGAAATACAATTGCTCAAAAGAAATGATGCATTATTCCACTATAACAAACTATTTAAGCTTGGTCAAACACCTAATTGATGTTTGTTAGTGTCAAAGCATTCATAAATGTCTGCAACAAACTGGGTCCAAACAACATACCCTCAGTGTTAATTTTTATGCCATTACCACCATTACCAGTTTTCATAATCCAAATAAAGGACATTGATATGAAGTTTGGTCAAATCATCAGTAATTCCATGCAAGGAGAAATAATGTTCCATTTGAGTGACCTAGCCTGTGGGGTCTAAGCCATCAAATTTATTCACCTCAAACTTGGGAAGATACAATTCACGATGAAGGGGGTTAGAATGAAATACCATGGAATGGGATGAGTCAATGCCCCCTTGGTGTGAAGGTTTGTTTAGAGGAGGTAAGGCCCAAAAATTGACTAAACATTGCAGTCAAAATTTTCACATCAGAGAGGGTGTCAAATTTTGAATTGAGTGTAGAAACGTTAAAAGTGATGTCCTTGATGTCCTTATTGGTTTGTATTTTTGTGTTATCCAAGGTAAGGATGCAACTTTCATAGTCTTGGTTGTTGGTGAGGGCCATCTGGGTGGTAAGCAAGCAAGAATTGGTTCGGTGGGTCTACAAAGAAAGGGGTTATGAGTTAGGTGTACTACTGCGATCAATGAAAAGAGAGGAATATAATGGAATAGGTCCCAAATAAGGGTGTCAGGGAGGGTGGGTGGGTCCATGAAAAAAAAATCGGTATAAGTGACATGTACCATTGCAATCAATGTGAAGAGAAGAATCCAATGGGATCAGTCCCAAATAACTGTGCCAGTGGGACCACTATACTCATTTTTTCTTTCTTTTTTTACTCTAGATTTATTCTCCAATATGAATAATATTGTAGCGACAGAATGCCCAATTTTTTCATAGTTAAAATTGTGTAGTAATTTCACAACCTAGATGCAGGAAGCAAGGTTTCACTGCAAAATTTCCACTCTGTTTCTATTATGTTTTGTTCTGGAAGTAAGGATGACGGTTTTGAGGGTTCCCGTGGACAAGGGTTTTCCCTATGTTATATCTATCTGATATACCAATAGGGTTGAACAATAGTACTCAAACCAATATCTCAAGGATCTAACTAAGGAGGCTCGATTGTACCCTTGGTTGTACTACCCGATTACCTAGGTACATGAAAGTAATCTTCCTGAGTGTTGTTCTCGGTGCCACTATAACAATCAGGCAGTCGATTGGATGATCTACAAATAGTTTTAGGAGACCTATTAGACTCTCTATATACCTGAGGGTATGTGAGAGTTAATGGTCATGTACAAGTGATGTATAATGTGGTACTTCTCAAAGGGGTACCAACAGGGGTTACAAAGGTTTCCAACTAGGTGAAACGATGTGTTTTGAGTAAACACATGAAACCATCTATATTTCATGCATGTAGTCTTCCCCAACCACAAATTTACCCATCAAATGAAAAATCATTGTTCTTTAAAGATGGAAGCAATACATGTCTCTAGCCTGAAAAAATTGTTTAAAATATATGTAGAGGAAAGTGCTTTGATACCACTTGCAAGGTACCAGATGATAATATACAGAGTAGAAATACATTTTTTATAAGAATTGTTAGCAGAAAGAGAAAAATAGAGTGCACAATGACACAACTGATTCCATAAATGATTCCTTTATTATCTCAATATCCAAGTTCACTTTCCTCTTCGAGGGGGATACCTCAAGTAGAGCATATCTCAAGTATAAAATAATTCTCAAGAAAAACTTTTCCATGTTTTCTATCCCTATTTATACTATTTCTATCTTATAGAGAACATTATAGAGGAATAAATTTCTAGAGGCTAAACCTTCTAGTAAGTTTTCTTACATTAGATGTGTTCACATTATTGCATGGGCCTTATTTACTAATTTGACCTTTATTACATAGAAAAACATATTGTTCTATCTACTTGAGGGGTTAGGGAGGTTAGGACCCTAACATCATAAGGTACAAATATGGTAAAAAATGTATCAATTATGGGCCTCATGATACTACCATGGGGAGACCCATCACCATCTTTGTGTGAATGGAGGTGACTTGTGTTGTGGAGGAAGTTGTGGAGTTGTTATTCAAGTAGGTTGTAAAGTACTAGGTTCTCCCATTGATCATTGTGTCAAACAGAGACACAAGGTTCACGTGATGGTTTTGGATATATATGTTTTAGGATTGATGGAACCAATATGATAATGAGTTTGAGCTATCATCCATAGACCAATGGTTGGATACAACATATGAATTGTCTTTTGGAGGACTATTTAAAGTAATTTTGAGTGGAATGCCAAATGAATCGGCTAGAGTTGTTTGATTCCACCCAGTTTAGTTAAAACATGCAAAAGAGATCCACAATGGGACATAGTCCATTTGAGTTGGAAAATGGGAAGAAAATGTTAATACCACATATAATTTTGTAAGGCTACTATGGGCACAACCCATTATCCTTGGGATTCATGAAAGGATGACAAATATGTTGGAGATGTCTTATGTTTAGCTAATGAATGTGATGGACTGGATGAAGCATTGGGTGGATCATGATGGGAGGGATGTAGAATTCCAAGTTGGTGATTTGGTCTTCTTCAACTTGGGTAGAGAACAATTGAATCCACCCAACGACATGTTTGGTGCATTGTAGTAGAGGATTGAAGGTTCATTCAAGACCATACTTGAGAAGATTGGAAACATCACCTACATATTGGAGTCAGTAGACCATATGAGAGCTCACCATCCAGTTTTCCATATAATTTAATTGAATCCTTATGGGATTGACGAAGGATACCCTAGAATGGATGCACCATCTACAACTCTTGTGTTAATAAAAAACTATCCATAGATGGAAGTGGGGGGAAATAATTAAATACATGACCTCCTACTTCAAAAAAAAATAAATGCATGAGTACTTTGTGTACTCTAAATATATACCTAAAGAGGATAACAATTGGGAAAGGTGGGGGGAATTGTGGCAATATGGAGACAAGTTATGATACTTTGATAAACATAAGCTTAGATAACTTAGACATGTGTTTGTTGGACGTTGTCGGGACAACAACAAGTTTAGTGGGGGAGGATGTAATACCTCTGATTATGGATGGTAGTAAGTGTGCTATCAATTTGGGCAAAAAATATTTCCACAGAGGGTGGAAATGATAGATTTCCTCCCCAATCAAATGGATGGAGTTGTGACCCATACATGTTGCCTTTATATGGACCTTGATATGCCTTGGGCACACACAATGGACATTTGGAACCAAAATGGCCTATAGAGTTTCCTTCGGATGGATTGAGATGTGTCCATACATGTCAACCCACTTAGTCATACTTGGGTGAGTTCATATGGATAGATAGAGTGATCTAGGATAACCTAGGAAATATGGACGATCTAGGTGGAATCGATGTGACTTTGAACCATTCAAAATGATTCAGTCAATGGTCATCTTTAAGTGATGATGAACGACACTTGAGTCCACCTTGGAATGATGGGGCTTGAAAGTGCATGGAAAGCTTATATAAGTAGGCAGATGCCTCAAATTTATAAGGAATCATCAATTTGCAAGAGAAAGAGTAATTAAGTGTTTTGTGATTGTCAAGT
This sequence comes from Picea glauca, assembly GCA_000966675.3. Taxonomy (NCBI): domain Eukaryota; kingdom Viridiplantae; phylum Streptophyta; class Pinopsida; order Pinales; family Pinaceae; genus Picea; species Picea glauca. The sequence goes on from JZKD02S0261066.1 coordinate 294,437, forward strand.
CTAGGGTTCAGGCACCATAGAATACTTGCATTGGCTAAGTGACAAAAAGACAGAAGCATGACCCATAGGGGGTAGGCCTATAATTGTTTTAGGGGTTATATTGATAGTTTTTTGGGAAAGTTTCCATTGTAATTGTAGTTTGTAAATGAGATACATGTAGATTACCTATTCTCTTATGTTTTATATGTAACATTCTATAAATAATAAATAGTTGAGGCACCTATTTTAGTGTCCATCCATACTTATGTTCCAAGGTTTCTTTATGTGTATTGTATGCTATTGTTCCTTGTATGTGGTTGGGCATATGCCTAAGTGTTTATTGTTTGATGATTCAATTTGTGTATGACTTGGAATTGCATCTAACTATATTAACTTAAACAAAAGTCATGTGTAGACTTTAAGTGAAGAGGCATAGTCTAGTTGTAGTATTGTGCAGGTTGGCCAAGCCATTGTAGTTGAGGCAACATAGTGCCACATGATTGGATATGATGAAATTAAAAAATTTGGGCAAGAATATTAGGTCTATGACAATGGGCCTCTTGCTTCATGGGAATTGGAAGTAAAATCTCACAACTTCTTTACTCATTTTAGCAAGATTTAATTCTCCTGTTTCTAGAGAAAGGTAAGTACCTTTAATCCATTGGATGGTTCAATCCATCAAATTATTCCATGTAACAAAAATCAAATTCTATGAATGATATTTCCCTAGATATCTTTTGGAGTTCATAAAAATTATACCTATTAAATGTGTTTCCCATCAATTTTAGAGGCTTAAATAGTTTAAGTACAACTAGATTTATAATGGAAAACAACATAAAGAATTAATGAAATCCATCTCAAAGGAAAAATCACTTACCTTATCATCATAGTAACTTATCAAATCACTTATGACTTGTTCCCTAACACATGATTCTATATCTGCACATTACATTCCTAGAGAGAAAAAATATATATATAGGGATGCTTCAATCCCTAATTAAAAATTTATTTTATAAAAGGAGAAAAAAATTGTAGACTCAACCTTGATCACTAAGTAAAGTATTGATTCACATTGTAACACACCCGACCCATAAATACCCTTTCTAGGGATGGGGCAACAAATTTTTGTTTACTCTAATAATCTCAAATAATCCCTCTAAGGTCCTCATTGGCTACTGCTCACCACAATATTTCTAACGGTCACCACTACACTAAAATATGAGATTTGGTCTGCAAGTTATTGCCTCCCGAAGTTACTTGGGTAATTATTAGGTGAGGTCTTTGGCATTTGGCATTGAACGCCCCTTTTTCTCACTCCCCGAAGTCCTAAAATCTTGCCACATGGCCTTAGCCATTCGACGATCGGCGTTTTACATTGAACGTCCCTTTTTCAGGGTTTGGTAATTGGAAATCGATGTTGATCATTTTGGTCATTCGAAAATCGATGATCGCCATTGAAAATTTGATGATCAACAATCGTCGTTGAACTTTTATTTACCATACTATGCCAAAATCTTCTGAACTCCCAAATTTATCCATATTTTCGGAGTCCTGGACATGTCACCAATCACGTTGGCCAGGCGAGAATGAACCAAAAGCTGACATGTGGAAAGGGCCAAGGGTGACATGTGTCCTCATTAGGGGGAAACACATGTCATTCTCTAATAGGCATAAGGGGTCTATAAGTCAATCAAATCTGGGTGACACATGTCACGTTAATCACGGGTCCACGTCACCCTGGGTGACATCAGCATGCCATGTCACCTCGGGCTAAAAATATTCCAAACCCTCTGGTCTCATGGTCAAGATGTCTCCATGTAGACCTCTGGATCTAGGGCCTCCATCGCTTCAAAACTTCGATGTTTAAGGGTTTCATGGTGTAATCCTCTCCTTACTCCCAGAGTAGGTTAAATCTGAATTGACCATGGGGTAGATCCAATGGTCATGAGCGGTCCCGAAGCTCCCTCAGATCGACGAATCTCATTAATTCATAACTTCGGAGCTTATTGACACACCACACCTCAAATCCTCGGAGTGCCAAGTCTCTGGACTAAATCATTTGGCGCCACGGTTCCCCTACCTGTCAACGACTAACATTTACTCTGTTGTTCGCGACTTCGGGAATCTTCACACTTTGAAGGCTCTTGGAAAAGTTCCTCCAAAGTTTTGAGTCCTCGGAATATGAGATCTCCCTCCAAATGGACCAAATGGGTAATTTATAGAGATGACATGTGTCAAGGTAGAGAGGACATGTGGCCCCTTCAATGGGTGACACGTGTCACATGTTAATGGACCTATAGAGTCTTTGAAATGCTCAAATCTAGGTGACACATGGCACGTTGATTATAGGTCCACGTCACCTTGAATGATGTCACTGAGCCACCTCACTTTGAACTGATAGTCTTGTAACATCCCTCAGATATCATAGTCGAGATCCGACCATATAGATCCATAGATCTACGACTGTTGTTACTTTGGGAATTCGACATTCATGAGTTTTTCTATGAAAACCCCTGATGACTCCCGGAGTTGGTCAGCATTGGGTTGAACTTAGTATAAATATGATAGTTAGGGTATATCCATGTAGACCCACAGATCTATGGTTGAAGTGGTTTCGGGACTTTGGTATTTGTCCCTTCGGGAGTTCCTCTTCCCGTTAACACAACGACTCAAAACTATCGAAGTGTCACTCTCTGAACCATGGGATCTAGTGACACATATCCCTTGTGATGGATGGTCTTGATTCTCTCTGGACTTTGGTTTGTAACCATTTGAACCATTGTGTTTGTTTATCAAAGACAAAGCAATGAAGGTAGCCTTCCAGACATTTGTTCACTATCTCAGTTTGTCCATCAGATTGAGGATGATAGGATGAGCT
>JZKD02S0261066.1:321078-332107 GCA_000966675.3 Picea glauca
ACTAGGAGGTATAATTACAACTAATGGCTTAAAGCCGACATAAATAAAATAACATTACTAATCTAATATGCCCCAATTAAGGGGTAATAAATAACATTGCTAATCTAATATGCCCTAATTAATGGGTAATGAGCCAATATTAGGGCTTAACATTCCTCACTCTTACCTCTAGTGATATCATGGCCAATACTTCAAGGCTTCACCCCCACAATCAGTTATTTGCAATTCAAACAATAACACATTTAGATTGTTCCCATGTGAAGGATCAAATCCTGTCACTGAGAGGGGGGGGTGAATTAGAGACACAATAATTTTATCATTTTATTTTATTTATGCAAACATAATTTTGACACAATATTTTATCACGGAACCCAATTGGGAAAAACCACAAACTCTTTTCTAGTAACTACAAAATTTGGTTTACATGTTACATAGAAGGAAGATATTCTTCCTTTTCGATCATCACGAACTGATTAGGATGCACCCACACCCTTTTTCACCAGCACCAACTGGTAGGAGGCTATGACCCCCTATTTAGTTAGCTACAACTGACAAGGAAGCACCAACTCCCTCTGCAGGCACCAACTTGCCTTTGCACCACCCTACCACCCTTATTTTTTGAATCTGGAAAAAACTTATGTATCAAGTCTTTACTGCATCTTTCTCTACTCATGTGATTTAATATATCTTCTAATTCCAACTACATAGACAATTTATTCTCACCACACTTTCTCATTTATATATTCTTCAAAATGGCGTGAGTGTTATACATTGTGTCCCTTTATTTGGAACATCGCACCTCTTCATTTAACTTAACCATACTCATTGTTTTAAAAATTTTATTGTGAAGTATTTTTCATAAATTGATCACAGTTATGGATCAATTTCGTCCTTTTAACTCGATCCCAAATCTATGCATTTATTTGCAGAAACTGAGTTCTGCAGAGGCGCTTCCTTCAAACCATTACATGTGACTGAGTGATACAAAACCATAGGCTTATCAATTTAGCAATGTATTATATCATGCCCTTTTAATCTCTTATTCTATATAACCAATTGCAGTGACCAAATGATAAATCAGATGAGTGCTTGAGCTCTTATCAAATCAAAGGTCACGATTTAATCCCCTAATGATATGGATGACAATTGGGACTTCGTCATTCGAGACTTCGGAATTTCAACTTTTCAAATTTTCAAATAAGATTTCATTGAACAGATCGAATGGTTCACTTTTATTTCGCATAACCAGATCAATGGTCATGTTCGATCCTTACACTTATCCTTTCATTGCTTAATCCGACGGCTGGGAATTAATCAAGCATTTAGATGGATGGCCACCATTTACTCAAGGACTTCAGCTATTCTACTTACACTATCCTTCCACTGTAATATGATCAATGGTTAATAATACACCTGAAATGATCTTCATATCGGACGACTCGTGTCCACTTCGGGACTTCGGAATTCAGGGCTTCGAAACTTAGGGCATCTTCTGGTGGTGAAACTCCTGGTGTGACGTAACTTTCTTATGTCACTTGATGACATGGCATGAGATGAATGTCTGTCATGTGTCACTCTGATTCTTCATTTTCATGTATCTGAAATGTCGATTTCAACTTGACACTTTCCATTATCTGACTATGCCACGTGTCCTTTCTCACGTGGTCTTTCAACGTAGTATGTCACATGTCTTTGCTGACGTGGTCTACTAACGTATATCTCCTGATGTGACACATATTGATCTCCTTGATGTAATGGTTAAAATAGCATCAGAAGGGTATCTCAGATTGATGGCTGAGAGTAACTTCAAAATTTTGGCTTTTGGGACTTCAGGTATTTCGATATATCAATTTCACAAATCTTCCTAAGTGAGATTCCTGAAGCGTAACCTCCTCACATATTTAGACCCAAAGTGAATTATGTTTGTTTGATCAAGATCTTAGATCGACAGATCGATCTGTCTACGATGTTGCTTTGCCTTGGTTTAAGTCTAATGACCCTCCATATTTTCTTATCCTATCCTTCCACTTAAAGTGATCTGATAGCTGGAGGATATTCGGATAATCAAATTCTTAATTCTCTTTCCCTGCTTATCCTATCCTTCCATTTAAGGTGATCCAACAGTCGCGAAGACTCTTGAAGAAGATTAATGATCAAGGATGATTTTGGAACCACAACTTGAGAGAGATTTAACTCACACCCAAACTCCACAATTTTAAGTTGTGCATTGTTTGTGAGTCAGCCACAATCTTCGATCTTCGAAGTTATAAGATCTGGTGGTCCTGACTGATTGTGGGATTGGAAATATCACGGTATTTAATTCTCCTTTCGATCTCCACAATCTGTTCCTGTTGTTATTCTGGAAATTGCGCATCCGATGATGATGAATTAATCTTATCGTTTATTGGATCAACCACAGTCGTCGATATTTGAGTTTATGAGATCTAACGATCTAGACGAATTGTGGGATTATAACTAGTGAGTCGTTTAATTCTTCTTTCGCTCTCTGCCATTCATCGTGCCATCTCTTCTGAGCTTTGATATTTATTCTCTAACCCTCCTAATATTTTATCTTTGCACATTGTACAACTGTTTGACATCAACCATAATACTGTTGATACCAATGATAATTCATCATACCAACTTATCATCACATCAATGACATCATTTGTTGACAACAATGACAATACATCAATGAAACTATGTCCAACAATGTCCCCCTTTGTCATTGATGGCAACAAACCAACTTTATACACAGTCTCCCCCTGTGATGATGCTTCTCTCTTGTGAAATTATTCTCCCCCTTTGACATCAATGGAAAATGGTTTCTTCCCCTATGGTAAATCTTTGTCTTTCTGTATACTTCTAATCAGAATATGAACATGGGTAACTTATCCTGCAATCATACTTTTCTTGTCATAACTGAATGGCTCCTTTTGATTTTGATTGTTGTCTCCCCCTGATTTGGTGCCAATTGATGCATTATTTTCTTGAGATATTTAGGTTGGAAGAGGGATTACTCCCAATTTATGCCTGAGATATTCAAATACATCTCTGCTTAAGGGTTTTGTGAAAATATCTGCCACTTGTTCTTGTGTCGGGACATATTCCAATTTAATGTTCTTATTTTCAGCCTGATCTCTTAGATAGTGGTATTTTATGGGAATATGTTTTGATTTGGAGTGTTGGACATGATTCTTGGAGAGACCTATAACGCTTGTATTATCACAGTGGATAATAGTAGGTTCTTCAAATACTATGTTGATGTCTTGTAAGGTTTGTTTCATCCATTCCACTTGTGTGAAAGATTTTGCTGCTGCAATATACTCATCTTTAATGCTAGACATAGAAATTGAGGACAATTTCTTTCTTATCTAAGCTACCAATGATTCTCCCAAAAAGAATGCTCTTCCACTTGTATTTTTTCTGTCATCTACACTACCTGCCCAATCAACATCTGAATAGGCTTTTAATGTGAATGAATCCTTGCTAGGGTATCACAAACCAAGATCTATAGTTCATTTCAAATACCTAAACATTCGTTTTACAGCTTGAACATGGCTCTCCTTTGGTGTTTCTTGGAATATAGCCACCATCCCAACAACTTGCTTGACATCAGGTTTGGAAGCTGTTACATAGATTAAACTCTCAATCATCGATCTATAGTGTTTTGGATCTACAACTTTGGATTCATCTTCCTTTCTTAGTTTGCATCCAACTGTCATAGGTGTACTAATTGGTTTGCAATTCTCTAACTGGAATCTCTTAAGCATATCTTTAACATACTTAGATTTATGGATAAACACTCCTCTTTTGGACTGTATTATTTGTAATCCAAGAAAGAAATTCAGTTCGCCAAGCAAAGACATTTCAAATTATTGTTGCATCATCCTAGCAAAGTCATTACTCATTTTTTCATCATCGCTGCCAAATATAATATCATCAACATATACTTCCACAATCATCATGTTATTACCATCAATTTTCCAATAAATATTGTTTTATGTTGATCCCCTTTTGAGGCCTTGTTTTTGTAAGTAAGAATCTAGCCTTGCATACCAAGCTCTAGGTGCTTGTTTTAGCCCATAGAGTGCTTTCTTTAGTTTATAGACATAGTCTCCTTTGTTAGTTAGTTGAAAACCTTATGGTTGTTCAATATAGTCTTCTTCTTCTAAGTTTCCATTGAGAAATTCTAACTTGACATCCATTTGGTATAATTTAAATGTTTTGTAGCTGGAGAAGGATAGGAACATCCTAATTTCCTCTAATCTAGCCATGGGTGAAAAGGTTTCTTCATAGTCTAATCCTTCAACTTGAGCATATCCTTTACATACCAATCTAGATTTGTTCCTGATTACTTGCGCATTCTCATTCATTTTGTTTTCATACACCCATTTAGTTCCAATGACATTCTTTTTTTTTGGTCTTGGAACTAGTTCCTAGGTTTGATTTTTTTCAATCTGGTCCAATTCTTCATTCATAGCATTGACCCAATTCTCATATTTACATGCCTCTTTTATTGATCTGGGCTCAATATGTGATAAAAGTGTTATTTCTGTTTGATACAACAATTTTCTTCTTGTGTGCACTCCATCACTCTTATTTCCAATAATCAGTTCTCCAGGATGATTCTTTTGAGTCATTTTAGAGGGTGTCTTTGTGTCTCTTCTTGGGGATTCTTTTATTATCTCTTCTTCTTGAATATCCTCTTCATCTTTACTAGTATCCATATCATCCTCTTCCCTTTCTTCTTTATCCTCTTCTACTTCTTCTGCTTGTGTACCAACTGACTCATCATCATCTTCATCTTCACTATCAAGTATAATCTCTTGATTTTTTATCCTTATTGTTTTAAGATCATCCACCTTGAAATCTGCACTATCAACAATCTTATGTAATCTAATATTGTAGCATCTGTATGCCTTTTTGGTAGAGGAATATCCAAGAAATATACCTTCATCATATCTAGCATAAAATTTTCTAAGATTCTCATCAATCCTTTTGATGTAGCACTTACTTCCAAATACCTTGAAGTATTTTACTGATGGAGCTCTTCCAAACCATAGTTCATAAGGGGTCTTATTACTATTAATCTTGAGATGACCTATGTTCAATATGTATACTGTTGTTCTCATAGCTTCCCTCCAATATCCATCAGACAATTTTTCTTCATTGAGAATAGTCCTTGTAGCCTCCTGAACTATTCTATTCCTTCTCTCAGCAATCTCATTTTGTTGAGGTGTTCTGTAAACAGTAAATTGTCTTTTAATTCCATGGGTTTCATAGAAGAGATCAAAATATTTTGAGGTGAACTCACCACCATTGTCTGATTTAAGACATTTGATTTTTGTCTCCTTTTCATTTTCAACAAGGGTTTTAAAGGCTTTGAATTTGTTAAGTGCTTCTGATTTTTCTTTGAGAAAACATATCCAACCCATTCTAGAAAATCATCAATGAACAACATAAAGTAGGACTCTCCTTGCAAACTCTTGGTCCTTGTAGGTCCACACAGGTCAGTGTGAACAAGCTCTAAAGGTTTTGAGGTTGTGTATTATTTTTCTTTGAACCTTATTCTAGTTTGCTTCCCTAGTTGACAGTGTCTACACATAGTATTTGAGGGCTTTATGATCTTTGGCAAGTTTCTTACTGCACCAATATTGTTGAATTTTACTAGATTTTCAAAGTTAATGTGCCCCAACCTTCTATTCCATAGACAATTTTCATCAACTAGATTTATATGGCATTCCTCATTCAATTTTGCATCTAGTATATATACATTTTTGGGAGTTCTAGGAGAAGTACCAACCAATTTTCCTATGTCTTCTCTCCTAATATCATATTTCTAGGAATCAAATATATAGAAGTGCCCCTGATCACAGGTTTCGCTGACACTTAATAGTCTAGGTTTCGGTTTTTCAACAAGCAACACATTTTTGGCTTTGTCTTTTCTCAAACTCACAGTGCCTTTTCCAAGTATGTTACCTGAAGCATTGTCACCAAATGTAACTTTACCCTTTTGTTTATTTAATTCTAAAAACTTGTCCTTGTTACTTGACATATGTTTTGAGCACCCACTGTCAACATACCAGAGGTCTTTTTTTATCTTGGGATTTTAAGGCGATAAGACATTCCCTTTTTGATGTTTTTTCTCTCCAAAGTTTATTTTTCTCTCAAATGAAATTTGGTTGTTCTGAAACTTCCATTAATCTACAATTAATGGCCTTATGTCCATAGTTATGAAATCTGAATCATTCTAGATCCCCTTCTTGTAGAGGTGAAAAGGAGTTATAGTTTTTTCTTTTAACTCGATTTACTTCTTGTTTATCTTTAAGGTTATAGTTCTTAACCCTTAGATTTTTTCTTCTATATGCTCTACAATTCATAGATTTGTGTATGAAATTAGAGCATGCAAAGAAATAACCAAATAAAATGAGAGGATACCTATTTTGATAAACCTTCTTTGGTATTGTCTTGTTTTCCTTCTTGATGGGTAGAAGTAGTCCTCTATAGTTCTGGTCATTACTTGTCCTCTCTTAATTTTTCTTCTTGAATGTACTGAGGAGAGCATCTGCATAAGATTTTGAGTTGACTTGGATTTTTTCTTAAGAATAACCTATTCCATTTTTATTACCTAAATCCCTTTGTGTGGTAATAATACTATCCAATATTTTAGAGCTATTCTCATATCTTGTTTGAATGAGTTTTGTATCAAGTTCTTTTCTTAGGTGAACTATTTCTGCCTCCATTCTTTCACAGGTTATTTGTTTTTCTTTAAGAGACTTTTCTAGACTTTGTTCGATCCTATTTGCTTCTAGGATTTGGTTTTTCAGGTTGCTCACGAGTTTCTCCATCTCCTCTTCTTTCCGTTTATGTTTTTCCTTTTGTTCAACTACACAACTTTTCAACTGTCTATATCTGGTTTTGTATTTTCTTAATTCATCCAAGGAACTGGAAGTTTTTTTTCCATATTAACTTTTGCTTCATATTTTGACTCTTTCTCATGTTTAATGTCTTCTATATCATTAGACTCTTCAATACATAGAAAAAGGACTTCATCATCATCATTGTCACTAGACTCTGATGAACTATTGTTTTCTTCTTTTGAGTAAAAGTTATTTTTTGCTTTGTAAAACTTTTTCTTGTAGTTGGGTTTTTCTTTTTTCTTGTACTGTTTGGTTTTGTTTTCTTCATCTTCAAGGTCCTCCTTGGGATAGGGACACTTGGCTACAAAATGTCCAACCTTTCCACATTTAAAACATTTGAAAGGCATCTAGCCTTTGTACTTCCCTGATCCTTTCTGAAGTTTTTTAATGAAATTTGCTTCTTCCACATCAGATTATTCATCATGGATGGATTGAAGTTTCTGCTTTTGATTCTTTGTTTTCTTGAGTACCTTGTAGGTTGCCTCTCATTTTGAGAGATTTTCATGACCTAATCTTAACTCATAGGCTATGAGGATTTCATGCAATTCATTCATGGTGAATTTATCTAGATTTTCTCAATCTTCAAGAGCAGACACTTTAGGATTGTATAAAATAGGTAGTGTTCTTAGAATTTTTTCAACTAGCTCATTGTCTGATACTTATAATCCTAATCCTCTAATTGAATTAATAATATTATCAACTCTTTCGAAGTACCCAAAGATATTTTCCTCATCTTTCATTTTTAGGCCTTCATATTGTACTTTGAGAGTCTGGAGTTTGGCCCTCTTAACCTTGGTATCTCCTGCATATATAGTTTCCAATTTATCCAAGAGTTGTTTTTCATTATTACAGTTTAGGACCTTAGCAAGGATTTTCTTACTCAGTCCAGCTTGTAGTGTGTTTAAGGCTTTTGCATATTCCCAAAAAAAATTCTTGTCTTCTGCTTCTATGGGTATGGATTTTGGAACATCATATCCCTTTTCAACTAATGTCCATACTTCCAGTCCAATGGACATTAGATAGCTTTTCATTCTAACACTCCAGAAGACATAGTCTTCACCATTAAATAGGGGGATTTTTAATGACATCTTCAACTTCTGATCCATTCTGATGTATATTCCTCTTCAAGTGATTTAAACCTTTTGTGAAGAGACTCTCTCTGATACCAATTGAAGGATTATATATTGTCACTGAGAGGGGGGGGGGTGAATCAGTGACACAATAATTTATCATTTTATTTTATTTATTCAAACAGAATTTTGACACAATATTTTATCATGGAACCCAATTGGTAAAAACCCCAAACACTTTTCTATTAACTGCAAAATGTGTTTTACATGTTACATAGAAGGAAAATATTCTTCCTTTTCGATTAGCACCAACTAATCAGGATGCACCCACACCCTTGTTCACTAGCACCAACTGGTAGAAGGATACGACCCCCTGTTTAGTCAGCTACAACTGACAAGGAAGCATCAACTCCCTCTGTAGGCACCAACCTGCCCTTGCACCACCCAACCACCCTTATTTTCTGCATCTGGAAAACAAAATTGTATCAAGTCTTTAATGCATCTTTCTTTGCTCATGTGATTCAGTATATCTTCTTATTCAAACTACATAGACACTTTATTCTCACCACTCTTTCTCATTTATATATTCTTCAAAACGGCATGAGTGTTAAACATTGTGTCCCTTTATTTGGAACATCGCACCTCTTCATTTAACTTAACCATAATCATTGTTTTAACATTTTTATCGTGAAGGTTTTTTCATAAATTGATCACAGTTATGGATCAATTTCATCCTTTTAACTCGATCTTGAATCTATGCATTTATTTGCAGAAACCGAGTTCTGCAAAGGCACTTCCTTCAAACTATTACATGTGACCGAGTGATACAAAACCACAAGATTATCAATTTAGTGACGTATGATATCCTGCCTTTTTAATCTCTTACTCCATATGACCAATGGCGGTGACCAGACGCTAGGCCAAATGAGTGATTGATTTCTTATCAAATCAATGGTCACGATTTAATCCCTTGATGAGATGGATGACATTTGGGACTTCAGAACTTCATCATTCAGGACTTTGGAATTTCAACTTTTCAAATTTTTGAATAAGATTTCGTCGAACAGATTGGACGATTCTCTTTTATTTCACATAGCCAGATCAATGGTCATGTTTGATCCTTACACTTGGACTACTAAGAGGGGGGTTGAATCCATAATAGAGCAATCTAATCCTTTTTAACCAAATAATCCAAGTGTTATGTCAATGTAGAATTATCATCCAATAATGAGAAATGAACAAATGAAAAATCATACACATACACAATACACCATTGTTTTACGTGGAAACCCAAAGCAGGAGAAAAGCATGGAATGTTTTTTCTTATATGTCTTGAAGAATTACATTCATTGGAAGCACCAACTTCCTTTGTTTTTCAGCTGCAACTCGAAGGAGGCTCCAACCCCCTAGTTTCTCAGGCTACAACCTGAAGGAAGCTCCAACTCCCCAACTCTCTAGATACAACCAGAAGGAGGCTACAACCCCCTATGTTCTACGGCTACCACCGGAAGGTGGCTACAACCACCTGTCCTTGCCCCGTCCAACCGCCCTAAAGTAGAAGTAGAATGATGGAACCACTATCACACTATCACTATGATATATACCGTTGTAAACCTGTACCAATAAATTTGAACCATGCATCAACATGTACCTCAACCTGTAATCAAACTGTACCATAAACAAGTGCATCAACCATGCACCAACCTGTACCAACCAACCTGTACCAAACAACCTATAATCAACTTGTACCATAAACAAGTACATCCAACCATGTACCAAGTATGTACCAATCATGTGTCAACTACTCATCAAATATGACTCATCAATATGTACCAATATGATCAACTATACGCCTCATGTATGTGCCAACTCATCAACTACTTGTCTCAACCATGTACTCAACATGTACCTCAACCAAAATACCTCATCAATTTCATCATCCAAATATGATTTGTAGCTCTGTAATAGACCTGGTGTATATGATCACATTCCTACCAACCTTCCTTAACTTTAACAACAAGAGACTAGCATTTTCATCAAACTTTTCTTTAGTCTCACATGCCTAGTTTTGGATTAGTCAACAACCCTAACTTGAACTAATCATAATGTTGAACCTATAATGTATAAAGATATGAAACTGATACACAATGTTCATCAGTGTTTTTTATGCAATTCCTTTAGGTTTCACTACTTGGAACCTCTCATAAAATAAGTTATAGAAAAAAATGGCATACCTTGTTGAATTATGGCTTATTCTAGAGAGTGGCCTTTTAAAGCGTGCCCCACATGAAATATTCGTTGAATTGATCTAAAAATATTATAAAACATACTAAATATTGTACCCTAACTAAAACATTTCGTCTCACTGAATTTGGATATGTTATGAAGAAGTTATGACATTTTTACCCTAAACACATGTTTTTGACTAGTTTCAGGACTAGCCACAAACCCTATTTTCTACGGACTGTAACTCTCAAAATAAAATGACCCACAAGCTCAATTTATTACCACAGATACTTGGGTATGTTTTCTACATGGAATAGCAATTTCACGGTCTGAATCATTATAGAAAATTTTTTATAGATAAAATGGTGAGATGACCTGTAAATAACATACCTAAGAAAGCACCATCAAAAGAATTTATCCTTCCTTGCATTTCGGCCTTCTTTTCTTCACCTTCCATCATAAATTTGGCTTAGATATCCTTGGTTATCTAAGACACATATATATATTCAATATTCTTAAGTGTGATTAAAATGAGAGAGCCTTGCCTCTTATTTATACTCTCCAAGTAGCTTCCTTAAAAACATCTTTTAGGTCACTTGACCCACTTTTCTTATTTTAGGGTTAGCCCACTTCTAATTTCTCCATTAAATTTATTATTGAAATAATTTATTTTGTATTCACTTTGAATTATAATACACTCATACCTTCACTTTATTATTTACCTTTTAAAATCTCTTAAACTACTTTGACTACTTTGACATTTTGGGGCTTCTAGATGACATATGAGGATCCTCCAACTTTGTAAGGCCA
>JZKD02S0261067.1:10422-20815 GCA_000966675.3 Picea glauca
ACCATTTCCTATATTGACCTCTACCTTTACTCTTGTTGCGTGGCGGTTTTCTCTAGAGCATTGATGGAGGTTTTTTGTGTTGTGTTTTTTTTTTTATAGGTTCTTTTTTGGGTATCTTTGTGGAGGCTTTCACCAGCTATCTCTGGATTTTCCATCTCTAGTTGAGCTTTATGGGCTTGTTGTAAGGGGAGGGTAATACTCTGGGATTTTGGGGCCCCTTTTGGATGTTATCTGGGTTTTTTTTGTGGATGGTCATATGTAAAAGAACATTTTATATTATGATATAATATAAAGTGAAAATTTATGTGGAAAAAAAAGTACGGTGGGCGAATGAGTAAGCGAGCGATGTCAGAGATCGTATAGTGCTCTGAATTTCATGTAACATGTTTTGAAGCTAAATCTGTAGACTAAATTCCTTGATTGAGTTACCAAATTGAATGTTGTAATCAACCCAACAAATCCATGATAACCATACTTGCAAATAAAACATGGCCAAATATTTTATGAAAGGCAGCTTCATTCTGGAAAAAGGCTCATCTTGATCAATAAAATCTTTGGTACGTGTAGTATATCAAAGGCATTTATCATTGAAAAAATTACAACTGATTTTATTTTTCAAATGACATGTTTAGCTAGGCAACATGAACCCACCCATATATAACACTAACAAACAAGTAAAGCATTATGGATATATAACACTAACAAATAAGGAAAGCATTATGGATAGACAATTTGTTTAAAGCCTCATTTTAATGTACTTATTCAAACTAGTACATTAGATAACACTAACAAATAAGGAAAGCATTATGGATATATAACACTAACAAATAAGGAAATCATTATGGATAGAAAATTTATTTAAAGTCTCATTTTAATGTATTTATTCAAACTAGTACATTAGATGCATTAACCTTAACAAGTTATCAACATGTATAAGTTTGGTGTCTTAGTGATCTTAACAAGTTATCAACAAGTTATCAGCATGTATAAGTTTGGTGTTTTATTGATCATTATTAGAATGGATTGCATAGTTCTCAAAACTAATTTGTCAAGGTTGTGCACAACCTTCTGCTTGATATTGTGATAAGGCTTTGTCTCCAACCATGGATCTTAATCCTAGAGGGGTCACCTCCCTTCCAAGCCCATAATTTCATGCCTTCCTCTTGCTAGTCTTTGTTCTAGGAAGGCTCCAAAATCTCATCCCTCATGGTTTGTTAATATGCTTGACAATATCTATAAATCCCTTCTTCCAGCCTCATCCTCATGGAATATGGCCTTGGCATTGGTATAGTGTGGCCTAATAGGTTAGTTCATAGGCATCTATCGATTGTCGAGATCTATGGAAAATTGGGTCCAGATAAACTAGCAAGTCTTGATCAAAGGTAAGCTCACCCATTACTTTTGTGGTAAGGGATTTTATTCCTTTTTGTTTGAAGCCAAAGAAGACAAGGATCTAATCTTCAGAAACAACCCATATTCTTTGACACTAGAGGATGTACCTAAATTGCTAGACTCTAGACTTCAACCTTGAGAATGATTTCCCCTTGGCTATTCTAGTTTGGGTTTGCCTTCCACATTTGCCTCTCCACTACTGGAATGAAGACATGATACGTAGTGTCATAGAATCTCTAGGTTGATAATATAAAATCTGAACCCAAGGATGGCATGTTTTCATGTGCAAGAATCAATGTGGAAGTTGATTTCGAAAAGGGTATTCCATAAGAAATCCTTTTGAATTTTGATAATTGGAAGCATGTCCAAACCCTAGAATATGAGAAATTTTCCTTCAAGTAAGATTTGTCATGAATATGGCCATTTCATGAAGGATCATAAAAAAAAATCCAAGCATCTCAAAAGGCTCTAGACAAAGAAGAACAATGGAAGACTATTAAGAAAAAGATGGATACCAAGCAACCCACCTCTTCTTCACTCCCAAAACCAATTCCCTTAGCTTCAAGCCCCTCAACCCCCTCTATATACAAGCATACTACTTTTCAATATCAAGTAATTAAGACTTTCCCTATTCAATCCTTGGATCAAGCCTAATAGTGCCTAGGTCACCCTAGGAGAGGAAGTGTGAGATCTCAAGCCAATAGGTATGAAATTTTATCCCAAGAAGATCTAATTCCTTTCTTTGAAATAATAGTTGCTTCAATTTCCACTACTGTCTCATCATTTACACACATCATATCTACCTTCTTTGAAATCTAGGAAGCATTGTCTCATATACTCAATTGGGATAGTCGATCAGATCGACTGGAAGAAATCAACAATATCCCAAAAAAGTAGCAGTATCCATTAGGTAGATTAACCCATAAAAATTCCCATCAACAACTAGAATAAGAAGACAAAGAGGAGGGAAAGATGGCAAAGAATCTACCAAAGAAAGTTGGTAGGAAACCAACAAAATAAAAAAGAGAAGGGACTAACAACAAGGAAAATCTATCGAGCATTCAATCAACTATAGAAAATTCTTTAGGATATGGATCTAGAAATGTTAAAATTCTTCGAGTCAATGCTCCACCACAAGGAGGGATCCATAAACCCTCGGTGAAATAATGAATATAGTCTCCTCGAATTATAGAGGATTGGGTAGTTGATTCAAAGTAGAAGCATTGAGAGACTTAAGCAAATTTGAAAATCCTACTATCCTCCTCCTCCAAGAGACCAAGCTAGAGGCTTCATATCCCTAAAAACAAGTAAGTTACAGTGGAAAATATGTGAAGGTACAATGGTTGGTTCAAGAGGTGCCACTGGGGGGATTTTCACTTTATGTAACAACCCTCTTATCCTCTAGTATTTCTCATACCAAACTCATCACAAGATTTTGTCAAGCTTCACCCATCAACAATTAGGAAAGTTGTTTAATTTCTTCAATGATTATATGCTAGCAAACTACAAAGAAAAAGAAGATTGTTGGTCCTCCCTTTTTACCTTAAAAGGCACTGAATATTATCAAAATAATATCATTGATGGGGACTTCAATGTGACTCTAAGAAACAAAGAGAAAACAGGAGGGATTGTAGTTAAAATCCATTCTTGGAAAAAATAGAGGATCACATAGTAGAATGGGACATGGTGGACATAAAACCTATCAAAGGACAATTTACCAGATCCAATAAGAGACTCAGTCCTGGCCACATCACAACAAGACTTGACTAGCTTCTTATGCAAAGAAATTTCCTTTTGTGTGAAAATATTGTTTCCTCCAAAACCATTCCCTCGACTACCTCTAATCAAAAACTAATCGCTTTGCATATTTTGGAATCTATAGACTTTGGACATCTCCCATTCAAGTTCAACCCTCACTGGCTCAAAGATCCCAAGGTTGTGGAGATAATCACAACTAAATGGAAAAAATGGGTCATAGGATCCCTAGTATACATTTGGGAGAAAAAGTTGAAAGTTATCAAATTATCCCTCAAAGAGTGGGCAAAGAAGACATACACTCCCCTGGAGATAGAAAAAGAGCATTTTAAATATCAACTAGAAAACCTATAGGAAATACTGGAGGAATAAGGCATAAGAAATAAGCATTGATTCCTTATGCAAAGATATTTCCTTCTATATGATAATATTATTTCCTCCAAAATCATTCCCTCAGCTACCTTGGATCACAAACCGATCACTTTGCAAATTTTGGAATCTCTAGACTTTGGACCTCTCCCATTCAATTTCAACCCTCTTTGGCTCCAATATCCCAAGTTTGTGGAGATAATCATAGTTAAGTGGTACAAATGGGTCATAGGATCCCCAATATACATTTGGGAGAAAATTTTGGAAGTTATTAAATTAGCCTTCAAGATTGGGCAAAGCACACATACACTCCCCAAGACATAGAAAAAGAGAATCTTAGATCTCAACTATAAAACCTATAAGAAAGAGTGGAGGAGGAAGACATAAGAAGTGAACATCAAAAAGTAGAAAGCAAGCTTCTCCAAAATCTCCACAAAGTTCTCATATCTGAGGAGGAAACGCGGTGGCTCGATTGCGTAGTTTGTGGCTTAAATCTGGGGATAGGAATACTTCTTTTTTACATAGACAATCTAATGCTAGAATGATAAAAAAAAATGTGAAATAAATCTCCCTAGAGGATGGATAAAAAGTGAGAAACTTTCTAGCAATAAAAGAGGTGTCCAAGTCTCACTTTGAGGTATGGTACATAGATCAAGAGGGGGGAGATCCAGATACCACTGATTCAATGTTGGAGCACATCCTTTTGGTAATCACCCATGAAGAGAATGTCAAGTTGATGAAAATAATTAATGAAATTAGAATTATCTATGAAATCTAGGGTCTAAATCCTAACAATTTCATTATCCATTTCTATAGATCTTTCTAGAACATAATTAAAATCAACTTAAAAAGGATGTTGTAGTTTGTTCAAAAATCATGTAACTCAGTGACAACACAAATTCTTAATTTCTTGATCTTACTCCCGAAGAAGCTAACCCTTCTTACTTTTCTAGGTTTTGTCGAATCTCTTTATGCAACTCCTAGTACAATATCCTAACAAATATTATTTCCAACATGTTTGCTATAGTGGGAAAACCCCCCTACGAACTACACTAGGGTTCTAAAGTGCAGGCAGAGCTAACCGTCTAAAGTCTCCTACTTTTAACATCTATCCCAACAATACCCCAAATTCATTTATAAAGTAAAAAGTATAGGGATACAGTAGTCCTACCTTAAACTCTGCGTCCGGTGTCGATCCCAATGCGTTCGGTTGCTTCTCGACTACAAATCTCCTCCCAAGGTTGACCTGCATTCACCAAAAAACAAAAAAGAAACTACGAGCATGCATTCTATATATGAATTAGTGGGTTAGATGTCATAACAAAATGTAAATCAAATATCAAGATTAAACACATCATATGGCGAGAGGACAAAAGTACTTCTTTATATTAATCTCACAAAGTCACTTACAAAATGAGATGAGCGACTGCTCCTCGAACCCGGTCCTGGGCTCCTCTTCACCAAGCTCCAACTGCTTCCATGTATCCTTCTTCTCTTACACTTCTCTCTAGAGAATGGGCGTAGGCTTATGGATGAGGAAAAAAGGAAAGAATAGGGAATTCTGGCTCAAAACTCACAATGTAGTTGCAAATTCTTGGGGCAAGGAGGGATTATGAAATGGGCAGAGTTTCACTGCTTTCATGCTTCTTGTTGGAATGGGACCCCAATGTTAATGTTTATNACCATTTCCTATATTGACCTCTACCTTTACTCTTGTTGCGTGGCGGTTTTCTCTAGAGCATTGATGGAGGTTTTTTGTGTTGTGTTTTTTTTTTTATAGGTTCTTTTTTGGGTATCTTTGTGGAGGCTTTCACCAGCTATCTCTGGATTTTCCATCTCTAGTTGAGCTTTATGGGCTTGTTGTAAGGGGAGGGTAATACTCTGGGATTTTGGGGCCCCTTTTGGATGTTATCTGGGTTTTTTTTGTGGATGGTCATATGTAAAAGAACATTTTATATTATGATATAATATAAAGTGAAAATTTATGTGGAAAAAAAAGTACGGTGGGCGAATGAGTAAGCGAGCGATGTCAGAGATCGTATAGTGCTCTGAATTTCATGTAACATGTTTTGAAGCTAAATCTGTAGACTAAATTCCTTGATTGAGTTACCAAATTGAATGTTGTAATCAACCCAACAAATCCATGATAACCATACTTGCAAATAAAACATGGCCAAATATTTTATGAAAGGCAGCTTCATTCTGGAAAAAGGCTCATCTTGATCAATAAAATCTTTGGTACGTGTAGTATATCAAAGGCATTTATCATTGAAAAAATTACAACTGATTTTATTTTTCAAATGACATGTTTAGCTAGGCAACATGAACCCACCCATATATAACACTAACAAACAAGTAAAGCATTATGGATATATAACACTAACAAATAAGGAAAGCATTATGGATAGACAATTTGTTTAAAGCCTCATTTTAATGTACTTATTCAAACTAGTACATTAGATAACACTAACAAATAAGGAAAGCATTATGGATATATAACACTAACAAATAAGGAAATCATTATGGATAGAAAATTTATTTAAAGTCTCATTTTAATGTATTTATTCAAACTAGTACATTAGATGCATTAACCTTAACAAGTTATCAACATGTATAAGTTTGGTGTCTTAGTGATCTTAACAAGTTATCAACAAGTTATCAGCATGTATAAGTTTGGTGTTTTATTGATCATTATTAGAATGGATTGCATAGTTCTCAAAACTAATTTGTCAAGGTTGTGCACAACCTTCTGCTTGATATTGTGATAAGGCTTTGTCTCCAACCATGGATCTTAATCCTAGAGGGGTCACCTCCCTTCCAAGCCCATAATTTCATGCCTTCCTCTTGCTAGTCTTTGTTCTAGGAAGGCTCCAAAATCTCATCCCTCATGGTTTGTTAATATGCTTGACAATATCTATAAATCCCTTCTTCCAGCCTCATCCTCATGGAATATGGCCTTGGCATTGGTATAGTGTGGCCTAATAGGTTAGTTCATAGGCATCTATCGATTGTCGAGATCTATGGAAAATTGGGTCCAGATAAACTAGCAAGTCTTGATCAAAGGTAAGCTCACCCATTACTTTTGTGGTAAGGGATTTTATTCCTTTTTGTTTGAAGCCAAAGAAGACAAGGATCTAATCTTCAGAAACAACCCATATTCTTTGACACTAGAGGATGTACCTAAATTGCTAGACTCTAGACTTCAACCTTGAGAATGATTTCCCCTTGGCTATTCTAGTTTGGTTTTGCCTTCCACATTTGCCTCTCCACTACTGGAATGAAGACATGATACGTAGTGTCATAGAATCTCTAGGTCGATAATATAAAATCTGAACCCAAGGATGGCATGTTTTCATGTGCAAGAATCAATGTGGAAGTTGATTTCGAAAAGGGTATTCCATAAGAAATCCTTTTGAATTTGGATAATTGGAAGCATGTCCAAACCCTAGAATATGAGAAATTTTCCTTCAAGTAAGATTTGTCATGAATATGGCCATTTCATGAAGGATCATGAAAAAAAATCCAGGCATCTCAAAAGGCTCTAGACAAAGAAGAACAATGGAAGACTATTAAGAAAAAGATGGATACCAAGCAACCCACCTCTTCTTCACTCCCAAAACCAACTCCCTTAGCTTCAAGCCCCTCAACCCCCTCTAGATACAAGCATACAACTTTTCAATATCAAGTAATTAAGACTTTCCCTATTCAATCCTTGGATCAAGCCTAATAGTGCCTAGGTCACCCTAGGAGAGGAAGTGTGAGATCTCAAGCCAATAGGTATGAAAGTTTATCCCAAGAAGATCTAATTCCTTTCTTTGAAATAATAGTTGCTTCAATTTCCACTACTGTCTCATCATTTACACACATCATATCTACCTTCTCTGAAATCTAGGAAGCATTGTCTCATATACTCAATTGGGATAGTCGATCAGATCGACTGGAAGAAATCAACAATATCCCAAAAAAGTAGCAGTATCCATTAGGTAGATTAACCCATAAAAATTCCCATCAACAACTAGAATAAGAAGACAAAGAGGAGGGAAAGATGGCAAAGAATCTACCAAAGAAAGTTGGTAGGAAACCAACAAAATAAAAAAGAGAAGGGACTAACAACAAGGAAAATCTATCGAGCATTCAATCAACTATAGAAAATTCTTTAGGATATGGATCTAGAAATGTTAAAATTCTTCGAGTCAATGCTCCACCACAAGGAGGGATCCATAAACCCTCGGTGAAATAATGAATATAGTCTCCTCGAATTATAGAGGATTGGGTAGTTGATTCAAAGTAGAAGCATTGAGAGACTTAAGCAAATTTGAAAATCCTACTATCCTCCTCCTCCAAGAGACCAAGCTAGAGGCTTCATATCCCTAAAAACAAGTAAGTTACAGTGGAAAATATGTGAAGGTACAATGGTTGGTTCAAGAGGTGCCACTGGGGGGATTTTCACTTTATGTAACAACCCTCTTATCCTCTAGTATTTCTCATACCAAACTCATCACAAGATTTTGTCAAGCTTCACCCATCAACAATTAGGAAAGTTGTTTAATTTCTTCAATGATTATATGCTAGCAAACTACAAAGAAAAAGAAGATTGTTGGTCCTCCCTTTTTACCTTAAAAGGCACTGAATATTATCAAAATAATATCATTGATGGGGACTTCAATGTGACTCTAAGAAACAAAGAGAAAACAGGAGGGATTGTAGTTAAAATCCATTCTTGGAAAAAATAGAGGATCACATAGTAGAATGGGACATGGTGGACATAAAACCTATCAAAGGACAATTTACCAGATCCAATAAGAGACTCAGTCCTGGCCACATCACAACAAGACTTGACTAGCTTCTTATGCAAAGAAATTTCCTTTTGTGTGAAAATATTGTTTCCTCCAAAACCATTCCCTCGACTACCTCTAATCAAAAACTAATCGCTTTGCATATTTTGGAATCTATAGACTTTGGACATCTCCCATTCAAGTTCAACCCTCACTGGCTCAAAGATCCCAAGGTTGTGGAGATAATCACAACTAAATGGAAAAAATGGGTCATAGGATCCCTAGTATACATTTGGGAGAAAAAGTTGAAAGTTATCAAATTATCCCTCAAAGAGTGGGCAAAGAAGACATACACTCCCCTGGAGATAGAAAAAGAGCATTTTAAATATCAACTAGAAAACCTATAGGAAATACTGGAGGAATAAGGCATAAGAAATAAGCATTGATTCCTTATGCAAAGATATTTCCTTCTATATGATAATATTATTTCCTCCAAAATCATTCCCTCAGCTACCTTGGATCACAAACCGATCACTTTGCAAATTTTGGAATCTCTAGACTTTGGACCTCTCCCATTCAATTTCAACCCTCTTTGGCTCCAATATCCCAAGTTTGTGGAGATAATCATAGTTAAGTGGTACAAATGGGTCATAGGATCCCCAATATACATTTGGGAGAAAATTTTGGAAGTTATTAAATTAGCCTTCAAGATTGGGCAAAGCACACATACACTCCCCAAGACATAGAAAAAGAGAATCTTAGATCTCAACTATAAAACCTATAAGAAAGAGTGGAGGAGGAAGACATAAGAAGTGAACATCAAAAAGTAGAAAGCAAGCTTCTCCAAAATCTCCACAAAGTTCTCATATCTGAGGAGGAAACGCGGTGGCTCGATTGCGTAGTTTGTGGCTTAAATCTGGGGATAGGAATACTTCTTTTTTACATAGACAATCTAATGCTAGAATGATAAAAAAAAATGTGAAATAAATCTCCCTAGAGGATGGATAAAAAGTGAGAAACTTTCTAGCAATAAAAGAGGTGTCCAAGTCTCACTTTGAGGTATGGTACATAGATCAAGAGGGGGGAGATCCAGATACCACTGATTCAATGTTGGAGCACATCCTTTTGGTAATCACCCATGAAGAGAATGTCAAGTTGATGAAAATAATTAATGAAATTAGAATTATCTATGAAATCTAGGGTCTAAATCCTAACAATTTCATTATCCATTTCTATAGATCTTTCTAGAACATAATTAAAATCAACTTAAAAAGGATGTTGTAGTTTGTTCAAAAATCATGTAACTCAGTGACAACACAAATTCTTAATTTCTTGATCTTACTCCCGAAGAAGCTAACCCTTCTTACTTTTCTAGGTTTTGTCGAATCTCTTTATGCAACTCCTAGTACAATATCCTAACAAATATTATTTCCAACATGTTTGCTATAGTGGGAAAACCCCCCTACGAACTACACTAGGGTTCTAAAGTGCAGGCAGAGCTAACCGTCTAAAGTCTCCTACTTTTAACATCTATCCCAACAATACCCCAAATTCATTTATAAAGTAAAAAGTATAGGGATACAGTAGTCCTACCTTAAACTCTGCGTCCGGTGTCGATCCCAATGCGTTCGGTTGCTTCTCGACTACAAATCTCCTCCCAAGGTTGACCTGCATTCACCAAAAAACAAAAAAGAAACTACGAGCATGCATTCTATATATGAATTAGTGGGTTAGATGTCATAACAAAATGTAAATCAAATATCAAGATTAAACACATCATATGGCGAGAGGACAAAAGTACTTCTTTATATTAATCTCACAAAGTCACTTACAAAATGAGATGAGCGACTGCTCCTCGAACCCGGTCCTGGGCTCCTCTTCACCAAGCTCCAACTGCTTCCATGTATCCTTCTTCTCTTACACTTCTCTCTAGAGAATGGGCGTAGGCTTATGGATGAGGAAAAAAGGAAAGAATAGGGAATTCTGGCTCAAAACTCACAATGTAGTTGCAAATTCTTGGGGCAAGGAGGGATTATGAAATGGGCAGAGTTTCACTGCTTTCATGCTTCTTGTTGGAATGGGACCCCAATGTTAATGTTTAT
>JZKD02S0261078.1:0-19466 GCA_000966675.3 Picea glauca
TTATGTATATAAAATCCATTAGATTAGCATTTACAATTGGATAATTCATTACAAGGGAGTTAACATGTCTACTTTATGAGAATTGAACTTGGATGGGAAGGATAACCATGCAACCACAGGAAATATATACTGAGAATTGAACTTGGATGGGGAGAATAACCATGCAACCAGAGAAACTATATACCCAAAAGATAATAAACTAACATTAAAATGGTAAGTGATCTTGTCTAAATGTCTAAAATAAACAAGTTTCAAGGAACTTAAATTTCATGCCATTTTAAACCAACAATCTCATGTAACTTTATGAATCACCAAATTACTCGTAAGAAGAACCATGTGGAGCACTCGAAATTAGGGAATTAAAAACCTTAGTATATAGTACACTTAGCTTATGGAATAGCTCCCATCCCATAATCACAAAAATGGCACTCTTTAATGAGATGAAGAATACAAGTATAGCTTCTACATTTACTATAGGAAACACATAACACTTATGATGATGATAGTAAGAGATATATTTTAGGTAAGTGATTGGTAGTGCGGGACGTTTTGGTTTTCTATGGCAGCTATTAATTCCATTTTGTTTCCATGGCAATGAAACGTGAAATGGACTTGGAATTAGGTTTGTGTATAGTTTGATATTTTAATATTTTTTGGACGTTGAATGTGATTTGTTGTTAATGGAGTGATGACCATCCTTGGGAATGTATCCCTAAACATGGCAATGATCTTAGATCAATGAGTTTTTACTCATGTACTGCATTGATTGTTGTATTCACTTCATTACATTGATTTTTGTGGGGCTTATTGTGTTTATGGACTCGGTTGATTCTATTGGGTAGTGGTTGTTATTGTTTTCTCGACTTATAGTTTCAATTGAGAAATGGTGAAACTTTGGGGAACATTGTTCACTAATGGGGTTTTTCTGGGTTTGAGTTGGATTGTCGTGTTATGGTGGTTTTGTTGCACTGAAGTTGTGGTGGTTATTTTGGGTTTTGATCGACATCATGGAATTGGAATTCAAAATCTATTGGCTTTGAGTTGTTGGAGGTATTTGGTGGTTTGGTTCATAGGTATTGCATAGCATTAAGGAAACTTTTATTGAATTTTATTGCTTACTCTGACTTAACCTTTATGTTGGGTGAAAGTGAAACCTTTGAGAACACTATCAACTCCCAGGGTGTTTTTGGGTTTTTGGGTTTGAGGTGTTTGGTGGTTTGGTTTATGGATATTGCATGGTACCAAATAAAACTCTTCTAAGCTATTGATAGCTTATCTAATCAACCCATAGTTTTTATTTTTCTTGCTATTCTAGGAAGATGGTTGCATTGGAACATGCATGTAAAGTGTGATTAGATGGATGGAATTTTTTAAACCAATGTGGTTATAGTTGATGGGTGTATTGCATTTATTGTTGAAGTTTGTTGATGCATTTGAAATGTTTGGGCATATCACAAAGATTTCATTGTCAATTCTTAGATATTTTGTGTTTGATTGGTTTATATTGTTGGCATGGTCACATGCTTGTCCTAAACGTAGAAGCAAGGTTAGTTCATTGGTGTATTCTAGTTTGTACTCGCCTTCTAGTGCATTGATTATTGTATTGATTGTTGCATTCACTCCCTTGCATCTACTTATGTGCAAGGTTATTCTAGGTTCAATTTGGGTTGTTGTAAATGCTTTATGGTTTATGTTGGGCAACGACAAAAGCGACCAAAATGTTGTCATCTTTCACACTTGCATAGGGTTGTTTTGTTGTGTGGTAGTTATTCTGGTTTTGGTGTTTTTAGTGGTTTCTATTAGTAGCATGGTCACATGGTTGATTGGTTGGTTTATGGGTTGTTGTTATTGAGTTTGGGGAGACCAATTCTTAATTGGTTTATTGATTTCTTGTTGCATTGATTATTGTATAGGGTTATTGTGGGTTTCAGTTGGGATATTGTGTTAATGGTAATATTATTACCTTTCAGTCATGTGCAAGGATATTCTAGGACATAATAGTTGTTGGGTGGAGGGACTAATCATGTTTCATACTAGTGTAAATATTGTGAATTAGGCAGGGGAATTAAGCTTATGCATAGTTTGATGTTTTAATATTCTATGGAGATTGGATGTGGGTTTGAGTTGGGATGTGTTTAATGTTCAATGGTGGTTATTTAGCCTTTGGTTTCTATTGATCTACGCTTAAATAAATGAGAATATTTTTATCTTTGAGTCCCAATGTTCCACATTCATTCCTACATAGATTTATTATTGGTTTAAGTTAGACCGTTGTGTTATCTGAGTTATTTTTCCTTTGGTTTAGTTGGCTTATGGTGGTTATTTTGGGTTTTGTTGAGCATTGTTGTAATGTACTTAATTCCAAAAATTCAGAGAATTCACATAAAATGTAGTGCAAAACCAAAGAACACAAGAGAAAATAGATAAACCCTAATAAATATCTCTTGTAAATTAATAAAAAAAATAAAATAGAGAGCTAAGTTCACTTGCCTCTTCAAGAGGGAAACCTCCTAGAGGAAATCTCTCAAATACTATAACATTATTGAAAAAACATTACATAACCTTCTACTCAATATATATTCATAGAGAATCTTAACTACCTATCGACCCACTTACAATGAGGGCCTACTAACTAATTTGGGTGTAATCAATAAAGAGAACCCTTTTTGCAATGAGTGATTATTAACTAACTATTTAGTGGGCCTTATTCAAGGAAGGTGGCCTCATACATTGATAAAGTATCCCGAGTAAGGGTGGCCTCATATGTTAACTTAATTACATATAATAGTTTCATATCTTCTAAAAAATAAGATCATGTGTTTTACAAGCTCTAGTCCCCTTGCAAAATGGTAATTATTAGATTAGTTGTATACTTCACATGTTCCTAGTGATTCACATGGCATCATCATGAAATGATACAAGTCTTAAATAAGTAAGAATATATAACACATTAGAACACCCTTGTTGCTGATCTTTTACTTTCATAGTATGTAGTGTTCCTCGAACAATGTGATATCTCACACCAAGTAAATCTTTAACCCTTCCTCCTATTACTAGAAATACTACATAATGTTATTGTGAATTATAGTCAATACTATGCATATAAGCAGTGAATTCAAATCTAGAGGTTAATAGTACTTTAGCAACTTTATGTAAGAAAGAGTTTGGTTTTTTGGGGGGTGATATCGGAAAATTTGACAAATAAGTTGTCTTCACTATCACTCTACAAAATTGTATATGATATTTGCACCTCATACAAATTATTGTTCGATTCTTTCAAAGTAGGATTAAATTCGATCTTTTTTGTTGTTTGAGGATCTTCATATTTCCTTCCTTCACGTATTATGTCTCAAAGGGTAATTGGGACCAATTCAATCAAACACGTTTTCATGAACCAACAAATCCATTTGCAACTCCTTTAAAGATATTGCTCGAATGGTATATTTCTCTATATTCCAAATATTTCGGACAATACCTAACAAATTGTTAGGTGTCCTTTTAATGGCCTCAATTCCCACAGGATCATTAACAATGCCTTTTCTAGAGAATGTAAATC
Organism: Picea glauca; assembly: GCA_000966675.3. NCBI lineage: Eukaryota > Viridiplantae > Streptophyta > Pinopsida > Pinales > Pinaceae > Picea > Picea glauca. The sequence goes on from JZKD02S0261078.1 coordinate 3,557, forward strand.
AATTTTAAAATCCATTTTGTTGTATAGTAGTTACAATATTTTGTTTTATCAATATTGCAATAACCCTTTGGTTAAGTATCAAGGAAACATTTTTTATTGATGAATCTTTAAGTTTAGGTCTTTTTCAATTTGATCTAATTGTCGAATATCAAAATATTTCAATTTTTTATTCATATATCTAGAGAGTAGTTGTAGTTGTTTCAAGACAAATTATATCTCCCCAAGTATACCCATCTTGTCACAGAGTTCTTTCAAATATTCCATGAAATAGAGATATGTCAAATATTAAAAATGAATTGTTCTCGTGACTCTCCAAAAGGTATTGAGGAAAGCAAATGAATGAAGAGATGGAATGGAACCATTTAATGAACCAAAAACTGATTCTTGGGTGGATCAAATGCAAAATGTTTTTGTATAACTTCCAATACATTTTTGATAGATTCCTTCCTGAAGTGTTCAAATCTCATTATATATTCTTGATTGTAATTTAACAAGTCCAGTAATATAGGTAAATTGACTCTTCTAAGGCAGTTATAAGTTCTAGGTTGTAACTCTAATTGGTCAATGAAATATATTTAAATGCAATGTTTTCTTCATTTTCGTGTGTATAAAATAACAAAAGAAAAATAGTACCAATAATCACCTATTGTTATAATATATGAGAAAGAATTGTATTGAATACTATTTACTTTTCCCTACTATTATGTATGAGCATAATTTTTTTAACCATTTCCATCATTAGCAATGTCCAAGCAAATATATGTTCACCTTTGAGATGATCCAATTCTAGCTTGATTGCATGATCTCTTCCAATCCAATGTGAGAAAGTTACATAATGTCTACTTTTTATAATAAATGGGTGTGTCCATGGGTTTTCCTTTGTATCGGATTCATATCGTTATATTGAATCATCCTAGCCAGTTAATTGTTGTAAATGTAATGCATACAGCTTTACTTTCTAGTCGGGTCAATTCAATCACTCTATATGAATTAGCACTTTTTGATCCATCCAATATAGTGACAAAGTATGTTCATTATACCTTTTATGACTCTTTTGGAAATAAAAGATTCATGGATTGGATGAAGCATCACTGAAGAAATTGTGATTAATTCTAGTATTTGGATTTATGAAGGTGTGGTTGATGGTACCGCCTGAACTAGCACCCTTGTGAAAATCCCCAACATAGGTTTTAACTTGGGGAAACAAGATGGGAAATGCACCATTGTCACCTTAGTACAATTTCCCCTTCACTTAAGGTCAGCTCCTAGAAGCCAAGGGGTGTATCCCTATTTGATTAAGTGAACCTCCTAGTGAATTAATTACCATGCAATCTTATGATTTGATTCAAAGAATCCGCAAAATGTATAACAACTAGATGAAAAAGGATTACAATGTGTGATTAAATGATTCAAAGATAACCAATTAGAAACAATAAGATAAACCACTAATATATCCACTTGAGAAAGAGGGTTAGGAGATAGTGGATGTGTGTGCCACATCTAATATGAAAGATAAACAATGTAAACAACTTCATATTTGCAATTAAATGACTATCACTAAATAAATGAAACTTCAAAGAGGCAAGAACCACCTTTAATCTATTTTAGGGCACAAAGAGTGTAATCAACTAGCATAAGTCATTGATTACCAATCAATTATATGCTATAAAAAGGACAAGATTATGGCTATCCACAACTTCTAAATCTATTTTATGATAAATTAACAAGGAAATTTTAGATTTGAAGTGAAGCGAGAACCATCCAAGAGAGAGAAAATCCACTTGTGAATAATACATCTTGGACGATTTCACTAGGGAAAGATATATGCTATGAAAAAACTGCCCAACAAATGTTAGAATCAAGTTCTATAGGTATATAACAATGAACTGAGAAAGAACTTGAAAAATATGTGGTGAATCACCCTTAAGGTTTCCAACGTTAGCACTAGAATTCACCAATACAATCTTGAAGTGAAAGATAAGCAATCATAATCACTTAGGAGATCAATTTCACCACCAGATATGTAATATAAACTTGTAATAACAATCTAGAAATGATTTATAAGCTAGGTATGAGTAAATATGAACTTTCACCAACAATATCAACTATAATTTGAATAAAATACCTAAAACCCTTCCCAAGGAACCAAAAGCAAAAACAAAGCAAAGGATTGAGCACTTACCCAAGATAATAAGAGAAGAAGGAAGGAACAAACCCTAAAACATATTCTGTCCAAGTGGTATAGAACCCTTCAATGGATCAATATTGAAAGCTAGTATAAGTCTTGAAATATCACAACAAATCTTTGATGCACCAATAATAAACCAAGAAATAAAGAGTTCCAACAATTAACTCCAAAACCTCCAATAGGTATATCTTTAACAAATTATATTATCAAATGATATACAACAACAACAATAATGTGGAATGAGAAGAGAGCCTTTATTTTTCCAAAAGAAAAATCGCACAAATTATCTTAGTAAATATTTTTTTTACATCGACAGTTCATGTATCAATGAAACAATACTCCGGGTCTAAATGCCACTCATCCCTCTCCATATGCCCTATCTCTACTTCCAAAGACATGAATAAAGATAATCAACATGTTCGATGTGCCAACCAAGAGATAATGAAAATAAAAGTGCATCGGTGTACCCAAACAAAAGATATAATCTCTCAACCCCCCCCCCCCCAAAAAAAAAAAAACATAACTGAGGCTTCTACATCCTTCTCATTATTTATTATTTTCTAATCTTCTTAAATTTAGCCCAGGAGTTCTACAAAAGAGACTTTTCATCCACATAATTAAGGATACTAAGTCAAGATACAAGTAAAACATGCCACATGTACATAAACCATCTAAGAGAGGGGTCCATCCCACAAAAGAGAGGTTGAATTGGTGAAGGAGCTTGATGTTCCCCTCAAAATGTATAGAATAGGCCTCAAATCATGGTGTATAAGTCTCCTAAGGAAGGAATAATCCAACATATAGCCTCCAAAGGTGGAATGACCTCGTGGATGAAGTGAAAATACCCCCAAGAAGTGGAGAAGCCCTATAATAATGCTTAACAAGTCCTCAAATGATGTCTCCAAGGTATGACCATGTCCATAGATAAAGAAAATCACATGCATAAAGGGTGAAAAGTGACCCTCCCAGTAAAAATAAGTCATGAAACTCTCCAACGACCAGTATGACGTCCACATTTGTGAGGTTGACCCTCATATCAAGTAATAAATGGCTCAAAAAGTGATGAAATGACAGAGAACTCTAGGATATTCAACGCAACATGTCAAGAGGAGACCCATGTATGTGTAAATATACCAAAGTTACTCGAATGATATGAGTAGTGCCTTGGGATACGTGAAGTGCCTCGAGATCTATGATACTACCTTGGGAAGTGCAAAATTATATGAGGATTTCCAAAATCATTTCAAGAGTTGATGGCCAAAGTGTGAAAAATACATAAGATGGGGGTCCATGCTTAGGCATAAGATAAGTGTGCTTTAAATAGGTTTGAAAACCTTTACAACATGAGCAACACTTTTACATTACATTCAAAGAAGTGAGAGAGACTAGAAGTTCCCCTAGATCGTGTGTCCTAGTAGATCCATCCCAAGACCCTCGCATAATAACTTGGGTCGTAAATGACCAACACAGTGACAACTTAATGCCACCAAGGGGAATTCAGCCTAAGCCATAAGAGTAAGGACTATATTGAAATGGGGACTAAAAGGATAGGACATGACCAACTACAAGGGGGCTAGAGATACCACCTAGGTCCCACGATGTTACACAGATCATCTAAGCATGGCCCAATACAAGACATAAGTACAAAGATAACCACACTTTTGTCTCATCATGATACAATGATATGCATAATATTCTCATATGATGGATCACATCTGGTGAAAAAATATAGGGTGCATTGAAGTGAATATGAGGTGTAACATCTGAGGCAAATATCATGTTTTTTGGCCTGTCATGAACTTGGAAATATATCCTCATCCCAATAATCCAAGCCCCAACTTCTTGTATAGATTTGACCTCACCATCAACTGTAGGTGGTTTTGCTTTCTGAAATTCTCCCTACAAGTTATCTCTAAGATGCTTCTTCCTCCTAATCCTACTCTGAGAGGATTCTAGGCTACTCAAGGGGTCATCATCTGCATATAAATTGTTAGTAGAAGATTCAGACACAGATCATATATATGTTCCAGCTCAAGAGGTTCTCCTTGTAATATGGGACCTCTTAGTGAATTTTTTATTGAGCTACCCCTACTCCCATCAACATTAATAGTAGATATTTTTACCATGCTACAATTTCCTTTGTATGTTTGTCAAAATTTGAAACATGAATGCATTAAGTTGGTTTTTCTCTTCTTGACATTTGATCAACCTCTCATTAACGATTGTAGGTTTGAATTCCCACCCTCAACCTCATTATGGTCTCTACAATATCTAGAGGAGGCTCTTGATTTCTATGTCCATTGGACTTTGTCTCTACATTCCTCTTCCCATGTATATTTTCACCTATGACATTTGCTTCATAATCATAGGGGTTTTGTGCATCATCCATGGTGATGAACTTTTCAATTCAACCAATACCAAGGTTATGACCTCTACAAATCATTTGTAACAATCCTAATTCTCGGAATAAACTACAAGGAATATGCACAACAATAACTCTATTAGATAATAATGACAACAAAAACATTATCCTAGCAATCTTGATTATGATTTTTGAATTTATCTGTCATAATCAAATACAATCAAATCATAAAACCTTTTCCAAAAAATTTCAACACTAACTCCAACAGTACTAAAAAGTGTGATACGACATCCGACTCCGATACCACAAGAAACCCCATGCAGTCACCTCTTAGATACCTAGGAACAAGAATTATGGATACCAACTCACAGTCGGCATCCAAGGGTACAGTCAACGGTCCGGGTGGAGCGTATGGGTAGGATAATTGAGTCTAAAGCTATTCCATAGGACTTTCTACAAAAGGGCCAGTGTCTCTTTAGAAAATGTCAAACTAAGTATGAAGCTTCTATAGGACTGGCGCCAAGAGTGCCAATATCACTTCAGGTAAAATTCGGTCGAGTCCAAAATTCACAAAGTACTGACATTAGATGAGTCAATGTTACTTCAGGGAAAACCCCCAAATACGCTCAATTTGCTATGCTTGGTCGAGTTTCATAGGGGTTATCTCATTTACTCTTCCTCACATGACCTCGTGTTTAGCTCTTGTGTTATAAGAGGCTCCTAACTATACTTATACGATAGTTGTATTTCTCTCCCTATCTCAGACTCTTGTGTTTTTTATCTTCCCTGGAGATTTATCTCTCCAAACCTAATCCAAGGCCCTAACCCTAAACTTGTTTGTGAACCCTAGAAACAAAGTCTAATAAATTTTAAATTTAGCGTTTATTTTAGTGGTTGTTTTTTACTCAAAGGATACGGAAGTGAAACTGATATTGTTAGTATGACTCAATAAGAGAAAGCTTTAAGAACATTGTGCTTAACAAACAAACTTGTCCTTCAAATGAAAAGGTGCAATATACTTCTTTTACAAGCTTTTCAAAATGGAAAAAGATGTATTTTCGTTTGTATGCAAGATCGAATATTACTTTGAAATGAAAGCCTAAAATGATCTTTTTTTTAATGTCAACACAAACTACATTGTCACCCTAGGCTAAATGCAAAACATAGTATAAAATAACTTTACAAACAATGTTTTTTTTCTTTTTGTAAAAGGTTACTCAAAACCGAAATCAACAACTTTTTCAAAACAAGAAAAATGCATAAAAGACATGAGTGCTAGAAAACAAGTTTTTTTCTTGAAAAAACTTAAGAGGCAAGGGAACAAGAGAAGAAACAACCAGAAACCAAGATATTTTCTCTTTTTTTTACTAAAAAGAAATAAAATGCAACTACAATGCAACTTCATATTTTCCTTTTATGAACAAAATAAAGAAGGAAAAGAGGAATAAAGAAGACAATCCAAAATCATTGAAACACAACAATGAACTAGAGGCATAGTGTAGCCATTCGGGACTAACCTTTCAACCCACCTAAAAACCGTATATACAAAAAGATTAACCAATCAAAGAGAAATAAATTTTAATCAAATTTTCAAGTTTACAGAGACTTGATATAACATTCAAAGGCAAAAACCAACCAGAGAACGTTCGGGAAATGTTGAAGAACTGACCTAGAACTTCCCAAAAATTAGAAAATGGCCCCAAGAGAAACTTTTCATAAGTGTACGCGACTGTGTACACTATGAATAGTGTATGTACAGAACTGAAACTGAAGTGAATCGTGTATATGTGTGTTTCATACAAAGACAAAGCACGTACACCTTAGCAAAAACTCAAAAAAGAGAAATTGCAAATAACAAGGAAGCTTCTATAAATTGGAAATGACTTCAAAGGTAGTAAATGCTCGACAACAAACCCTGAAAACCAGAAAACAAGAAATCACTAGATCCCTTAAACCGGCCCAAACTAGGAGAAAAACATCCCCAGCATGGTCGCCAATTTTGTTTCAGGATTTTCTACCCTATGACCTTGGGTCTATGTCACAACAGATCATAATTGTATCTAAAATACTAAAACTACCCTCCAATATACAAATCAATAAAGAAATGATTACTTAGAAGAGAGAAAGAAGGATATTTTACTTTGTATCCAAATGTTTGGAGAAGATTCGCGCTCTTGACCTTTGACTTTCCTTAGGCATTTGTCTCTACCGGTCTGCAAAAGAAACCAAGTAGATACTACAACAAGGTAGTTATCAAATTAAATCATAAACGCAATATGTAAATCTAGATATGTAAAGAAAATTCAATATATAAGAACTAGTTAAACATAATTGCACATAGATTGGAGGGAAAGAGAACTCTTTTATTAATCAACATGAATATGTCAGTTGCAATCTTATTTTGACTGATGGCATTGCCTTGAAACCAACTGCCTAAATTCCTCCACTGAACTCTTCAAGCATCAACTTAGCAATGGAGTACTTCCTCACATGATCTAGAAAGGATAGGAACACACCCAACAATCATATAAGAGAGAGGAAGAGATACTTGAAAGTAAACTTATAGATCAAGGGATACTACTAAGAGATTCAAGGAATAAGGAAGCTTGCAAGCTGACAGCATGTTCTTGCACCAAGGTTGTCTCCCCTCATCTACACCCCCATAGGTGCTTATATACCATAATAAAGAGGTTGAAATGGTTACATTTCATTGTTTATGGGAAATTGGAGGTTTAGGACTGGGAAAACCCATAAACCCCACTCAAAGATACAGAATATTTTTATTTTTCACAAAATTGGGGGTGTACCTGATTTGCACACTAGAAAATAGTGTATGTACGTGAGTTTCACATGGATAAATAGTGTATGTGCGTGATTTTCACATGGATGAATAGCGTACATAAACAAAGACATTGTTTTTTAAGATGAATTTGATGAAGGAGAGTAGGATTAAGGTTTCCAATCTAAGGAATGGACTAGGCCATCTCACAAATGCAATCGAGGGTGGAAATTTGTGCTATAATAGCCTCCTAGGGTGGGTGAAGGGTAGTGTCCTCATTTTTTTTAGATAAATACTTAATTGATTTTATTCAATTTCCATTGATTCCCCCAATAGTTTTTGTCATTTTCACTAGCTCAAATCCCTTTGGATTTGATGATCAATTCCTCTTTAATTTTATATTTTTTGCGTGGATCAAAGACCACATGTAACACCCACATATTCTTACATCGGGCCACTTCAAAGAAATATCATCGAGCTAGTTTATAGGAAGGCTATAAGTCCATCATGCTAGTTCAAGGTGGAACATATTGAGTCATTCCAAAACAATGTTGTCGAGCCAATTTGAAATAATCCCCATTGGGCCATTTCCAAACAAGTTCATCAGGGAATTTCAAAATAAATCCCATCAAGTAATTTCAAAATAACCTTGTTGTATGATTTTAAAACAATACCCTTCATGCTATTTCGAAATAACTTCATCATGCCACTTTGAAGTAACTTCATTGGGAAAATTTGAAATAAGTTCGTCAATCAATTTTAAAAAATTCCCATCCACCATTCTATAACACATTCATCCGACCATTTTTCGATTAACCTCTTCAAGCCACTTCAAAAATAGAGGTCACCATCCCACTTCAAAATAAAGGTCATTAGCCCACTTTAAAAAGTGTGAGTGGGCCAATTCAAAAGTAGAATACTATAAGTTAAACAAAAGGGCCCCAATGTATATAAGCCTCAACCTTCTTACCATTAGCATGTTGGGTAAATTATTCCTTACACTAAACCACCAAGAAATAGAAGACATATATAAGCAAGAAATAAATGACAATCACACACAGTACACAGAGATTTTACCCTGGAAACCAAAAATCGGGAAAACCAACATTCCTTGAGTGTCTTGCTCTCTTGTTTTCTTATTCATTCATTGAATAAAGAGTTACATGACTAACCTTGGTCTACATTTGATACAAAATCGTCATCATACTCTCTTGATTTACACAAGAACAACCCTACAACCAATTATGCTTGCATCTACACGACTAGTAACATTAACATGAAGATCAACTTAATACAATTACAACACACCTTATTTATAAGCTTTACAACATGAAAAACCCTAAATCATGTTGCCAAACAATAGTTACAGACCCACGTAGATGATTGGATGCAATCCCACTAATCTGGGGATTTTGTCAGTCGACTTCTAGTTAGTTACTAGTCAACTTCTAGTTAGTTACTAGTCGAATATCGAGTTAGTCTTCATTTGGTTGCCACTTGAACTCCTATTGAGCTCCTATTGACTAACCTTTTGACTTCAACTTATCATCGATCACTTTGACCTCTGACTTCCCAATTGATCACTTCAACCTTGACTTAACCATCGACTCGACTCGCCGGTCAACTTATCACCCAGTCGATCCACCTGGACTAGACAATTGGATGACTATTCTTTAACTGCAAAGAATATAAAAACCCAACATTCTCCCACTTGTTGTCTTATTTGTTGATACAGAAGAACCTGAAATTATGTTCACACACCCAGAGCAACAATGCCCATTGCTTCTCTACACCAAGAGAACTTCACGACACTCACAGAGTTGGTCAAAGAGTCTACTATGTTTTCCAAAGTGTCTACTTTCTCCAATAGAACCTTCTTTGTTTCCACCATGTCTCTCATGAAACGGTATTGTACATCAATCTGCTTTGTTTTGGAATGGTAAGTTGGGTTCTTTGCCAGGAATATTGTGCTTTAATTGTCACAATTTATCTTCATATATTTCTGCTCAAACCCAATCTTTGAACAAAGTCGTTGAAACTATACGGCTTCTTTGCTTGCGTGAGTGGTCATGTATTCAACTTCTATTGTTGATAGGGATATGACCATATGTTGCTTACTCATCCAGTTGACTGCTCCACCGAACATCTTGAACACATATCCACTAGTCGACCTTCATAAATCTAGATCACCATCCCAGTCGACGTCGACAAAGCCATGTACATTTACTTCCCTGTCATTTTTCGGTTTCCCTTGGTAGCATATAGAATATTTATTTGTGCCATGCAAGTACCTAAACACTCTCTTGACAGTAGTCTAGTGCTCCTTTCCAAGTGTCATCATGTATATGATCAATACTCACATTGAATGAGCAATGTTTGGTCGAGTGCAGACCATCGCATACATCAGAATACCAACAACACTTGCATAGGGAATACATGTCATGTCCTCTATTTCTTCTTGTGTCTTTGGACATTGTTTATTAGTTATCTTTGCTCCCATAGGAATTGGTACCTTGACCAGTTTGCAATCCTGCATGTTTCAATGCTTCAATATTGTTTCAATATGATTCCTCTAATTTAACCAAAGATTTCTAACTACCCGATCTCTCTTGAACACATTCCCAAAATGAATTTCATTGCACCTTCATATTTACCTCATTTATTACATTGTTGTTTACCACCAACAACATGTCGTCAACATACAAATATACATATATAAAATGGGTGCCTTCTTCCTTGGAATATACATAATGATCAACCTTACTTCTCACAAATCCCAAACTAAGGATGTATATGTCAAAACTTTGGTACCACATCCTTGGTGATCATGTTATACCATAAAGGGATCTCTTCACTTTGCACACCAGCTCTTTCTTTCCCTTTACTGCAAATCATTCGGGTTGTTTCATGTAGATTTCTTCTTGTAGGTCCCCATGTAGGAATGTTGTCTTCACATCCATTTTCTCTATTTCAAGATCAAATGTTGCAGCCAAATATATTAGTACTCTAATGGAAGTTAATTTTGCAACAGAGGAAAAAATCTCACCGAAGTCAACTCCCTTGACTTGGGAATATCCTTTTGTTACCAGTCGAGCTTTGAATTTCTCGACTTGACCTGTTGCATTCAACTTTTTCTTGAACACCCACTCGCTACCAATAGGTTTTCTTCCATTTGGTGGCTCTACCAAATCCCACATCTCATTCTTGTGAAAAGATTCCATTTCTTCGACCATGACATCCTTCCATAGTTGACCCTTTGTAGATTCGATAGCCTACCTAACCTACTTGGGTTCCTCATTAGTGGTAGATAACACAAATGTAGAATGGAAATAAGGTGGACTATACCTTTCAGCGAGTTTCCTTACTCATTCAGACCTCCTTACAATTGAAGTCAAATGGTCCACCTCTTCATCTGATCCAATCGACTCATCTGAATCATGTTCTTTGTTCCTCAATTCAAACACCAACTTCTATGGTTATTTCTCCATTTGAACCTCTCTAGACTTTGGTGTTCCTCTGATTTCCTTGAAGACCACATCTCAACTATACACTATTTTCCTCAATAACAGATCTCAAATCTCACATGTTTTCATTCCATACTTGTATCCAATGAAAATACATTTGACTGCTTTATTGTCTAGCTTGTTCCTCTTCTCCATGGGAACATGCACAAATGCATCACAACCAAACACTATGAGATGTGAAAGTGAAGGATTCTTATCAAACCATACCTCGTGTGGAGTCGATTCGACCAGTGTTGGTGAAGGAGACATGTTTACTAAATATTTTTTAGTCTCGACTCCCTATGCCCATAATACTTGTATGAGCCTGACACCATTGAGCATGCTCCTTACCTTATCCATCAACATCACGTTCATTATTTTAGAAACTCCAATTTGTTGTGGGGTATATGGTGTGGTATTTTGGCATGATATACCACACTGCTTGCAAAACTTCTCAAATTCCTTTCCACGGAATTCACCTCCATTGTTATTTCTCAACACCTTTATCTTCTTATATACATGGTTTTCCACAAGAGATTTAAACTCTTTGAATTTATCGAAAACCTCTAATTTATATCTCATGAAATATAGCCATGTCTTCCCGAAAAATTCATCTATGAAGGAAACACAATACAAAGATCATCCTAGTGAAGGGACTAGTACAAGACCAAACATGTCACTATGGATCAATTCCATAATCCTTTTTTTCCTTGTAGCTCTAGATGGGAATCTAACCGAATTGTGTTTCCCATATATGCAAGGTTCACAAAATTTGACTTCTAAATTACAATCTGGAAAACCTTAGACCATACATTTGTTGTGCATAGCTTGAAGTCCTTTTTCTCCAATATATCCCATTCTCTGGTCCCATAACATGGTCTGGTTGACTTGACAAAGACAAATCGATTTGGTTTATATCTACTCAATCCAAGTTGAGTCGAGTCGATTCAACTTCAGGAACAACAGTGTTGTTGCATCCAGTCGAGTCAACATTCCCTAACAAGTTGTATAGAGTTCCAATCTAAACTCCTTTCATTAAGACCATTGCTCCCTTGACCATTTTGCACGTATCCTTTTGAAATAAAGTATGCAAACCTGCATCACACATTTTTCTGACAAATATCATTTTTTCTTTCCAAACCTAGAATATGTAGCACGCTTGGAAGGGTCCTACTCCTCCCATCTTGCAGTATCAATCAAACTCTTCCTCGTCCAACAATTTTGGTTGTTGATTTGTCCCCCAAGAATACATATCTTGCTTCATATCTCTCATACTCATAGAACCATTCTCTGTGAGGTTTCATGTGAAAAGATACACCTAATTCGATCAACCAAATATCATGATCTAACTGGGTACTAGCTAACGCTAGATACACATCACCTCCTTTATCTAGAATAGTCTTTCTCTCAGTTGATTGCTTCTCATTGGATCCAAGACTAATCTCAGTGACCTTCAACTTGTAGTCTCTCTTATAGTGCCCAACTTTACCACATTTTGAGCATCTTCTTGTCAACTAAACTAGGGATTTAGATCTACCCTTCAACTTAGACTTTCTACTGGAGAATTTTTCTTTATCTCTGTCGACCTCTCACGAGTCACCATCAAGGCATATTTGGTTGATCCTTCCATGTTATTCCTTCTCATTTACTCTAACAATAGAGATATAACTATGTCTTCAAGCATTTGTGGTTGAATTACTTCTTATAGCCATGACTAAGATATATAAGGAGTCTAGAAAAGAACACAACATGCTTATACATTTCTCCTCCTCGGTGATTTTAATATCCACTAACAATAACTCACATATTATAGTATTGAATGCATTTAGGTGCTTTGTTACTGATCTCCCATCACTCATCCTCAAAAGGTACAATTTCTTCCGAAGGAACAGCTTATTTACCAGGGATTTTGACTTGTACAAGCTTCCCAAATTTTCCCACAGTTTCTTTGTAGACTCTTCACCTGAGACATTCAACAACATTGAATCTGCAAGACAAATTTGAATTGTACTCATTTCCCTTCTCTCAAATTTCTCCCATTCTTCCCTCGACATACTCGTTGGAATGTTTCTGGGGCTCACGACTACCCATTGTTCTCAATCTACAAGGAGATCTTCCATCTTAAGCTTCCAAAGCTCAAAATTCTAGCCATTGAATTTTTTGATCTCTGTCCTCGAACTACTTGCCATTATTTTAGGAAAAACTTTAAAGATCATTGACTTACAACTCCCACCAGACCTAGGATTAGCTCAGATCCAAGATTTGCTTAACCTTGCTTTGATACCACTTGTTGGGTTAATTAACCCTTACACTAAACCACCATGAAAGAGAAGACATATATAAGAAAGAAATAAATAAAAATCACACACAATACACAAAGATTTTACCCTGGAAATCCAAAATCAAGAAAACCAACATTCCTTGAGTGTCATGCTCTCTTGTTGTCTTATTCATTCATTGAATAAAGAGTTACATGACTAACCTTGGTATAGAACTAAGACACAATCGACATCATACTCTTTTGTTTTACACAAGAACAACCCTGTAGCCAATTTGGATTGCATCTACATAACCAATAACACTAACTTGGAGATCAACTTAATACAATTACAACACACCTTATTTATAGGATTTACAACATGCAAATCCCTAAATCATGGCACCCAAAAATGGTTATAGATCCACACATATGATTGGATGCAATCTCGCGAATCTTGGGATTATGTTACAATCGACTTCTAGTCAGTTACTGATCAACCTCCATTTAGTTACCACTCAAACTCCTATCGACTGACCTTTCAAATTCCCATTGATTAATCCAACTTCGACTTTCTCATCGATCACTTAAACCTCTAACTTCCTAGTCAATCACTTCGACCTCAACTTAACCATTGAATCGAATTTACTCGTCAGTGACTTATCACCCAATCGATCCACCTTGATTAGACAGTTGGATGATTGTTCTTTCACTGCAAAGAATATAACGATCCAACATAGCATTAGGCCACTTCAAAAGAGAAGTTATCGAGTCATTTTGAATGATTGTTTCATCAAGCCTCTTTATAATAACACTCATTATCCCACTTCAAAAGAGTGGATCAATCCAATTAGAAATAATCACATCGAGCCAGTATGAAATAATAACCCTAACTTAAGAGGTGCACCCTATTTGAAGGATTTTTCCACTAAGTCTTCAAAGAAATTTTCTCATATGATACTCTAATGGGAAACATTTAAAAGGTCCCAATAACTTAAATAAATAAAGGTTGAATCTTTCAAAATTTATATGTTGCTCCAAGTTTATGTTTGGGCTTCGACCACGTCAACATTAGTGAAATTCTAAAATTGAATGTGCCAAATAGCCACAATCTTCTTTCTAACTTTCCATGGAAACTCAATGTTGTATATATGTTCATCTTCCTGGTCCATAACAGTGTCAATGTTGTAACTTTGGATTTGATACTAAGCTATCACATCCTCTTTAAAGGCTTACACAATCGATGAGGCAGGGACACAACCTAGGTTTATGTTGGATATGTGTTGTATTATGTGTAGGTAGACTTAGCCACGTCCTAGTAAGGGTGTGGGTTGTGGGTGCATTGGTTCAGTGGAAAATCCCCTAAGAAATTTTCTTTTGGTTCATTTTTTGTTGTTTTTTGCTTGTTTTATGTTTTTTTGGCCAATGGTTTTTGGCCCATTGTAATACAATCCCAGTGAAGGGATTAGTGTTATAATCTAATTTGGGTTAACATATTAGGTTAATTGAAGTTGTGGAATACCTAGATATTGTATTATGAATAGTTAAGTTAATGCAATGAGGTACAGAGGTGCGACATTAAGTTAGGTAGATTTTCCTAATTAAGGGTTACTAAGGTAAATCTTGTGTATATTGTGTGTGAATGTGTCATTGTTTCTTTTTGTTTTAATTTTATGTTAGCATTGTCTTTCTTGAATAGGTCTATCAAACACTTCAGCTCAAAATCTCAATATAAATTCCAAAACTAAAAATTCCAACACGATTTGGATTCTTAAATGTATGCAATTAAATTTGAATTCATATATGTATGCAATTAAATAATGCGATGAAAATTAACATGCATAAACTCATTTAAACTAAGGATTATATTTCCAATACATTCATAACAGAAATTAAACTTAAATTACAAAGTTATAAACAAAGATTTAAGAGAAGAGATGGACACTTATCTTTTAACCGAGATGGTCCAAGAAATTGATTACGTATGAGAAATTTTCCACCCAACCATAGGCATCCAATGTAGATTCCAACCCCAGGATAGATTGTGAGGCTATTAGGGTGAAGGAAACTAGTTGTAGAATCACAAGTCACTCAATCCCACCCAATTGCTCTCAGCCTCGGCCAATTTGTTCACAACTGAGCATATCAGATAAACATCCAACCATCAAGCATTCATGGAATTGTCATCCATTTCCCACACAACACAAGTAATACCTATCCCTTCTCTGCTCAATAATCTCTCAAGGGTATTCTCCCTTGTAGTGCTCTCAATGTAGGAAAAAAGAATCCATCTTGTTGTTTGTTTTCTAGAATAACCTAGTAGAAAATTACATTAGCTCTGAGTCACCCAATGAGTAGAAATTAATAAGGAAAAGGGTGATTTCATTGTAACTTGGCGTCTATGATCGTCTACAACCATCCATCTCCCTTCCTATGTCCAAGAATTACTCTCCCGTAGCTAGTTTTGGTCATTTTCAAGTTTGTATCTTTGTCTAAAACATGAGGTTTTAGTTTTTAGAACTTGGATGGTGCTTTAACATGAGAATGGTGATTGTATATGAGTAAATTGTTAGTGGTGAGAATGGGAAAAGTGTGCATGAGAATGGAGGAGGAGATAATTTCTATGAATATGGTGGACTTGTACACTTCCCCATGGTGATTGTACACAACCCCGTGTGGAGATAACTATGCGAGGTAGACTTCCTCACCAACCACCTCATGACTCAATGATTGGATTCTAAGTCAAAGATGGTGGATGCAATTTAAATAAGGTACATGATAAAGGGTGAGAGTTAAGAAACATAGGATTATTTCTCCCCCT
>JZKD02S0261123.1:0-20813 GCA_000966675.3 Picea glauca
TCATTTAAATAATGATTTCTTCTTTTAGGTCACTTTGACTTCTTTGACCTTGGGGGCTTCAAGCCTTCATGTGGGGGTCCTTAATCTTCGTAAGGCCATAAATCTCAAACCATGATGATTTATGTGACATTCCACATACCACCATAAATGGAATGACAAGCACTATCCATCTAGGATAGTTTCACCAACAATTTCCTTGATCTTCATCTCGTTATTACACATACAAGCATGTGTCCTCCAACCATTCTTCTAGGATAACTCAATCCACAAAGCGTCTTCCCGTGAGGGATTTCACCATAAGGGGACAACTTTGGAGTTCATCCATTTGCGCACCTTATCAATCATGATAAGAAAATAATGAGAGTATGGGTCCTCCAACCATTCTTCTAGGATAACTCAATCCACAAAGCGTCTTCCTATGAGGGATTTCACAATAAGGGGACCACTTTGGATTTCATCGATTTGTGCACCTTATCAATCATGATAAGACAATAATGAGTCATCTATACATTTTTCCAACAATGCATCATATACCAATGAAACCACATCGATCCATCTTCATTATGTATCAATGAAAACTCATTGATCCATTTTCATCTATGCATTCTCATTAAGGACAATACATATTATATTACATCAATCATCTTTCAATCAATCCTTTGACATCAATCAATCACTTGACATCAATCAATCAAACCATTGGCATCAATGAAAACATGATCCAACAACCACTTTGGAGTTCATCCATATTTACTTCTTATCAACCATGACAAAACAATAATGAGTCATATTTACATCAAACACTATTGGGTCCATTACCTAAACATTTGTGCTATGGGTCTTTATTCAAGGGTTTCCATCAATGAAAACCAACCTTAATCAACAATGGGATGGATGGTGATAGTGCGATGATCTCTTGTGCAAAATAAACTAGTCTACGAGCTCAGATTCACAGTTAGCAAAAGTGTTCTCATTGTGTGGCGTGATGGGATAAATAGATAACTTGGCAATGAATCTCTTGCAATGGGTGAGAAGCCATCATTAACTCAGTTATCTCCGTTATGGTGCAGTCCCAATGGTCTGGTGGCGAACTTTCTGATCATAAATTCCTTTCTACCTGTTTGGGCCGCCAGTCTAACGGTTATACTGTCCCCAACGACTATATTGATTTTCCATGGCGAAGTGCCATGTGACACAGTTCTGATATCCCGAGGAAGTTCCAATTGTGCAAATTTTCCTTCTGCGAAGTTCTCTCTGGAACCTTCTGTAAATTTTCGATCTTATCTCTCTTCTTACTTAGTTTTATAGCCTTCTTTCTAGTTAGCTTCGTCTCGGTATTCCTTTTTCCATTCTTATTCTTATATTCTTTTGGCAAAGTAACTTCACGCTGGTGAGATTCTTTCAGGGGTAATACTTCATTTGTATCTGGAATAAGTACTTCAGTATTTTGTGGGTCTTATAGTGTTCTTCCTACTTCGACATCCAAGTCTCTAGTTTTAAATAACTTTTCTCAGTTCTCCTATTCTTCAATCAAGTGTGCAATCCTCCTAGTCATGAAATCATTTAACTCTTGCTTCTTCTGCCTTAAGATTTCTTCTTATTTTCTTCTGGCCTGATCTCCTTAAATCCAAGGTTTTCTTAGTAACATAGCAAATGGAGCGTTGTTTTCAATAAATTTGACAACTTCAAATTCTTCCTCTGTCGAAGTTCTATTGGCATTCATAGATGTCTGGGTAAGTCTTCCACATAGGGTTATCATCTTTCCTCTGAATAATCCTATTCCTCCCAATGAAGGAATCATAGAAGGCTTTCCTAGAATTTCCCAAGTTATTTCTGTCATGATATTCACCTGTGTTTCCTCATCCAGAACACATTCAATGTCGAAGTCTCCTATTCTTACTTCAATGCACTCTTTTTATTTGAAGATATTTGATAAGATGATATGTCGGTGGTCATTCAGGATTTCTTTCATCTGAAGAAATATTCTTTCTAATTCTCTCTAGGGTTCTTCCATAATCTCAGTTGCTTGATCTTTCTCACGGTCTTCTTGTCTCATACTCATCCTTTCAACCTTATCAATCATTCTAGGGAAATCCAAAACTTCATGGTCCATAACTTTGCAAGAGAGGCAACTAGGTCTTCTACTAGGGCATTCTTTAGCCAGATGTTCCTGCTTTCTGCAACTGTAACAAAGGGTTAATCCTCTCTTTCTCTTAAATGATCCCCAACCTTTGTTGTACTGCGCACTAGGATGATGGTAGCTAACCTGAAAAAAATTATTTCTAGAATCCTGCATCCATTTGTTAGTACAAACATTCTATCTATGCATAGGTATAACATATCTTTCACTATTCTTATCAGATCTACTCATACCAAATCTTGTTTCATCTATCGATGCCCTAGTTTTCAAGCTAGGACAAATCTTATCAAACATACCTAGATCCATACTTTAGAAACAAAAATTTCCACTAATCTTATCTTCATCAGAGCACAAAGCTTCTAGATCTAAATTTTTTTACTATTCTTACCTCTATCAGAGCACAGAGCTTGCATATCTTACCTCTTTTCTTTAGATCAAGCTTCTTTTATTAGCATATAGATTCAAAGATTGAGTAGAATACTGTGCACTAGAGTGACATATCTACGCACAGATCTTTCACAGTTTCAGGTCAGATCTTTGCACAAAGCTTATTTTTCCTCAGTTCCCAACAATCACAGTTTCAGGTCCTGGAAACAGAACCATTTGTTGGCACAGGGGTAGACCTAGGGTTCAACGCTACAACAATGCACCAACAAAACCCTAACTACCATCCCTTTCAGCAACACCTGCGAGGCAGATGAAGTCTCACCTGAGGTAGAGGTAGGGGTGGTTGCAGGACTCAGATGTATGCAACCTTAGCTGGGACATAGATCTGTGATTCTAACACTCAACAGAGCAGTCAACAGTTAACGTTCACCAATATTCAATCTTAGTTACAATGCATTTAAACCCTAATTACAGAGGAACATATTGTTCATTCAAATCTATCATCTAGCATCACTTAGCATGATAGAACATATTAGATCTAGTAGATTCAAGCACTAAGAACATGTATATAAGTTAGATCTAACATCCATCCATTAAGAACTAAGCATCAATAGATCATTCATCTATATTAAAGCACTAAGCATATTAACATATAAACACATCAACACATCACACAAAGAAGAGAAACACAACATGTACGTGGTTCACCCCCACCCTTGGCATACGTCCACCAACTATTCTCTTCTTTATTAGCTTCTTCAATCAGTTACATGCACAGAGCCTTGAAAACCTTACTCCGTAGAGGACAGGAGATCTGTGCAGCTCGCTAGATCCCCCTTCCCCAAGTAGATATAAGCACACAACCTTCCTCAGTTTCCCACAATGACTTGCACTTAGCTCTGCAAGTCTCACACAGTATGCAAAAAGAGCTTACAACTCTTGATCACAAAAATCCAACTCTTGCACTTAGTCATTCATATCTCTATATCTATTCTCACTACATCACCTTAGCATCTATTTATACATACAAAATAGGCCTAAGCATGGGTAAACCCATGGGACGACATTCCAAAACCTGTTACATAATCCTAAATCCAAAAAAGGGCCCTAAAAGGGGCCGAGATCCTGTGATCTCTGCTTCGTCTTGTGCTCCTCCTTTGATAGCCCGTCGAAGTCCCAAAATAGGTCAATCATGACCAAGAATCCTCAAAACTTGGTCAAGGGCCAACAACTCCAAGAGGTAAAGAAGAAATAAACGACGGTATAGGAAAAACTAAAGCTCTTGTCAACAATTGAGAGAATGAAACAATCCCAGGAGCAACGCACTATTCAACAACACATCCATGCCATATAGAGAAAAGTCATGGAAGTGGCTCAGAGGCTCTAGCTAGTCTAGGATGCATCTTGCCAACTTTTTGAAGAGATTGAAGGATGAGGAGCAGAGCTGGAACAAGTAGTCACTTCAGTCGAACAATTCTTAGAGGGACCTGTGAACGAGGTAGTTCTTCAGGAGTTCTCCGAGCAGGAGACCTTGCACATAAGCAAGTCGAAGCAGCTCGGGATGAGTCATAGGTGAGTGTTTGGGGCCTGTTGGCCCTTGACCAAGTTTTGGAGATCCTTGGTCAGATTTGACCTATTTTGGGACTTCGACAGGCTACCGAAGGCAGAGATCACGGGATATCAACCCCTTTTAGGGCATTTTTGGGCTTTGGGCTTATGTAACGGGGATGGGGATGTCAGCCCACAGGTGTACCCATGTTTAGGCCCTTTTGTAATGTATAAATAGAAAGCTAGGTGATGTAAGTAGAAGGTGGAAAAAAGGGTGTGATGGTGCTCGGTGCTAAGGGCAAGTGAAGGCCAATGTGCTAAGCGCAAGTGATATTTTTACATGCTCTGTGCATATTGTGTGAAACTTGCAAGGCTAAGTGTAAGTGACTGTAAGATATTATGTAAAGGTTTTGTGCTATAACCTAGCTCGGGGAAGGAGGATATGGAGAGGTGTGTGCAGATCTCCTGTCCTATGCGGAATAGGACCTTATGGCTCTGTGCATGTATATGATTGACAACAGATAATAAAGAAGATGAAGAGTTGGTGGACATACCCCAGGCTGGGGGTGAACCATGTATATCCTGCATTATGGTTGCTTTGTGCATTATGGTTGTTTTATGGTTCATATGATTAATTCTTCGTACAATGATGTATGCTTAGACGAATATGATAGCTTAATTCATAATGATGTGAATGAGAAGCTAGATCTGATCTATGTTGATGTGCTTAGTGCTTGAATGTGTTGAATCTTGTTGAATACTGCATTGCACTATAATTAGGGTTTATCTGCACTGTAGACAAAGGTTAAGTACTAATGAATGACAACTTCTAAGTGCTTTGTTAGAGTATTGTAATCACAGATCTGTGTCCCAGCTAAGTTTGCAGACACTGGAGTCCTGCAACCACCCTTAACTCTACCTCGGGTGAGACTTCATCTGCTTCGTAGGTGTTTCCGAAAGGGACGATAGTTAGGGTTTTTTTGGTGCGTTGTTGAAGCATTGAACCCTGGGACTGCCCCTATGCCAACAGTGAGACATTTTGGGTTGCGAAGAATGTCCAGAATGAGGCCACAAAGATTGTGTAATTGAAAACAATGTTTAGAGTCTCCACATTAGTATGGTACATGAAATTGCAGAGTACTACACCAATAGGTCAAGCAAGGACATTGACATAAATTAGACAAGCATTTTTTAAAGAGTTCAACAAACTAAAGTCTAAGTCACAGTACATCACAAAATTGAAGGAAATTAAACAAGTGCAGATTGAGTCAGTTTGGGACTATGATAAAATATTTAAGGATTTGATGGGTAGATTAACATTCGAGATTCCTGATCAACTACATAAAGAATGATTTATTGCAAGACTATTGCCACATATTCAATGCTTTTTGATACAACATGTGGTTACATCACATCCTGAATATTTGGAAATTGAAATGAAGCTAGAAGTATCCCATGTAGGATCTGGTGGGGGGATGACTCAAGTCCAAAAACCATTAGCTTCCTTGACAATCCAATTGGAATAACTTATGAAAGGAAAGGAGAAGCCGGAACACGTTTTGTGTGCCAAGTGTAGGACTAAAGGCCACCTGTAATATCCCAAGACCAATCCCCACTTGTAATTGTAAATGTAACATGTTTTATAGGATGGTGATCCAAGTGATTATAAGCTAGGAGAGTTATGTGATGATTAGGCCGGAGATCCTACATGTTACAGGCCAACGAGCCTATTTTTGTTTATGTAAATACTCATATCAATAATATGAATACATCATTGCATGTAGACCGACCATAAATAAAGAGTTATGAGGGACTAAGATCCAATAGGAAGAGAAAGGGATGTGGCTAAGAGGCTAGGAAACGGGATAATATTGAGGGATTATCTCTATGGGAATATGTTATATTATTATTTCCTAAATAATAAGGTTGGACATAACCTATGTTATCCTAAGTTCCCATGGGAAGGGAATGAATGATAAGTGGATCTCATGCAGCTTCATGAAGCTAGGTGTCAATCCTGACACATGTTGTTTTATATGGGAAAAATCGTCATTCTTGGGGGTTCTCTACCATTCTTTCCATCCTTCTCATGCACATATTTTATGCAGGAATCCATGACCTACATTATCGACCTCTAAAACCTACATGCATTTTGGTGCCATTGTCGTGGATGAAGGAACAAAGATATCTTCCCTCGGGGAACGACAAGATTAGATTCAAATCTTGATGGTGAACAAGATTTTGGACATTAAATAAGACTGTGATTATTCACCTGGTGACTCCTCTATGGTAATTTTGGCTCGTAAAAGAGAAGGGAAAGGGCCTAAAAATCCTCCAACTTCTTCATCATCTACTAAGAGACTAGCAACTAGAAAAAATCCAGATCCAAAGCCTATTGCAAGAGTTCCATATCCTAAAAAGTTATTAAGAAAACCTAAAGTTATTTTTGGACAATCCTCTCTCTCAAAGGGACAATTATCTTCAAAAAAATTTCAAGGACAATCCTCCAAAATCATTAAACCCCAATCAGATGAAGAAGTGATTCCTGAAAGTGAAATCAAACCTGTCATTGAGACTGCTACAATTTCTTTTCCTTCAACTATCTTAGAGTTAAACCTAAATCAATGGAAGCTACTTGTTGAACTCATTGAAGAGGAACATTCAAAAACTTTTTATGTGGCTAAAGATTTACGAGATCACAAAAAAGATATTAAAAGTGAACCAAAAACACTCTCTTCATATTTTGTATCTCTCTCCTCTGAAGAAATTAAACCACACTATTTTTGTTTTGAAAAACCTCTTTTTCTTGGCCCATCATCTGATTCCAATCTAGAAAATAAACCCCTTTCTGCTGAGGACCAAGATTCATTATTAGTACAGTTAAGTTTCCATACACAAGGGACAGTTTATCCTTCAACAACACCAATCTTGCTTACTCCTAAAACACAAACACCAAAGATAGAAAATATGGCTATGAACAGAGGGGATGCAATTGTTGCAGCTAAATATGCCCCTTTGATCCTTCCATACGTTATGTATGCCTTTCCACCAAATGACTATATGAAATATTTTCCTAGATTCAATGGAGGAGGAGTTATTGTTGAAGAGCATTTGAATTCCTTTTACAGTTTTGCAGACAATTTCAATGTAGAGCATGCAGATGTGTGGATGCGATTATTTGTACAGAGTTTATATGGTAAAGCAAGAAAGTGGTTCATAAGTTTTCCACCTAATTCAATTGTTGATATTGATTCCTTGGACAACACCTTTCTAAGACACTGGGGAGACAATAAATACTATTTATACTACATTACGGAATTTGGTTCTTTAAAAAGGAAACAAGGTGAATCAATATCTGATTTTACTAAAAGATTCAATAAAATGTACAGTAAAATTTCAGATGAAATTAAACCTTCAAAAATGTCATCTAAAATCACATTTGCCAATGCTTTCGATGCTGAATTCTCTTTGTTTCTAAGAGAAAGAAGGTCTTCTACCCTTAACCATATGCAATAAGATAATATTGAGGTAGAATCAAACATATTAGCATCAGACAAATTAAAGTTCAGGGGTGATAGAGACATAAAAAAGAAAAACAAAGAGTTTCCTTCCTCTTCTAATGCAACATCTGAATCTAAGATGGATTAAATGGCTAATATGTTGAAGACTTTGACATATGAGATGGAAAGATTGAAAATGGAGCAGAAACAACCCATTAGACCCACATAGGAGGGTGGATACAAAAATCAAAATCAGTTCAGGAGGCCAAACAATGCACCTCAAATCTTACCAAGAGAAAGAAAAAATCAAGAAGACCAAAATGTTTTGCCTCTTTTCCAAAATAACGNCCATCAATGAAAACCAACCTTAATCAACAATGGGATGGATGGTGATAGTGCGATGATCTCTTGTGCAAAATAAACTAGTCTACGAGCTCAGATTCACAGTTAGCAAAAGTGTTCTCATTGTGTGGCGTGATGGGATAAATAGATAACTTGGCAATGAATCTCTTGCAATGGGTGAGAAGCCATCATTAACTCAGTTATCTCCGTTATGGTGCAGTCCCAATGGTCTGGTGGCGAACTTTCTGATCATAAATTCCTTTCTACCTGTTTGGGCCGCCAGTCTAACGGTTATACTGTCCCCAACGACTATATTGATTTTCCATGGCGAAGTGCCATGTGACACAGTTCTGATATCCCGAGGAAGTTCCAATTGTGCAAATTTTCCTTCTGCGAAGTTCTCTCTGGAACCTTCTGTAAATTTTCGATCTTATCTCTCTTCTTACTTAGTTTTATAGCCTTCTTTCTAGTTAGCTTCGTCTCGGTATTCCTTTTTCCATTCTTATTCTTATATTCTTTTGGCAAAGTAACTTCACGCTGGTGAGATTCTTTCAGGGGTAATACTTCATTTGTATCTGGAATAAGTACTTCAGTATTTTGTGGGTCTTATAGTGTTCTTCCTACTTCGACATCCAAGTCTCTAGTTTTAAATAACTTTTCTCAGTTCTCCTATTCTTCAATCAAGTGTGCAATCCTCCTAGTCATGAAATCATTTAACTCTTGCTTCTTCTGCCTTAAGATTTCTTCTTATTTTCTTCTGGCCTGATCTCCTTAAATCCAAGGTTTTCTTAGTAACATAGCAAATGGAGCGTTGTTTTCAATAAATTTGACAACTTCAAATTCTTCCTCTGTCGAAGTTCTATTGGCATTCATAGATGTCTGGGTAAGTCTTCCACATAGGGTTATCATCTTTCCTCTGAATAATCCTATTCCTCCCAATGAAGGAATCATAGAAGGCTTTCCTAGAATTTCCCAAGTTATTTCTGTCATGATATTCACCTGTGTTTCCTCATCCAGAACACATTCAATGTCGAAGTCTCCTATTCTTACTTCAATGCACTCTTTTTATTTGAAGATATTTGATAAGATGATATGTCGGTGGTCATTCAGGATTTCTTTCATCTGAAGAAATATTCTTTCTAATTCTCTCTAGGGTTCTTCCATAATCTCAGTTGCTTGATCTTTCTCACGGTCTTCTTGTCTCATACTCATCCTTTCAACCTTATCAATCATTCTAGGGAAATCCAAAACTTCATGGTCCATAACTTTGCAAGAGAGGCAACTAGGTCTTCTACTAGGGCATTCTTTAGCCAGATGTTCCTGCTTTCTGCAACTGTAACAAAGGGTTAATCCTCTCTTTCTCTTAAATGATCCCCAACCTTTGTTGTACTGCGCACTAGGATGATGGTAGCTAACCTGAAAAAAATTATTTCTAGAATCCTGCATCCATTTGTTAGTACAAACATTCTATCTATGCATAGGTATAACATATCTTTCACTATTCTTATCAGATCTACTCATACCAAATCTTGTTTCATCTATCGATGCCCTAGTTTTCAAGCTAGGACAAATCTTATCAAACATACCTAGATCCATACTTTAGAAACAAAAATTTCCACTAATCTTATCTTCATCAGAGCACAAAGCTTCTAGATCTAAATTTTTTTACTATTCTTACCTCTATCAGAGCACAGAGCTTGCATATCTTACCTCTTTTCTTTAGATCAAGCTTCTTTTATTAGCATATAGATTCAAAGATTGAGTAGAATACTGTGCACTAGAGTGACATATCTACGCACAGATCTTTCACAGTTTCAGGTCAGATCTTTGCACAAAGCTTATTTTTCCTCAGTTCCCAACAATCACAGTTTCAGGTCCTGGAAACAGAACCATTTGTTGGCACAGGGGTAGACCTAGGGTTCAACGCTACAACAATGCACCAACAAAACCCTAACTACCATCCCTTTCAGCAACACCTGCGAGGCAGATGAAGTCTCACCTGAGGTAGAGGTAGGGGTGGTTGCAGGACTCAGATGTATGCAACCTTAGCTGGGACATAGATCTGTGATTCTAACACTCAACAGAGCAGTCAACAGTTAACGTTCACCAATATTCAATCTTAGTTACAATGCATTTAAACCCTAATTACAGAGGAACATATTGTTCATTCAAATCTATCATCTAGCATCACTTAGCATGATAGAACATATTAGATCTAGTAGATTCAAGCACTAAGAACATGTATATAAGTTAGATCTAACATCCATCCATTAAGAACTAAGCATCAATAGATCATTCATCTATATTAAAGCACTAAGCATATTAACATATAAACACATCAACACATCACACAAAGAAGAGAAACACAACATGTACGTGGTTCACCCCCACCCTTGGCATACGTCCACCAACTATTCTCTTCTTTATTAGCTTCTTCAATCAGTTACATGCACAGAGCCTTGAAAACCTTACTCCGTAGAGGACAGGAGATCTGTGCAGCTCGCTAGATCCCCCTTCCCCAAGTAGATATAAGCACACAACCTTCCTCAGTTTCCCACAATGACTTGCACTTAGCTCTGCAAGTCTCACACAGTATGCAAAAAGAGCTTACAACTCTTGATCACAAAAATCCAACTCTTGCACTTAGTCATTCATATCTCTATATCTATTCTCACTACATCACCTTAGCATCTATTTATACATACAAAATAGGCCTAAGCATGGGTAAACCCATGGGACGACATTCCAAAACCTGTTACATAATCCTAAATCCAAAAAAGGGCCCTAAAAGGGGCCGAGATCCTGTGATCTCTGCTTCGTCTTGTGCTCCTCCTTTGATAGCCCGTCGAAGTCCCAAAATAGGTCAATCATGACCAAGAATCCTCAAAACTTGGTCAAGGGCCAACAACTCCAAGAGGTAAAGAAGAAATAAACGACGGTATAGGAAAAACTAAAGCTCTTGTCAACAATTGAGAGAATGAAACAATCCCAGGAGCAACGCACTATTCAACAACACATCCATGCCATATAGAGAAAAGTCATGGAAGTGGCTCAGAGGCTCTAGCTAGTCTAGGATGCATCTTGCCAACTTTTTGAAGAGATTGAAGGATGAGGAGCAGAGCTGGAACAAGTAGTCACTTCAGTCGAACAATTCTTAGAGGGACCTGTGAACGAGGTAGTTCTTCAGGAGTTCTCCGAGCAGGAGACCTTGCACATAAGCAAGTCGAAGCAGCTCGGGATGAGTCATAGGTGAGTGTTTGGGGCCTGTTGGCCCTTGACCAAGTTTTGGAGATCCTTGGTCAGATTTGACCTATTTTGGGACTTCGACAGGCTACCGAAGGCAGAGATCACGGGATATCAACCCCTTTTAGGGCATTTTTGGGCTTTGGGCTTATGTAACGGGGATGGGGATGTCAGCCCACAGGTGTACCCATGTTTAGGCCCTTTTGTAATGTATAAATAGAAAGCTAGGTGATGTAAGTAGAAGGTGGAAAAAAGGGTGTGATGGTGCTCGGTGCTAAGGGCAAGTGAAGGCCAATGTGCTAAGCGCAAGTGATATTTTTACATGCTCTGTGCATATTGTGTGAAACTTGCAAGGCTAAGTGTAAGTGACTGTAAGAGATTGTGCAAAGGTTTTGTGCTATAACCTAGCTCGGGGAAGGAGGATATGGAGAGGTGTGTGCAGATCTCCTGTCCTATGCGGAGTAGGACCTTATGGCTCTGTGCATGTATATGATTGACAACAGATAATAAAGAAGATGAAGAGTTGGTGGACATACCCCAGGCTGGGGGTGAACCATGTATATCCTGCATTATGGTTTCTTTGTGCATTATGGTTGTTTTATGGTTCATATGATTAATTCTTAGTACAATGATGTATGCTTAGACGAATATGATAGCTTAATTCATAATGATGTGAATGAGATGCTAGATCTGATCTATGTTGATGTGCTTAGTGCTTGAATGTGTTGAATCTTGTTGAATACTGCATTGCACTATAATTAGGGTTTATCTACACTGTAGACAAAGGTTAAGTACTAATGAATGACAAATTCTAAGTGCTTTGTTAGAGTATTGTAATCACAGATCTGTGTCCCAGCTAAGTTTGCAGACACTGGAGTCCTGCAACCACCCTTAACTCTACCTCGGGTGAAACTTCATCTGCTTCGTAGGTGTTGCCGAAAGGGACGATAGTTAGGGTTTTGTTGGTGTGTTGTTGAAGCATTGAACCCTGGGACTACCCCTATGCCAACAGTGAGACATTTTGGGTTGCGAAGAATGTCCAGAATGAGGCCACAAAGATTGTGTAATTGAAAACAATGTTTAGAGTCTCCACATTAGTATGGTACATGAAATTGCAGAGTACTACACCAATAGGTCAAGCAAGGACATTGACATAAATTAGACAAGCATTTTTTAAAGAGTTCAACAAACTAAAGTCTAAGTCACAGTACATCACAAAATTGAAGGAAATTAAACAAGTGCAGATTGAGTCAGTTTGGGACTATGATAAAATATTTAAGGATTTGATGGGTAGATTAACATTCGAGATTCCTGATCAACTACATAAAGAATGATTTATTGCAAGACTATTGCCACATATTCAATGCTTTTTGATACAACATGTGGTTACATCACATCCTGAATATTTGGAAATTGAAATGAAGCTAGAAGTATCCCATGTAGGATCTGGTGGGGGGATGACTCAAGTCCAAAAACCATTAGCTTCCTTGACAATCCAATTGGAATAACTTATGAAAGGAAAGGAGAAGCCGGAACACGTTTTGTGTGCCAAGTGTAGGACTAAAGGCCACCTGTAATATCCCAAGACCAATCCCCACTTGTAATTGTAAATGTAACATGTTTTATAGGATGGTGATCCAAGTGATTATAAGCTAGGAGAGTTATGTGATGATTAGGCCGGAGATCCTACATGTTACAGGCCAACGAGCCTATTTTTGTTTATGTAAATACTCATATCAATAATATGAATACATCATTGCATGTAGACCGACCATAAATAAAGAGTTATGAGGGACTAAGATCCAATAGGAAGAGAAAGGGATGTGGCTAAGAGGCTAGGAAACGGGATAATATTGAGGGATTATCTCTATGGGAATATGTTATATTATTATTTCCTAAATAATAAGGTTGGACATAACCTATGTTATCCTAAGTTCCCATGGGAAGGGAATGAATGATAAGTGGATCTCATGCAGCTTCATGAAGCTAGGTGTCAATCCTGACACATGTTGTTTTATATGGGAAAAATCGTCATTCTTGGGGGTTCTCTACCATTCTTTCCATCCTTCTCATGCACATATTTTATGCAGGAATCCATGACCTACATTATCGACCTCTAAAACCTACATGCATTTTGGTGCCATTGTCGTGGATGAAGGAACAAAGATATCTTCCCTCGGGGAACGACAAGATTAGATTCAAATCTTGATGGTGAACAAGATTTTGGACATTAAATAAGACTGTGATTATTCACCTGGTGACTCCTCTATGGTAATTTTGGCTCGTAAAAGAGAAGGGAAAGGGCCTAAAAATCCTCCAACTTCTTCATCATCTACTAAGAGACTAGCAACTAGAAAAAATCCAGATCCAAAGCCTATTGCAAGAGTTCCATATCCTAAAAAGTTATTAAGAAAACCTAAAGTTATTTTTGGACAATCCTCTCTCTCAAAGGGACAATTATCTTCAAAAAAATTTCAAGGACAATCCTCCAAAATCATTAAACCCCAATCAGATGAAGAAGTGATTCCTGAAAGTGAAATCAAACCTGTCATTGAGACTGCTACAATTTCTTTTCCTTCAACTATCTTAGAGTTAAACCTAAATCAATGGAAGCTACTTGTTGAACTCATTGAAGAGGAACATTCAAAAACTTTTTATGTGGCTAAAGATTTACGAGATCACAAAAAAGATATTAAAAGTGAACCAAAAACACTCTCTTCATATTTTGTATCTCTCTCCTCTGAAGAAATTAAACCACACTATTTTTGTTTTGAAAAACCTCTTTTTCTTGGCCCATCATCTGATTCCAATCTAGAAAATAAACCCCTTTCTGCTGAGGACCAAGATTCATTATTAGTACAGTTAAGTTTCCATACACAAGGGACAGTTTATCCTTCAACAACACCAATCTTGCTTACTCCTAAAACACAAACACCAAAGATAGAAAATATGGCTATGAACAGAGGGGATGCAATTGTTGCAGCTAAATATGCCCCTTTGATCCTTCCATACGTTATGTATGCCTTTCCACCAAATGACTATATGAAATATTTTCCTAGATTCAATGGAGGAGGAGTTATTGTTGAAGAGCATTTGAATTCCTTTTACAGTTTTGCAGACAATTTCAATGTAGAGCATGCAGATGTGTGGATGCGATTATTTGTACAGAGTTTATATGGTAAAGCAAGAAAGTGGTTCATAAGTTTTCCACCTAATTCAATTGTTGATATTGATTCCTTGGACAACACCTTTCTAAGACACTGGGGAGACAATAAATACTATTTATACTACATTACGGAATTTGGTTCTTTAAAAAGGAAACAAGGTGAATCAATATCTGATTTTACTAAAAGATTCAATAAAATGTACAGTAAAATTTCAGATGAAATTAAACCTTCAAAAATGTCATCTAAAATCACATTTGCCAATGCTTTCGATGCTGAATTCTCTTTGTTTCTAAGAGAAAGAAGGTCTTCTACCCTTAACCATATGCAATAAGATAATATTGAGGTAGAATCAAACATATTAGCATCAGACAAATTAAAGTTCAGGGGTGATAGAGACATAAAAAAGAAAAACAAAGAGTTTCCTTCCTCTTCTAATGCAACATCTGAATCTAAGATGGATTAAATGGCTAATATGTTGAAGACTTTGACATATGAGATGGAAAGATTGAAAATGGAGCAGAAACAACCCATTAGACCCACATAGGAGGGTGGATACAAAAATCAAAATCAGTTCAGGAGGCCAAACAATGCACCTCAAATCTTACCAAGAGAAAGAAAAAATCAAGAAGACCAAAATGTTTTGCCTCTTTTCCAAAATAACGCAATATATGAGGAGGAGGATGAAGATGATATAGAGGAGACCTTGCAGTACATCTAAATGATTATGAATAATCTCCTATGCATGTGACACAACATGATTATGAAGATGCTTTGATTTTAAATGAGTTTGAAGAGGGGATGTTGTTGAGGTTGTTCAAAAGGAACCTAAAAAGAAAGAAATATAATCTCAGGTCTAGTAGAAATACACCTAAAGTGGATACACCTATTTCCACAAACAAGGCCAACACTCCAGTTAAAACAAGGGTTAATAAATATAGTCCTGGGATTCAAATTGATTAACCATTGAAGCAGCCTGTCAAGGTTAGTATTATAGAGTTAAAGGAACTAGAAAATAATGTTTCTTCTTTCATCCTAGAACATGAAATTAACAAAATCAAGATTTATGTGCCTCTGCTATAACTCATGAAAACATAGCCTTTTAGGAAGATTGTTCTCAAGGCTCTACAGTCTCCTTCTCAGGTTACCTTTTCAGATACTGTAAATATGGAAGATGAGAACCCTATTGTAACTATTGGACCCCACATTGAAGACATAACTGATACTTCTCCTCCATTCTATATATCACCAAACGTTCATGACAATATATTTCATAACTGTCTAATGGATTCTGGTGTCTCACATGATGTCATGCCTAAGGTGGTGATGGATGAATTAGGGTTAGATATTACTAAACCTTACCATGATCAATATTCTTTTAACTCCAGGAAAGTCAAATGCTTGGGAGTAATCAAAGACATGGTTGTTACTCTTTCCCAATTACCTATGAAGAGTGTGGTGTTAGATTTTATTTTGGCTAACATACCTCCAAAATTTGGAATGCTTCTATCGAGATATTGGGCCAAAAAGGTAGGAGGCACTTTACAGATGGATCTTAGTTATGCTACCATACCTATTTTTGGTGGGGAACATCGAAGATTATACAGGGAAGTAAGGCTGGTGTATTTGGTGAGTGATCATGAAAACCCTACTAATAATCATATATATGTTGTAGCAGATGATATTGGTTCCTCTATTTTTCATATTGGTGATCAGATGGCAGAAACATCAGTTAGGAAAACAACACCTATAGTTGGGGACAGTGCAGAGAATTTTGTTTGGAAAATGTATTTTGATGGGGCCTGTTCTAGAGAAGGTTCTGGTGCTGGGATTGTCTTCATTTCCCCTACCCATGGGGTCATTCTTATGTCATATAAACTTCAATTTGATACAACCAATAACATCAGTGAGTATGAGGCCTTTCTGTAGGGTTGAAAGCTGTTAAAGATATGGGTATAGATAAGATTTCTATTTTTGGAGATTCAGAACTCATTATTCACAAGATCAAGAACATATATCAAACCAAATAGAAAAGGTTGAAACAATATAGGAATGAGTTATGGGATTATGTGGATAATTTCTTTTTGGAATTCAATATTACTTTTGTGCACATAAATTTAAATCAATAGGCTGACTCTTTGGCACTTGTAGCTAGCAACTTTAATACTCCAATGTTTCCTAATCTAAAATTTGATGTTGAGGTTAGACACAGACCCTTGATACCAGACAATATAAAAAATTGGCAGGTCTTTAAAGATGATGAGGAAATTCAAATATTCTTGAAAACTATTGAAGAATTTTCTAACATTGCAATATATCAAGATGATGAAGATGATGAAGTAGAGGTACATGTTGTTGATGTTCTTCAAGACAGTGATGTTGGGAACAAAATTATTGAATTAAAAGAAAATCATCTGCCTAAAGGTTTGGTTCCACTCGAGAGGTTGTTTGATCACAATGATTTTTCCAGAAAGGTTGTTATTCAGATAAAAGAAAATGATGTAGTGGACTATGATATCAATTATGTTACAAATCCCAGGTTGGTCAAAATATCTAGAAAACTGTCACAAAAACAGAGAGAAACATATGTTGAATTGATGAATCAATATTCAGATGTATTCACCTAGTCTTATGAAGACTTGAAAGTGTTTGATACAGAGATCATACAACACAAAATTCCTATGAAACCTAGATCAAAACCTTTTAAGAAAAAGTCTAGGAAATTTAATCCTTTACTATTGCCTATAATAGAAAAAGAGATGAAAAGGTTATTGGATGCCAAAATCATAGTGCCACTGAGATACTCAGAGTGGGCAGCCAACGTTGTACCTTTTAGAAAGAAGAGTGGAGAGATAGGATTCTGTGTGGACTTCAGGAATTTGAACAAGTGCTCCTTAAAGGAAAATTATCCATTACCAAAAATGGATCATATTTTATAGAGAGTTGTAGGAGAGAAGACGATCTCTATGCTTGATGGACACTCAAGGTACAATCAAATATCAGTAGTGGAGGAGGACAAAAAGAAAACAAATTTTACTACTCCCTAGGGCACTTTCATGTATGAAAAGATGCCCTTTGGATTGATGAATGCAGGAGCCACATTTCAAAGGGCTGTGGACATTGCTTTTATTGGTGAGAAAGACAGGTTTGTAGTTATTTATCTTGATGACATCATTATATTTCAACATCTATTGGCAGCAGGATGAAGTGGGAAAGAAAGCATGCATGAAGAAGAATGAAAGCTGGAAGAGAAATGATGGGAAAGAAAGCATGCAAGAGGAAAGAGACAAATGTTAAGAAGAACAACACATAGGCATGCAAGAGGAAAGTGACAGCTGGAAGGAAGAAAAACACGGATGTAGAGAAGGAAGACCTAACGACAGTAGGGTTAGGGTTTTTGTAAGGTTTTGTGAAAATGGTTGAAGAGATTGATAAATATAAATATAGATACGCAGGTATCATACATGAGTTGGGTTTTTTATGTAATGTTTTGAATAGATTAACTACTTTTGTAAAGCGATTAAACTAGAGCGAAGGAGAGAAGGTATATCTTGAGGATTATATCATAGACTGAGGAGCTTGGTGCGATCTAGTTCACATCATATAGATCTTACCCATCTAAGGAGAGTTGTAAGCACGTGGCACAAGAATTGTAGAACTACCATAATAAGAGAGCCAAGAGACAAATCTTTGTGGATGTAGCCCAGGAGGGGGTGAACCATGGTAATACTTGTGTAATGTGATGAATGCATGCATATCTCTGTCATATTTTTAGTAGTTAAACACTATGTGTAATGAATGAATGAGTTTTTATATTACTTGGTTACTATTTTTTGGGATATAACGAAAATATGCCACAGAGGTTAAAATATAAAAGTGAATAATAGTAGTTTGTAACACAAGTTAGAATAAATGACTCAGAATATTGATCTCATATCTCATACTCAATCCTAGGCTATAAACACCTAAGTCTTATAGCCACCCATTTAAAGCTATCTTGGGTGAGACTGCAAAGTGCTTTCTGTGTACTATGTTGCCTTCTGGTTTACCAAAAGGGCCGATAGTTTTAGGCTTGTTGGTACCCTGAAGAATATGAACCCTGGATCAACAACGCAGGTAGTAGGGAAGAATAGTTTAGCTAAGCCAACAACATCTGATGAAGAAAATTTACAACACTTGAAGCATACTTTTGAGAAATGTAGAAGCTATGGTATATCACTTAATCCTAAAAAATCACATTTTATCATGGAGGAAGGGAAACTTCTAGGACACATCGTCTCATATGAAGGCATTAAAATAGATCCTGAAAGAGTAAAATCTATCCAACATATAGACATTCCAAGAAACAAGAAATCTATTCAGTCCTTCATTAGTAAAATTAATTTTTTAAGGAGGTTTATACCTAATTTTGCATAGATTATCAAGTACATTATTGACATGTTGAAAAAGGATGCAGAAATTAAGTGGATATCAGAAGCTAAAGAATATTTTGAAAATATCAAGAAGGCTCTTGTTTAGGCCCCTGTTCTCATCAATTCAGACGATTCTAAAGAATTCATGATTTTTTCGTTTGCCTCAGAAGATACAATAGTTGTTGTTCTTCTGCAAAGAAATGAGCAAGGATATGAGAAACCCATCTCCTTCTTCAACAAAACCCTCGGGGATTCTGAACTAAAGTATGATATAATGGAAAAATAGGTCTAATCCCTGGTAAGGGATTTGAAATCCTTCAGATTATATGTCCTTCAATCTGAGATCACTGCTTATGTCCCAAGTAGCGCAGTCAAACAAATTTTAGTTCAGCCTGATTTTGAAGGAAAGAGAGGAAAATGGATAACAAAAATCCTGGAGTATAACCTAACTATAAAGCCTACTCAGTTGATAAAGGGTCAATGTCTTGCCAAGTTAATGACAGAGTCTAACTGCAAAGCAATTGGGTTGTACCATCTTTCAGGCAAAGGACATGATTTTTAATTCTAAATTGGATAAACAAGTTCATAGGTAAAGCACAAGTATGTTTCTTCACCATGGTACAAAGATGTTGTATTTTTTCTGCAGAATTTTCAATCCCCTCTAGAATTGGATAAATCAAAGTTCAGATCATTAAAGTTAAGATCAGTAAAGTATTTCATTATTGATCAGATCCTAATCTGGAAAGACCCTCATGGTATATTGTCGTGGTGTGTTGATGAAGAAGAGGCTAAACAATTTTTTTGTGATTTACATCATGATGTTTGTGGAGGTCATCACCATTGGAAAGCTACTGCTTTCAACATTCTCAGGGAAGGCTATTACTGGCCAGTTTTGTTCTCAAAAAAATTTCTCAGGTCAGGGCATGTGAACCTTGTCAGAATTTTTTTGGAAAGATGAAACTTCTTTCATTGCCTCTGAACCCATTCATCGCTCAAGGACCATTCCAATAGTGGGGCTTGGATTTCATTAGGGAAATCAACCTGTCATCTTCTGAACAACATAAATGGATCCTTACACCCACATATTACTTTAGGAAGTGGATCGAAGCAATTCCAACTAGGAATGCAACAAACAAGGTAATCATGGAATTTCTTGAAGAACATATATTTTCCAGGTTTGGCTATCCTAAAAAACTAGGCATTGATAATGCACAGGATTTTAAATCAAATTCCATGATTGATTTCTGCAATAAATGTTGATTAAGGTTGGTTGTCATTGATGTCAACCCTTGAAGAAATCCCTATAGAAAAAAGGTTGGGTAATGGACCCAATATTGTTTGATGTAAATATGACTCGTTATTTTCTTGTCATGGTTGATAATAAGTAGAAATGGATGAACTCCAAAGTGATCCCCTTATGGTGAAAGACCTCACGGGAAGACAATTTGTGGATTGAGTTATCCTAGAAGTATGGTTAGAGAACCCATGCTTATTTTTGGAATAATGAGATGAATGTTAGTGAATTTTTAATTGAAACTATCCTATATAGATAGTTCTTTTCATGCCATTTCCGGTGGTATGTGGAACGTCACATAACTCCTCATGGTTAGAGAGTTATGGCCATGAGAAGTTGGAGAACCCATGTTTGGGTAATGGAACCAAGTTTGTTTGATGGATAACGGTATGAGTTTTGATATATTTGAATTTAATACTATTCTATATGGATAGTACATTTCTTTCCATTTCTTTTGGTATGTGGAATGTGACATAACTCCTCACGGTTTGAGAGTTATGGCCTTACAAAGCTGGAGGACCCTCTTATGTCATCTAGAATCCCCAAAAGGTAAAAGTAGTCAAAGTGGTTTAAGAGATTTTAGAAGGTAAATACTAAAGTGAATTGATGTGTGTACTATAATTCAAAGTGAATACAAAATAAATTATTTAAATAATAATTTAATCGATAAATTAGAAGTGGGTTAACCCTAAAATAAGGAAAGTGGGCAAAGTGACCTAGAAGATGTTTTTAAGGAAGCTACTTGGAGAGTATAAATAAGAGGCAAGGCTCTCACATTTTAGA
>JZKD02S0261145.1:0-20812 GCA_000966675.3 Picea glauca
AAAATGGCCCCGGAAGTTAAAACTGCTAAAAATAGTAAATTACCAAAATTGCCAGAAACATGTTTTGGGCCAGTTGGAGAAGGTGGGTGGCCACCGATATCCACTTGGATCAAAAGAAGAAGTCATCAATAAGGACATTCCCTCGGCATACTTTGATTGTAACTTTGAAGGTCATCCTCGAAAACGAGGTTCAAGAGGGACCCTGTATCTCTCCTCAAATCACAATATAGCCTTCAAAGTTGGGATAGGGCAGAAAGCTAACAATTACTATGAATTGATGGCTCTCTAATTAACACTACAATTGGATTAAGAATATATTGTTACGCAATTACAAAATTTTGGGGATTCTCTATTGGTTATTCAATGGTTACGAAAGGAAACATCACTCACAAATTTCACTTTATAGCCACTGTTTGATGATATCCAACAACAAATGAAAACCTTCTCACACATTTCTTTGTGTCATAGATACATGGACATAAACAAGGTAGTTGATGGCCTTTCAAAAGAGTCTTTGGGGTTGGAGTGAGGTTGTTGGACCATTTCCATCTTTCAGGATGTGCATACAAATGATTTCCCTAAAGCACCTTGGCTATAATTTTTTTATGGTGGATAGATATCTAACTCTGATCTTTACAATGATGACTTCTTGTCTCTTAAAAACATGAATAGTCATATTTTGTTGCTAATATAACTCACATTTTTGTGATAGTGGGCAATTTTCAATCCTGATTTTGAAAGATGTAATCTTTGACCTTTTAATTCAAGGAAAAATCTTTTATTTATTTATTTAACTCTATGACATGTAAGCGATGTATGTAGAACTATTATGCTCAATCAAGCTATAAAAAACTTTTTTGAATGCCTTGCAACATATAACAATGCAATTTTGTTTATTATAAATAAAATTATGAGTTTTTTTTATTAGGAAGAAAAATATAAAAGCAATTTTGTTTATTATAAATAAAATTATGAGTTTTTTTATTAGGAAGAAAAATATAAAACTAATTTATTAATAATATTAAAGAAATTTTAAATTTAAAAATTATCATACTAATTTAAACATATATAAAACTAAGATGTTGTGTGCAAATATAAGTCATTGCAAATTCGTCATTCATAATAAACAAATTTTATAAAAATAATTAGTGATATAATTTTTATATTTACATTA
This sequence comes from Picea glauca, assembly GCA_000966675.3. Classification (NCBI taxonomy): domain Eukaryota; kingdom Viridiplantae; phylum Streptophyta; class Pinopsida; order Pinales; family Pinaceae; genus Picea; species Picea glauca. The sequence goes on from JZKD02S0261145.1 coordinate 1,175, forward strand.
AAAAAAATTAACCTTAATTGTTTTGGGGCTTTTACAATCTAAGACCTAAAATATCATTTTTAATATTATCTATATAAAATAAATCATTAATTTATAATCCATTTTTTATAAATATTAAAAAATATATATTATTTATATCATAAGAAAAGATGATGATATATGTTTTTTCACATAATATTATTATAACATATGTTGTTTAAGACATTCTACGTACCCTTGGAGAACATAAGAAAACATACTCTACTAGAGAGTCATTTGACTAGGTTCAATGATGCCCACTTTCCAACGTTTGAACAAACAAACAATGATGGTGTGTAGAGAGGGGGATTGGGATTCCTCTCATGTCACCCTTATGTCATTAAACGCGTTTCCCCTTCTTAAATTAATGTTTCCATTCTATGGGAAATTCATGAAAATGCCTAGTGGTGTCAAAATCAAGCAATCTATCCCAGTTAAGAATGGTGTCAAAATCAAGCATGATATTTGACAAACTTAATTAAAGGAAAATGAAGTCACACATATTATGTTGTTGGTAGTATTATAATGTTGAGTGAAAAATGAATTTTGTGGTATAAGTTTTAGTTAATAAGAATTATATGTTATTAAATTCTCAATGACGAGTCCATAATACTATAATGCATGGTGTTTATGAGGCGATGTTATATATCCACATATAAAATTACATTGAACAAGATTTATGTTTGTATTCTACTAAATATTCTTAACCATTTAGGTTGATGAATGACTTGTTAAACAATTTTATTATCATAAACTTTAGCTAAGTGGATGATGTTAATATTATAATATATTTGTATTTTACTAAATATTCTAAACCTTTCATGTTGATGGAATGAGTTTTTAAACGAGTCAAAGTCACTTTTATTATTATAAATGGATAAGCGTTTACAAGGTGATGTTACATATCCACAAGAAAAAAACATATAACGTTAAAATTACGATGAATAAAATCGACTTTTGATTATTTATTGGAATTTACTAAATATTCCTAGTCTTTCATAGCGATAAATGAATGGTTAAATAAGTCAAATTCACTTTTATTATTATAAATCCTTTCTCAAGCATAGTATTTTCATGGTGGGGAGTATGGAGAATTGTTAGACAACCTTTTTTTTTTTAGAGAGATGGTGTTCGTGTCGTGGGGTATCCAGTGAAAGGGTTGGTTGATGCTTCCTCAAGCAATATTTTCGCATAAGGAGTATCATGATGAAATTGTTTGCTAATAATTCCTCCAACATTGTATTTTGAGGGAGAACATGGAGAAGGGTCAACTAATATTTTCCGAAGGATGGTATTCACATCGAGGGGTATCTAGTGGAAAGATCGGGTAACTCCTCATGCAAAGTTTTCAAATAATTGGGATCCCAGGGAAGGATCAATGGACCATGCCCTAAGAAAAGTTTTCAAATAATGGGGATCTCAGAGAAGGATTGGCGAACCATTATTTTGTCACAATTTTCCCTAGTTGCATAGGAATTGGTCTTGCCATCTCTAAAACTCATTCCCATCATTCCACTATTTTGGGGAGCTTAGGAGTGGGTATGAAACATCCCCAAGTATCTTAGAATAGTTTTAGGAACTTGAGATCTTTTTGGGAGCTTTGGAGTCAAGGAAACGAGAGCTTGGGAATGTTTTAGATGGTGTTTCCAATATAGGGAGCTTGTAGAAGTTCCCTATCTGATAGGAGGCTCCCACAGACTCCCAAGCTTGTGGGCCCCAAATTAGTGCATCCTTAACATGTTTTCTCATTGTTTTGGTGCCAATCTTATGACACCCTCCAAAAAAATATAAAATGATTTTAAAACCCTAATTTCTACCTATGAAATAACTACCCCATCGTGAAAAATACACATCATTTGGTATTTGGAATCATGTTGCAATGTAATTCATTATGTGAGTGAGAAGCATTGTGAGTCTTGTGTGAGGAGGGCCAAGGTGTATTGAGTAGTCATGATTGAGTGACAATTGACGCACATTGAAGAGTCATGAGGGAGTGAGGTACATTTAGGAGCATTGTGAGCAATACATTGTGAGAAATGGTGTGAGGTGTAATGCCAACATTTGGTCATATCAACATTGTGAGCAATAGTGTGAGAATTCATGAGTAGCTGCTAGCATTTGTCATTTTCTTACACCCGTGTTTTCCAAATATGCTTGTCCACTAAATTCCACTATGTGATTTCTTGTAGTGTTGTAAGTTTCGCTACATATTTTTCTAAATTATGTTGTGTGCTTTTACGATTTTAATTACCTATGAGGTCTGCTAAAACCTACTAGTAATAGCTTATGAGATGACATGTTCGACGTTTTTTCCAATATTTAGTTATAGAGACTAGTGGGTGAGTTTTGGTACTTGTAACTTGTTGACCAACTAAATATACTAATGTAGTAAAGTCTAATGTACCATAGTATATACCATATAGCAATTCCAACATATGGTAAGAGGTACAGTTGTCCCAGATTGGCCTCCAATTTGATTGAAATAAATTATTTGTATTAAAATCTAAGGCATTTCTAGAATGAAAACAATTCAAGAATGGCCTACATTTTGATTGAAATAAACACTAAAGTCTAGGCATTGCTAGGAGGCAAAACATTCCAGTATTAGCATTATATTACAATTCTTAGTTCTTAGTTTAGCCAAATATGTGTGTTGTGTGTTTGTGCACCATGAATGCAATATCAACATTGGTAAGTAGTACCTTCATGTAACTTATAAATTGAAATATAATATATATCAACACACCATCCACTGTAGTCTTGTACCCTATATGTATCATTCTCTGGATACATTGTAGTCTAGAATACTTTTTATATTTTTAAATATATAATATTGTCGCTCCCAACCTAATGTTTCCTACATATTTTGTAAAAAAATATGGTCGTTAAGGACACTTGTATCCATGTTCCCAACATTCCCACATTCTAGAAACTTGTGCAACGTAGTAGTATTCTCATGGAGGGGGAGCACAAAAAATACATTTGACCCTTTCTCAAGAATTGTTTTTGAGTAAGGGGAGATCCCAGGAAAGGATAAACATACTATTCCTCCTGAATGGTATTCCCATGGAGGTGAAGCACGTAGAAAACTTGGACAACCATTCCTTGGGGATGGTTTTCACATCACATGGTATCCATTGTAATGATCAATCAACTCTTCATAAAGAAAACATTTCTCATAAGGGGAATCTAGGGGAAGGGTTGTCTAACCCTTCCTCCAAAATAATACTCTCAAGTGGATGAATCACGAGGAAGAATAACCCACCCTTTGCTAAGGATGGTATTTGTGTTGTGACATATCTAGTGGAAGGGTCGAATGGCCCTTTCTCAAGGAAAATTTTCAAATGGGGGGTACCAAGGAACTATTAATTGACCCTTCAAACCATCATAGTACTCACATGATAATGGAGAATGGTGAAGGGCCAACCGAGCATTCTTCAATGGTGATATTCTCTTTATGTTGTATCCAGTGGAAGGGTTGCCAATTATTCTTCAAGCATATTGTTCTCAAGGAAGGATATAATGGAGAAGGGTAAACCAATCCCTTTTGAAGGATGGTATTTGCATTGAGGGGTATCCAGTGGAAGTGTCAACTGTCCCTTCCTCAATTATGGTATTCTCATATAGGGGGAGCATAGAGAATGGTCGACATAAAATTTATAAAAGATTGTATTCATTTCAAGGGATATCCAGTGGAAGGGTTTCCCTACCCTTCCTTAAGCATAGTTTTCAAGTAAGGGGGATCCTAGGGAAGGGTTGATCGACCCTTCGTCTAGCATATAATTCTCTTAGAGGGGGAACAAGGAGTGTATATAGTGGAAGGGTCATCCAATCCTTCTTCAATAATAGCATTCTCATTGAGGGGGGTCATGGAGAAGGGTTCATTGACCCTTCATGAAGACTAGTATTAATGTGGAGGGGTATAAAGTGGAAGTGTTGGTCAACTCTCCCTTGACATTTTTTTTTGAATAATGGTGTTCTCATGGAATGGTCATCTAACCCTTCCCCCAACATAGTATTGTTATGGAGGGGGATCATAGAGAAGGGTCGACTGAATATTCCTCAATGATGGTATTCTCATTGTGGAGTATGTGATGGAAGTATCAGATGACCCTTCTTCAATCATAGTATTCTCATGGAGGGGGATCATGGATAATTTCCAATCGACTGTTCTTAATGGATGGTATTCACATCATGGGGTATACTATGGAATGATCGACCCACCCTTCCTTCACTAATTTATTTCTTAAGGGAGTGCATGGACAAGGGTTAGCCAATCCTTCCTCCAAAATAGTATTATCATTGTGGGAGAGCATGGAAAAGGGTCAATTGACCCTTCCTCAAATATGGTATTCACATCATGACTTATCTAGAGGAATTTTCGGTCAACCCTTTCTAAAGAATATTTTTCGTGCAAAGGGAATCTCAGGGAAGGGTCAACCAACCCTTCCTCCAACATAGAAATATCATGGAGGGGGAGCACGGAGAAGGTTCAATCGACCCTTTTTTAATGACGGTATTCTCATCATGGGGTGTCTAGTGGAAGGACCAACTTACCCTTGTTCAAGCATAATATTCTCATGGAGTGGGAGAACGAAGAAGGGTTGGTTGACCCTTCCTAAAGGATGGCTTTCATGTCGAGGGGTATTTTGTGCAAGGGTAAATTGATCATTCATGTAGAAATGTTTTTGAATAAATGGGTGTTACACATTATTTTGGTCACTCTGATGATGATTCTACAAGCATGTGTTTAGGCTCTCAAAACAATCTTTTACATGAGGAAAATGACTGATTTCTTCCTCTACAAGGCATGTTTTTAGAATGACATCGCAGGCTGACAGTTGTACATAGTGTGTAAATCCTTGATTTCTACAGGCTTATCTATACCTGGCTCGTGGGGTTTTCGTAGGTTGTTGTATAGGTAGGGTGTGGTGGCATTTGAAGCTAAAGAAAGGAATAAGTTCATGAAGGTTCTAGAAGGAGAACCTTCTAGAATGTGAGGTGGCGTCTATATCGTTGTGATCCTACTGGCTTATCTGATTTGGTGGGATCATCCTCATCCTTTTAACCACTTCACCTTCTCCTATATAAGGATGGATTTCTCATGGAAAATGTTAAGCAATTTTAAGCAAAGAATCACTGAAAGAATAGGCTGAAGACTGTGTGAAGGATCATGTTGCAACTGATGCTTGAGGTCTCTATTTTTCCATCAAGATTTTGTGGACCATCTTCATACAAATTCAGAGCAAGTGTATTTGTGTGTTGGAACAAAGGACCACTGAAAGGGAACTTGTGACATCAAGGAAATTTGGTTGTATCTTCCACTTTTACTTAATATAATACGGTGATATGTTTCTTTCCCATAAAATCATTAGCATTTTATTACATGACTCCTTGATCACATGTTTAGGTTTTCATTGAATTTATTATTGTTGCTTTCACTTTGGTTGGTTTGTGTCATTGCAGATCTAATCTCACAAGAGCACCAGGGTGAAGAAGGGACAACAAAGATATAAGAAGGTGATATCTAAAGGTATGTCATCCATTCCTTCTTTGGTAGTAAATTCAATGATAGTAACTTAGGGAAAGAGGCATGTCATGTATTGTTTTGTTCTAGATCCAAGTGGATCTAGGGAGATTATTTTATGTCCACATTCACTGATTTATCCAATAAAAATGGGATCATGTGGAAGGGTTGTCCAACCCTTACTCATACATGATTTTCTCATGGAGGGGGGAGCATAGACAAGGGTTTCCCGACCCTTCTTGAAGAAAAAATTTCACATAATCAGAATCCAAGGGAAGGATTGGCTAGCCCTTACTCCATAATATTATTTTTATGGTAGGGATTAGGGTCAAGGGTCAACCAACACTTCCTCATGGATGGTATTCACATGACAAGGTATCCAATAGAAGGGTTTGGTGACCTCTCCATAAGAAATTTTTTTATGTAAGGGGGATATCAGGGAAGAGTCAATTGAAACTTCCTCCAACGTAGTATTCTCATAGATGAGAGCATGGATAAGTTTTGATCAACCCTTCCTCAATGATGCATTCTTGTCACAGGGTATACAGTGGAAGGGTCGAGTGATCCTTCTTCAAGAATAATATTCTCAATAAGGGGAATCATGGAGAAGTGTCATATGACATTTTATAATGGATGGTATTCATGTGGAGAGGTATCCAATTGAAGGGTCGATCGAGCCATTCTCAAGTAATGTTTTCAAATAATGGATTTCTCAATGATTTATTGGGTAACCCTTCCCTCAACATAGCATTTTCATGAAGGGGGATCATGAAAAAGGGCCATCTAAACCTTCCTAAATGTTGGTATTTGCATCACAGGGTATGTGGTGGAAGGGTTAGTCGACCCTTCTTAAATCATAGGATTCTCTTGGAGGGGGATCATGGAGAGCTATTGGACGACCCATCTTGAGGGATAATATTCAAGTCGTGGGATATCTTTTGGAAGGGTCAACCCACACTTCCTCTAGCTAATTTTTCTCTGATAAGGGGGATCCTAGTGAAGTGTTAAATGTCACTTCTTGAAACATGTCATTCATGTAGAGGGGTATATAGTGGAAGGTTTTTCCAACCCTTCCTCAACCAATGTTTTCAAATAATAGGGATCTCTAGGAAGGGTTGGTCTATTGATGTTTTTACCATCGGACAGGTAATTTTGCACATGTCTAAGTGTTTAGACATGTGGAAGTCGTCCAAAGCCTTCTACCTTGAGACTTTACTTTAGTTAAGGGAATTATTAATGTAAAATGTTTTTATTAGTGAGTTGCGTTTTATTTAAATAAATGCTTTAATTAGCATTAGTGAATTAAATTATAACCATTGAGATCAAGTGAGGTGATAAGTAGTCCTAGACACCAATCACATTGGATATTAGGGTTAGTTCATAACTCAATATTATAAAAGCAAGACTAGGGTGAAGGAGAAAGACACTTGTGTGAGACATTGTGTGATTGTTTGACACATAGAGAAGAGAAGGAATTTTTCTCAAGGAGATGTTGGATAGGTGGAGAAGGACTTCCATTTGGAGATTAGTCCAGGGAGAAGAGAGAATAGAGGTAGTCACAAGTGGGTTGTAGTATATTAGAGCCGCAACAACAGGGTCACACCATGCAGAGTTTTTGTACAGTATTTGAGTGCATGTGCATTGGTTTTAGTGGAGATAGGTGTGTATACATTGGTTTTCTTAAGGAAATGTGTATACATTTCGGGAAATGTGAAAAACCGAGGGCATACAATAGATCAAGAGTTTCTAGGGTTCTAAAGTACTGCCTATATTTTTTTGTATTTCTTTGTGGGACATTTTCTTAGGTACGAGAGCCCTTGTAATATTTGAAGTTATTTGAATGATAAGCTTAGTTGATGGGAGAATGTCTTTGTGTATTGTGTTTGAGATTTTGGTTTCCAGTGTTTCTTCCACTCTCTTTATTTGAGTTGAATATTCCAGCAAGTGTATTATGTTTTATGAGCTACTAATTTGATTTACAACAAGGAAATCACTAAATAAAAAAAAAACTATGTGTTGGAGTAAGGGGATTTCAACATGGTATCGGAGCATTTTCTCTAAAAGGAAGCCAAATATCAGATCCATAGAAGTTGATAGTATATTTATCATATCTTCAAGGAGATCTTAGTAGATCCATAACTAGTAGTCAGAAATAAAGGGTTGGATTTCAAGGAAATAATAGTACTGAGGCATAACTAGAGTTTTATAGTTGTACAGAGTTGTACACAGGTTGCATAAGGAACAATCATGCACATACTCTAGTTTTATTGGAGACAATTGTGTATACGCAATATTTAGTAAGGAAATTTGTGTACATACATAAGTTTCAATGGTGAAAAACACATATAGGGTCGTACAGGTTAGTATAAGGGTAGTTTCCGTAAAATGTTATTTCCAGGGATGTTTATTAGATCTAAGGGATGGCATCAAAAATTCTGAGAGTTGAATACAAATTGGATGGAGTATCCAACTTCCTATCTTGGATGTACAGACAAAGTAGTTGTTCCACCTACATATTTGGTAGCTTTGGTAGCTCACGATAAGAAGGAGATTAGATTTGAGAGGGTTATCCTGGATTCAGTGAAGGACCATCTAATTTATCACTTATCTGATAAGAACATGAACAAGGAGATGTTTGATTCCCTGGTAGGATTATTTCAGAGAACTAACATGGATAGGAAGATGGTCTTAAGAAATAAAATAATATCTGTGCAGATGTCTATATCTGACAATGCTACGAGCTATTCCATGAGGATCACCCAAGTACGTGATCAACTTGCAACCATAAGGGAGAAAATGAAAGATGTAGAGCTTGTTAATGTGGCATTGAATGGTTTTCCCAATTCTTGTGAATGATTTTTCAAGGGAGTATGCGCTCCAAAAAAACTCCCATATTGGAAGAGGCTTTGGGATGATGGCATATAGGAAGAGACTCGAGAGGAGTCTAAAAATAGTAAGTAGGGAAATCGTGATGTGAACCTCGATCTTGTTAGTGAGACAAGGAAGGGAAAATGAAAGGGTTCCAACAAGAAGGGTAACATTGATGGAGGAACATTGCAGTCGGGGAAGAAGAAGGACTTGAGTAAAGTCAAGTGCTTCTCTTGTCATAAGAATGGACATTATGCATATCAGTGTCCAGAGAATAAGAAGGGAAGAGGAAAGAAACATACAACAACATCAACATAGACACAACTAGATGAATCTGCAATGAAGTTTGAGAAATATTTCTCACTAGTTTCTTTCGTTTATACCAACACAACTAACAAGAGTGTGTGGTACTTGGACATTATTTCATCTCGTCATATGACAGAAGCATGAAAGCTATTTAACAATATGATGGAGAGGGACTCAGAGGTTCACATGGAGCTGAGTGATGATGCCAAGTATGCAGTGAATGGAGAAGGAACAATTTCATTCCATGTTGAGTTAGGAGGTTCATTTGATTCCCATGACATGCTTTACATCCTAGAACTGAAAATGGATTCGCTCTCTATCTTAGATATGGAGGATATGGGTTTTTTCGTTACTTTTCAGAGAGGGAAAGTACTCATACATCTATAGAAAGCTAGCCTAGACACAACAATGGTTGTTGGGGTTAGAGAGGAAACTGTATACAGATTGCAGGGAAATCATGTTCATGATTTAATACATGACAATGATAGCCAATGTGATTATAACATAGGAGGTTGGAACACCTAGACTACAGAGTAATTTCTATTATGAGGGTGATTCTTATAGGCCTTCCAAAGTTCATTATTGAGTAGTAGGGAGTGTGCACTTGGAAATAATTCCAAGGATTCTTTTCCAAGCAGCGAGAGTAGGTTCAAGGGGATATTAGATCTTATATATTTATATGTGAGTGGGTCGATGTCAGTAGAATCAATACAGGGAGAATCATACTATATGTCGCTCATAGATGATTTTTCCAGGAAAACCTGGATCTTATTTATGAATACCAAGGATGAGGTCTTCAATCAGTTTTAAGAGTTTAGAGCTCAAGAGGAAAAACATACAAGAAATAAGATCAAGGTCTTGAGGTTAAATAATGGGGGAGAAAAAACCTCCAATTACTTCAAGGATTTCTACAAGAAGGAACAGATCAAGAGGGAGTTGAAAATATCATACCACCCTTAGAAAAATAGCATTGCAGAAATAAAGAACTGGTCCATCATTGGTTCTTCCAGGGCTATGATACATGACCAGGATTTGCCTATGTTTCTTTGGGAAAAGGTGTGTAACATAGTAGTATATGTGAAAAACAGGAGTCCTCATAGGATATTGGGGGACAAGACTCTAGAGGAGGACAAGACTCTAGAGATAAGAAATTTGAGGATATTTGGTTGTCTGATTTACATCCATGTTCATGTGGAGAAGAGGAATAAGATGGATCCTTTAGGAAAGAAGGGTATATTTGTGTGGTACAACGAGACCTAAAAGGATTATAGGATCTTCATAAAAATGTAGTGGAAGAAAATTGTGAGCAGATATGTTAAGTTCAATAAGAACTTGGCATCTAGGAGATCTCAAGAGTCATCAACAGTGACAAAGGACAAGGAGTAGCAGGCTCTGAAGGATGAGAAACAATCAACAACTTCTAGTTCATGGAGCTCGACTTTAGGTGGGGGGGAGGAGTTACCCCCTTCCAATTATGTTAGGAGACTCAGGTGGCTATTACAAACATTTGGGGATTTTGGTGAGGCTCCTAGGACTGTATTCAGGGAGTGCATGCCTCCAAGGAAGTTTTTGAGCTATATGGCGCTTATGAGTAGCATCATTAATGTTCGGCCTTCTAGTTTTGAGGAAGAAGTATATCAACATGTATGGTGGGATTCCATGGTGGAGGAGAACACCTCTATCATGAGGAATGATGTTTGGGACATAGTGTTAAGACCATATGAGAAGTTATTTGTGAGTTCTAGGTGGCTCTACAAGATCAAGCATGTTTTATATGGTTTCACTGATAAGTTCAAGGTGAGGTTCATGGTGAGAGAGTTCTCCCATAAAGAGAGAGTGGACTATGAGGATAAATTTTCTCTAGTCGCAAAATATGCTTCTATTCGAGCTGTTATTTCTATTGTTTCAGTTACGAGGTGGAGGATTCATCAGTTGGATGTGAATATAGATTTCCTCAATGTTATCATTGAGGAGGAAGTATATATAGAGAAACCTCAGAGATTTGAGGTACATGGGAGGGAGTCTCATGTGTGTAGTATTAAGAAAGCCTTGTACATACTCAAACAAAAATCCAGAACATGGTATTCTGGGATTGACTAATACTTGCAGAGTATGGGATTTACCAAGAGTGAGGCAGATCCTAACTTGTACTTCATACTTGTTTGTTCTAATCCACTCATCTTGTTTTTTTACATGGATGAGTTGTTTCTCACAGGTGTAGAGGAGCTCATTGCAGGGTGAAAAGAAAATTTAGCTATTGAGTTTGAGATCAAGGACATTGGATTGATGCATTATTTCTTAGGATTAGAGGTATGGAAGGTATCGAGAGAGATATTCTTTGGTCAAGGGAAGTACACAGTATATTCTTGAAGAGATTCAATATGGAGGACTGTAGATCGATGGATACACCTATGGTTACCAATCCGAAGAAGGTTGTCACTTCAAATTCAGAGTTGGTGGATCCTAGGATATATAGGCAGCTGATAGGGTCCTTGATGTATTTGGTCAACACCATGCCATATATATATTTTTCTGTGAACACCTTGAGTTATTTCATGATGGAGCCGAAGCAAGTGCATTGGATAACAATTAAGAATGTGCTCAGTTACTTGAGAGGTACAATGGAGTATGGATTGGGGTATCTTGGAGATGATGGAGTGAGGCTGCAAGGATATTCATACTTAGATTGGGTAGGGAGTACAATAGATATAAATATCACCTCAAGGTGCTACTTTAGCTTGGGATAAAAAATTATTACATGGTTCAGTAGGAAGTATACTTCTATAGCACTCAGTTCAGTAGAGACAAAGTATATGGTAGCGAGTATATTGCTTACAGGTTTATTTGATTAGGAGTTCGAGCCTACAATGATATACTATGATAATCAAATTTGTATCAAACTCTCATATAATACAATATTCTATGATAGGTCCAAACATATTGAGACAATATATCACTTCATATGAGATAGGATCTATAAGGAAGAAATGAAGCTTCAATATGTTTCCACATATGAGTAGGTTGTAGACATTCTGACCAAACCCTTGGTTAAAGGGAAATTTGTGTTATTTAGGGACAAACTTGGAGTGGTGCATAATACCTTCCTCACTAAGAAGGAGTGTTGATGTTTCTAGCATCAGACAAGTACTTCTGCATAGGTCTAAGTGTCTATATGTGTGGAAGTCATCCAAATCCTTCTACCTTGAAACTTTACTTTAATTAAAATAATTATTAAAGTAAAGTGATTTTGTTAGTGATTTGAGTTTTATTTAAATACATGCTTTAATTAGAATTAATGAATTAAATAATAGCCATTGATCTCAAGTGAGGTGAGAAATAATCTTAGTCATCAATCACTTTGGAGATTAGGGTTAGGTCATAACTCAATCTTATAAAAGAAGGGCTAGGGTGAAGGAGGAAGACACTTGTGCGAAGCATTGTGAGATTGTTTGACACAGAGAGCAGAGAATGACTTTTGATTAAGGAGATATTGGATAGGTGGAGAAGGACTTCCATCTAGATATCATGTTAGGGAAAAGAGAGAGAAGAGGAAGTCACAAGTGGGTTTTAGCATATTAGAGCCACAGTATTAGGGTCACACTTTATGGATTTTATGTATAGTATTTTAGTGTGTGTACGTAGGTTTCAGTAGAGATAGGAATGTATAAGTGAGTTTTCTTAAGGAAATGTGTGTATATATCAGGAAACTTTAAAAACTAAGTTCATACAATAGATTAGGAGTTTCTAGGGTTTGTAGGTACTGCCCATAGTTTTCTATATTTCTCTGTGGGACATTTTTCCAGGTACGAGAGCCCTTGTAACCTTTGAATTTATTTGAATGATAATATTAGTTGATGGGAAGAATATATTTGTGTATTTTTTTTGAGATTTTGGTTTCCAGTATTGCTTCTGCTATCTTTGTTTGATTTGAATATTCCAACAAGTGTATTCTATTTTGTGAGATGCCAATTTGATTTACAACAATGAAATCACTAGATAAAAAAATACCTAGGTGTTGGAGTAAGGGGATTTCAACATGGTTGACCCATTCTCTAGCATATGATTCTGATAGAGGGGGAGAACAAAGCATGATGCATTGACTCTTCCTCAATGATCATATTATAATCATGGGGTATTGCATTGAAGGTTCAACCAATCCTTCTTCAAGCATAGTATTATCATGGATGTGAAGCATGGAGAATATTCAATCAACCCTTCATGAGGGATGGTTTTTGTTTTGCAATTATCCTATGGAAGGGTTGGTCAACATTTCCTTTAAATATGCTTTTGCATAAGGTGGATCTCAAGGAAGTTCCAATCGATCCTTCCTCCATTATTGTATTTTGACGTAGATGGAGGAAAGAGAAAGGTTGGATGGCCCTTCCTGAGGGATGGTATTTGTGTTAAGGGGTATCCAATGGAAGGGTAGTATGGAGAAGGATAACGAAGAATTCTGATGGAGAAGGGTAGAAAATTATTCTCATGGAGGGGTATCATGGACAAGGTTGGTTGGCCAACCCTTCCTCAAGGATGGAATTCACTTCAATTTTTATCCAATGAAATGGTTAGCCAACCATTTCATAATAATGGTATAGGTGTCATGGGTTATCTTGTAGAAGGGTTGACCAAACCTTCCTCAATCAATCTTTTTGCATATTGGGGATCTCGGGGAAGGATATCCGGGCCCTTCGTTAAACACATTTTTTTCTTAATGGGTATCTCAGGGAAATTTGTGCCAAATATTCCTCAACGACGATATTTTGATGTAGTTGGGTTAAAAATAGGGGTCGACCTGTGAATTTTTCACAGTGAACCTAGCTAGTAGAAAAGTCACACAAACTTGCGAGAGAGATAAGAGAGGAGAGAAAACGAATGAATTGTATTAAATGAATGAGTAAAATGGTAAAATAAACATGCTATAATCTACATGGCTAAGTGAATGCTCCATAGTGGTTATCTAGAGAGATCTAGACATGCATTGACAGAAACTGAAGTAATCTGCCACCTAGTCTTGTTTAACTGGTCCATGAAATCATTAGTTAATTGAGTCACATGTGTGGAACTGAGAGAAACATATGAAATCACAAGATATGCACCCTTTTGGAAACATGCATGAGATATGTGCACTGCTAGTGAGGAAACCTACGTGAACATGTAACTGCTGGTGATAAAACCGAGGTTTCCATGCATGAGTGACCTCCACTAGTTTAACTGAGGTGTAACTGACTCTGAATAGAAGAGGGAAGATGCCTTATTTTGTAGGAGGCGCCCTAATTTGTAGGGGAATATTATCAAGAGATAATATTCTCAAGAGAGAATATTCTCATATGTGGAAGCACCCTCAACATTGGACTATCAACCTTAGGAAAATAATTACCTAGGTGAGTGTAATATCTCCAACACCCCCCCTGAACACTACTAGGGTGTACATGATGAATGGGACCTGAAAACCAAGGACATGTTAGGTACCCATTGTACAATGCATATAAGAATGAAACACTAAAAAAATAGAGGAAAGAGGGGAACCCCCCCCCCTCAAAGTACAATACATAAAAAATGAAGAAGGAGAAAAAGAAGTTGCTAAGCAATTGTGTCCTTCACTTTGAGATGATCACGTAGGAAGTGGAACTTATGCTTAGTAAATTTCTTCGTGAAGATGTCTGTAGTACGTTTGGAGGATGGAAAATACTTCAAATTGATGATCCTTTCATGTACCATCTCTATGATGTAATGCATATGGATCTCGATGTGTTTGGTCCAATGTTGTTGCACCAGGTCTCTATAGAAATTGAGAGTACTCTGATTGTCACACCAAATGAAAGTAATATGGTGAAACTGGATTCCAAGCTCAGTGAGTAAGTTATATAGAAAAAGTTCTTGAATATTGATGTTGACCACTCCTCTGTACTCGACCTCTGTTGACGATAGAAAAATAGCTAATTGTTTTTTGCTCGACCAACAGATGGGATTGTAACCCAAACTAAGCACGTACCTAGAAGTAGACTTACAATATGTTCTATCGCTAGCCCAATTTGAATAATTGAAGCCCATGAGATATAATGCACAACCTGCCACATAGTGGATCCCATAGTTGGTGGTGCCCTGAACATATCTGAGGATGCGCCTGGAAACCTTCCAATGTAGCTCATGCGTCTTCTGCATGTACTTAGAAACTGTCCCTACTACATATGAGAGATTCGACCAGATGTGAGTGAGGTATAAAAGGCTCCCCACAAGATATCTATACAAGGTTATATCCACCATTGGTGTATCCCCACTATACTCAATATGTACCCTAGATAGAAAGGGTGTGGTTGTCGACTTGCAATTGATCATGTGGAATTTAACCAAGAGATCCCTAACATACTTAGTCTGAGATAGCTTGATTTATGAATAATCCTTATTGATATCGAGACCAAGGAAATAGTGTTGTGGAACCATGTCCATCATAGAGAACCTATTGTGAAAAAATTCTTTGACTGTAGAAATTGTTGAGGCCAAAGTTCTTGTGATCAGGAGGCCATCAATATATAGAACTAGGATCAATAAGGATTATGATGTTATCAACATATAGATGTTTGGATCTGATTTACATCTAAAAAAATGTTGAGAAAGCAAGTAGGCATCCATATTAACACACCATGCTATAGGTGTCTTCTTGAGGCAATACAATGAATTTTTTCAGTTGACATACTAAGGATGAGTTCTGTATGAACCCCTGGGATTGATCCATGTAAATATCCTCTAAGAGATCCATGTGAAGAAATGAATTATTCACATCCATCTAGTGAAATTCCCACCCCATGGCTATTGCAATGGTGAGGGAAAATCAGAGGGATTCCATCTTTTCTACATGAGCAAAGGTCTCATCATAGTATATCCCATGGATTTTCTGAATACCTTTGGAAACCAGTCTTGCCTTATACCTGATCACCTATACATATGTTTCCTTCTTGGTCCTGTAGACCCATCTGCATCTGACAAGACATATCCCAAGTCTGGTTCTCTAGGAGAGAGTTGTACTCCTCCCACATAACGACTTCCTAGAAGGGATTCCCTATAGCCTCTGCTAGGTATGCAGGTCTGAAGGTAGAACCATATAGAAATGCATGGGCATCACTCGTTCGGTAGTTGTGAGTGCATGGGGAGGATCCTCAAACTAAGACCTCGTCCTCCTTTGATCTATTGGATCCTCCATAAGGTCTCCTGCCACCTATAGGGTGGTATGTGCCCACTTTGGAATCTGTGGTGGCTCAACATCTGCATTCTCATCATCTTTCGAATTATATTCAGAGCTCATATATGAACCATGATTTGAATGAGTGGACTCATCATCATTGATGTCTGGTGCATGCAGTGGTACGAAGGTATCTACATGTGGCTCTGATGGTGTATGCAAGGGATTTTCCTCAAACTGAACACTACGCTCAATGATGAGCCTGTCAGTAGAGGGATCAAGCAACCTGTAACCCTTCACACCATCTCGATGTCCCATGAATATGCATGAAGTACTTTGTGTATCTAATTTTTTCTTCTTTTCATAGGGTACACATTCCCATGCACATGATCAAAATATTTGGAAGTGGGTGACTTCTGGTTTTTGTCCTCTCCATGCCTCAGATGGAGTATGATCCTTGACATAGTTTTGAGGAGATCTATTTTGAATTTGGTTAGCACAGTTAAGTGCCTCAAACCAAATCTTGTGTGTTAGAGATCTTTCTTGCAACATGCAAGTGGCCATCTCCTTGAGGGATTATTTCTTCCACTTGGCCACTTCGTTCTACTGTGGAGTGTAAGGTATTGTGTGATACAACTATATACCTACCTCTAAACAAAGATGTTGTACATATCAGTTCACATACTCCCCCACATTTTTTGTGCAGAGGATTTTGATCTTTCTCCCGGACTTAGTCTCTGCATGTGCTTTGAAGTCTTTGAGATTCTCGAAAACTTTGGACTTCTTCTTGAGAAAATACACCAAAGCGTATGATGAGAAATAATCAATAAATGTAAGCATGTACCTTTATTTTCTAATGGATAGAGATGAAAGGGTCCCATCATATCACCATGGATGAGCTTCAAAGGAGAGGAGGCCCTCTAGGCCTTCCCTTTCTCAAACTTCTCTTGAGGATGTTTTCCAAGAATGCATCCTTGATAAAATCCTTTGGAAAAGTGTATGTTGGGAAAGATGGTGACCATATCCTGTTTTCATAGTTGCTACATGTATTTGAAGTATAGAAGGCCAAATATCTCATGCCATAATCTAATAGTATCATCATCATGTGTCAGTAGTAAAGCAAAATCAGATTTAGCAATGAACTTAATGAAAGTATACAAACATAATTGGTGGTTTACCTCACCAACAACAATCACATAGTTATCATGCATATCATATATGGTTACAGAATCAAGTGTAAACTCCACCCTTTTTCATGTACCATAATTCATTATCTGATAAACATAGATAAAATTCATGAAGAGTTTTGGAACATGCAAGAGGTTCTCAAAAATTATGTGTTGGAGTTCTACTCTCCCTTGGCCAATGAACTCAACTAGGGTATCATCTCCCATTAAGATGGGAGAATCTGTGCATGCAAAAATATAAGAAAAATGATTTTCTATTGTTGTCATATGACAGTATGCGCTCGAATCTAAGATCCATGCATTAGGAGAACATTTAATGGAAATAAGTGCATGATATTTACCTCGTTTTTTCGGTTCTTGATCTTGTGACTTCTTCTTAGAATCTTCAGGAATGTGATCCCCAAGGTTTGTATTTTGAAGAATCTATGCCATCAGATCAATTTGTTTCTTCATGCATGTCAATTCAGGATGATAGCTGCGGTTTCAATAGCCACATTTTTTCTTCCCTTTGTTTCCTTTTCCACCTTTAGATCATGAAGAATCATCAAAGATTTTGGAGTACCCTTCCTTCTTTGGCTCTTCATGTGCCTTTCCCTTGCTTTTATGCTCGGAATTTGAATTGGAAGTGTTGCTTCTCTCATGCACAACAAGTGCATGCACATTGGGTCCCTTGATTATCCCCATTTTGATAAGATTATCTTTCTCATGCATTAGGGCTTCAATAAAATGATTCAATGTCGACATTCTCCAGGCCACTCCTAAAGTGAATATGTTTTTATGGAACAATGAGATGAAAACAACATAATCTAGACCAAGTTTTTCCAATATAGAAAGGATTAATTGATTTTGTTGAGTGGATTTTTCTATTGCACATCCCTTTAGATGAAGGAGGAGGGACTTGAACTTCTTAAAGAAGTCTTGGATGTTATCAAAATTCCTCGGATATAAGGAATTCAACTCAACCTCGAGCATATGGCCTCTATTTTGTCCTATTTTCCAAAGAGATYCTCTAGCCTTGTCCAAATCTCATCTGGTGTGGTGAAAGATTCAATGTGAAAAGGAAGCTCGAGGGACATAGCCACACAGAGGGGGATGTAGGCCTCATCCATGTGGTTGAGATACCCGTTCTTCTTGATATCATAAGTTATCTCCACCTTTGTAGCCATGGTAATCCGGTACAAACCTTTGCATCTAAGTTGATGCAAAATTTTTAGCTTCCGCTCAAAGAAGTTATGAGGCATGAGAAGCATTGCCAACGAACAATCCATATTTTCTGACTGCATATTCCTCCTGTACCTACAAATAAAAATTCTGGTGTTCTTTCTCATAGCAGTCAAGGCTTTGATACCATGTGAAGTTTTCATAGTGAACCTAGCTAGTAGAAAAATCACACAAACTTGCGAGAGAGAGAGAGAGAAGAGAGGAGAGAAAAAGAATGAATTACATTAAATGAATGATTAAAATGGTAAAATACACATGATATAATATACATGGCTAAGTGAATGCACAGTAATAGTGATCTAGAGAGATCTAGACACTCATTGACAAAAAATGAAGCAATTTTCCACCTAGTCCTAGTTAACTAGTCCATGCAGTCATCAATTAATTGAGTCACATGTGTGGAAGTGAGATAAACACATACAATCACAAGATATGCACCCTTTTTTCCACATGCATGAGATATGTACACTCTCGGTAAGGAAACCGAGGTGAACATGAAACTATTGGTGATAAAACAGAGGTTTCCATAAATGAGTGACCTCCACTAGTCTAACTGAGGTGTAACTATTCTGAACTAAAGAGTGAAGGTTCCCTATTTTGTAGGATGCACCCAAATTTGTAGGGGAATATTCTCAAGAGATAATATTCTCATCTATGGAAGTGCCCTCAACATTGGACTATCAACCTTAGGAAAATAATTACCTAGCTGAGTGTGTAATATCTCCAACACAACCAGATTTTCTTCAAGCATATATTTCACATACATGAGATCTCAGTGAAGGGTCAACTGACCCTTCTTCCATCACAATGTTCTCATGGAGGGGGTGCACTAAGAAGGGTTTTCCTACTTTTCCTTAAACATGAAATTCTCAGGGAAAGGGAGCACGAAGATGGATTTATGACTCTTTCTCAAGATATTTATTGGATTCATGAGGTTCTTGTGGATGGGTCAACTAACCATTCCTCAAGCAATTTTTTTCCTATAAGGTAAATCTTGGGGAAGGTTCAACCGACATTTCCTATAGAATAGTATTATCACTGAGGTTGACCATGGAGAGGGGTCGAACAAACCTTCCTCAAAGTTGGTATTACATTCATGAGTTATCTAGTGGAAGTGCTACCCTACCATTTTGCATGCATAGTTTTATAGTAGTGAGGGACCTTGGGGAAATCTTGACAACCCCTCTTTTGTGCATACAAATTTTTTCTAAGAGATGCCAGAGAAGGATTAGATTAACCTTCCTACAACATAGTATTCCCTTCAAGGGGAAGGATAGAGAAAGGTACGATGGAGGAGATCACAGGGAAGGATTGAATGACCATGTTTCTAATAT
>JZKD02S0261156.1:0-20812 GCA_000966675.3 Picea glauca
TATTATATAGCTAAGAGTGCAAGGAGAGGTGAACACGGGTGGTTGCAAATGGACTCAAGGAGTGAGAGAGAGTGATTGAGGTTAGAAATTATTGCGAGGGGAAAATAAGTATGAAACAAACTAAAAAGTTTTTAGAAGAGTTTGCAATACAATGTTGAGATTTATCAGATTGTGAAGGGTGGAGACAAGTCTGCGAGACCCTTTGGTCGTTACTAAACACTATGAGTAAGGTCAAAATTGCAAATCATTTTGGATATGGGCATGCCAAGAATCGAAGTGCATTATCAATTTCTGAGTATTAGTGAGGTTGATGTGAGGAGGGATAGGACAAGCAATTTGGAGGCTTCTAGGGTTTTCACAGGTTTCTAGGGTTTCTTTAGGTTGAAGATGGCAGACTATAGCATAGTGATTAAGGTTTATCGTTTGAAGGAATACAGTCGTGTCCAAGATTGGTAAACCCTCCACTTTAGCCTCATGGAGGTTGACTTGGTTGATTACTCATAAGACCCTCTTGGAGACCAATAGATTTGGTCTAATTTGGCAAATATCCAAGCCACCTTGATCATCCACTCATCACCTCATGTTGCATCAAACCCTAAGGCAGAAGGAAACAATAGATAATATTTTTTTGGACATCAATGGGGATACTTTCAAGCCATCTATCTAATGACATGGCCTCCCATACTCTTGAAGAGGCTACGATATCCAAATCTACTTGACCTTCTATTCAAGGTTTGCATGGGGGGATCATAGGCAAGTACATCCAGGGAGATTCATCAAGCAAGGAAAATCGACACTTATATATGGATCAAGTGAGGGAATTAACCCCACCTCAAAGGAACCAACCCCACATAGAAACCCTTGATGGTAGGAGAACTTGGCTCTAGTTTCATTAATGGAGTCACTAATGGCTATCAAGGTTTGGATTTATCGACAGAGATTTAATCGATGAGCATATGAGCATATTTTCTTCTTTCAAACCTAGCACCTGTGTTAAAGGAGGATTAGGATTGGGAGGACCATGAAACCCCCACGAGTGGAGGAAATGCATAAAAAAATAATTTGAAGCCATTAATGTGCTACTAGGTGACAATGTGAAACTTAATGAAATCATGGAATTTGAGAAGTCTTCGCTTGTTGGTAGTTTCCCAAGTAAGTGTATGGGAGCTTCGACTCTCAAAAGTTGGACTAAAGAAAATTTTGGCACCTTGCTCACATATATTCCAATAAGTATGATGTTAGTAAAGGGATGGCTAGCCTAGTCCTTTTGGGATACCGAAGACACAGACAATATATTACAAAAATGTTGAAAATGGAGTTCTCATGGATTATATCTTTAAAAATTGCACATGGACTTTGATGCGGGCTCAACCCAAATAGAATTCACCCTAATCTGGGTTCATCTACTAGGTCTC
This sequence comes from Picea glauca, assembly GCA_000966675.3. Classification (NCBI taxonomy): domain Eukaryota; kingdom Viridiplantae; phylum Streptophyta; class Pinopsida; order Pinales; family Pinaceae; genus Picea; species Picea glauca. The sequence goes on from JZKD02S0261156.1 coordinate 1,416, forward strand.
CCTCTTATTCTTTGTTCCGGGGATGTTTTCAAGGAGATTGAAAATTTATTGGGTCTTTACTTTGATGCAAACAACTCATTTCAAGATACAAGCTACATGGGTGCACAGATAGAATTCTTATGGGTCTCAATCTATCCAAGGATTGACAAACTCCATAACCATCTGCAAAGATCATACCTTCTTCCCTGAAGCGTTTGAGTATGAAAGAATTCACTTCAAATGTGAGAGATGCCATGAGTATGGACACCTTGTAAAATATTGTGCACTCCATTTCACCAAGAAGGTATAGATTCAAAGGGANTTCTAGGGTTTCTTTAGGTTGAAGATGGCAGGCTATAGCATAGTGATTAAGGTTTATCGTTTGAAGGAATACAGTCGTGTCCAAGATTGGTAAACCCTCCACTCTAGCCTCATGGAGGTTGACTTGGTTGATTACTCATAAGACCCTCTTGGAGACCAATAGATTTGGTCTAATTTGGCAAATATCCAAGCCACCCTGATCATCCACTCATCACCTCATGTTGCATCAAACCCTAAGGCAAAAGGAAACAATAGATGATATTTTTTTGGACATCGATGGGGATACTTTCAAGCCATCTGTCTAATGACATGGCCTCCCATACTCCTGAAGAGGCTACGATATCCAAATCTACTTGACCTTCTATTCAAGGTCTGCATGGGGGAACCATAGGCAAGTACATCTAGGGAGATTCATCAAGCAAGGAAAATCGACACTTACATATGGATCAAGTGAGGGAATTAACCCCACCTCAAAGGAACCAACCCCACATAGAAACCCTTGATGGTAGGAGAACTTGGCTCTAGTTTCATTAATGGAAGCATTAATGGCTATCAAGGTCTGGATTTATCGACACAGATTTAATCGATGAGCATATGAGCATATTTTCTTATTTCAAACCTAGCACCTGTGCTAAATGAGGATTAGGACTGGGAGGACCAGGAAACCCCCGCGAGTGGAGGAAATGCATAAAAAAAAAAATTGAAGCCATTAATGTGCTACTAGGTGACAATGTGAAACTTAATGAAATCATGGAATTTGAGAAGTCTTCGCTTGTTGGTAGTTTCCCAAGTAAGTGTATGGGAGCTTCGACTCTCAAAAGTTGGACTAAAGAAAATTTTGGCACCTTGCTCACATATATTCCAATAAGTATGATGTTAGTAAAGGGATGGCTAGCCTAGTCCTTTTGGGATACCGAAGACACAGACAATATATTACAAAAATGTTGAAAATGGAGTTCTCATGGATTATATCTTTAAAAATTGCACATGGACTTTGATGCGGGCTCAACCCAAATAGAATTCACCCTAATCTGGGTTCATCTACTAGGTCTCCCTCTTATTCTTTGTTCCGGGGATGTTTTCAAGGAGATTGAAAATTTATTGGGTCTTTACTTTGATGCAAACAACTCATTTCAAGATACAAGCTACATGGGTGCACAGATAGAATTCTTATGGGTCTCAATCTATCCAAGGATTGACAAACTCCATAACCATCTGCAAAGATCATACCTTCTTCCCTGAAGCGTTTGAGTATGAAAGAATTCACTTCAAATGTGAGAGATGCCATGAGTATGGACACCTTGTAAAATATTGTGCACTCCATTTCACCAAGAAGGTATAGATTCAAAGGGAACCTTCATTCATTAATGTTCCTCCTCCTAGTTAACGAAAAAAAAAAACATCCTCTAAAAATTTTCATGATACCCCTTTGGAAGATAACTCAATACTTGATATTGCAGCGACAAATATTCCTCAAGAGAAATAGATCACCCCCCTATCCTCAGCAAGACAATGCAATAGTGATTGTTATGGTAAGAATGATTCTCCTTCCCATCCTCCTGTCAATTCCTCTTGTCAATTACTTTTTGGGACTTGGGAGGTAGGATTAGAGCATGAGTCAAGGAACATTGAAGGAGGTTTCCTCGCTAGTCTTTCATGGTTCTCCAATCCTCAACCAACTTCACTTATTCCTCTGGATGGTCTGCAAGAATCCTTATCTACAACCTATAGGTCTTTGGATACATATCCTCCCCCTTTGGAATATTACCTGCAATTAAATCTCTATATGGCTCCCCCTTTTCTAAAATATCAAAATATAATCGTAGGCCTCGAAATAGGGGACATGGGGGTTTTGAAGGAGCTTCTAAGGAGGGACTAGGTCATATGGAAGACAAAAACCCCAATTTTGGTCAATGGGGAATAAAATATTACCTCACCATAGCTACGAAGAAAACCAACTCTGAAATAAAAAGTGGTAGACAACAATATTTGATTAGTTCCCTTAGAGCTACTACTCCTAAGGCAATTTCAAAATGATTTTCTAACCTTGAATTGAGGGGGATTGTCAATGCCTCCAAGAAATTGGCCTTAAAAAGGTAGAGCAAGAATCACAATCCCTCTGTCATATACCTGCAAGAAATGATGACTGGGTGGGGGAGGGGATTTGTACAAGATATTTCCAAGTTATTAAAGGGTTTGGATTTTAGTTATGTCGATGCAATAGGATGTTCCATAGGACTAGTCACAGGTTGGAAGATGAGTTTCTTCACTTTATCTAACTCATGGGATTTTTCTTCAGGGTTGGGCATCTCCCTTTTCTCCCTAGAAATGGTTAAAGTGCTCATCTACCTGAACTTATATGGACCCTACTCTAATAGAAGGAAATTCTGGAAACACTTCTTCATTAGTCCATGGATTCAAAAAGGGTTGGTGATCCTAGGAAGAGACTTAAAATTTTCTCTTGGTGCATTTGAGATTTGGCAACCTGCAACCCAAGTGGATTCCCTCTTAGATTTTCTCATTAGGAACTTGAAACAAGTAGGATTTTGGATATTGAACTAGCCAAACTCACCCCAACTGAGACAAATTGAAGAACTAGAAAGGCCTAAATTGCCAAACAACTTGATCATTTTTTTGTCTCAGAGGATTTCTTGGAGGATACTCTGAGATTACATCAATGGGTATCAATTGGAGGGGAGTTTGATCATAACCCAATACGTTTGGAATTGGCCACTGCATAAGGGAAACCACCAAATCCCTTTAAGTTAAACCCTGGATGGCTGAAAGAAGAAGACTTCATTCAAGCCTTAAATAATTCTTAGGTGCCTTTCAATGATTCCCTCAATGAATCAACAACTATCCAATTTCAGCAAATCATTAAAAAGGTTAAGCAACAGGGACTCCATTGGTCAAAAGAAAAACAAGAGAAATATGATAGACTCCTATGGGAAGTAGAAGAAGCCCCAACCTCTAGGATTTTCTCAGAAGGATTTGGTTTCTTAATAGACACTCTGAAGGTCAAGCTTACTTAGCTAGAACATAAGCAAACAAAGTTACTCTTAGATAAAGAGAAAGAGTGGAGACTCAGGAGAAGGGCAGTCTAGTCTGAGACATGCGAATATAACACCGAATTCTTCCATCACTTTGCAAACAATAAAAGAAACATTAATTTCGTCTAGAAAATAGCTAGAGAGGAAAACACATGGGCTGAAAATTTCCTAGAAATTGCAACTGAGGGAGTTAGTTATTTTCAAACTCTCTTCAAAGAGAACAATTGTGCCACTATAGATGCCATCTTATGTCTGACCAATTTATTTCCTAGATTCGTGGATCCTAAAGATAGACAAAATCTTATGGCAAAGGTGGGAAAAGAGGAATTACTCAAAACTCTTCAAAGTTTCCAGAAACACAAGTGTTCAGGACTTGATGGTCTCCTTATTGAATTTTTTCTTAGCTATTATGATTTCATCGAAAAGGATCTTCAAGTGGTAGTGGAGGCCTCAAGACAACCTGGGAGAGTGTTGACAACTTGCAACACTACCTTCATAGCACTCATAACAAAGATAGACAACCCAATACATTATGAAAGCTTTCATCATATCTCCCTCTCCAATAGTATTTGCAAAATCATTTCAAAAAATCATCTCCCATCAACTAAAAGAAATTATCTCAAGACGAGTATCACCCGAGCAATTTGGCTTCCTCTAAAGGAGGCAAACACATGAGGTTGTTGATGTAGCCCAGGAAGGCCTTCACTTAGTAAAAATAAAGAATCAAAGGGTCGTGATCATCAAAGTGGATCTACCCAAGGATTTTGAATGACTTAGCTGGCTCTTTCTTCACCTCATTCTCATTCACCTAGACTTCAATTTACATTTTGTAACATGGGCCATGGGATGTATAAGCTCGGTTGCTTTTGCTGTTTCAATCAATGGGGAAATGTCACCCTTCTTCAATCCCGAAAGAGGAATTCGACAAGGATTCCCATTATCTCCACTCCTCTTCCTCTTTATAGCTAAAGGGCTTAGTAGAGCACTCAAGTTAAGCTCGACAAATAGTTCCTTCAAAGGTATATTAATTGGCATCTCATGTTATGTTTCACATTTATTGTTTGTTAATCCCTAGATAAAGCTCCATGTAAAGCCCTAGATAGCGAGTTATATTTCTATTGTTATATTAGTGTTGTCAGCTAGACCCTTTAATTGTAATTGTACCCTTTGTTTCATGTATATATACAAAGGAGACCTAGTTTTTTAAAAGGATCTCATCTCATTCTTGTAACATTTTTTCTATTGTAAAAGGAGGTTTCCCCCTCGAAGAGGCTTATCTTTCAGTCTTATATCTATTTCTCAAGGCATGGAGCTTCTTCTCTTTATATTTTTAGGCTATTCTAGTATTTTTTGCCTAATATTTGGTATCAGAGACTACGATCCGAAGGTTTTTCTCCTTCCATTAAAACATCTTGGCATTTTTGCTATAATTTTTTTTTGGGAAGTTTTAGACAACTAAATTTTGAGGACACTAAGGATAAATATTAGGGTATAGGCGGTCAAAATTTCAAGTTATGGTTTGTTATAATTTTGGATATATAGCCTATGTAAGATAGGGTTTCTGACTAATCCTGTAATCAATTTTAAACAAGACATATTGGAATTTTTTCTATAACTCTTTTTGGGAAGTTTCAGACAACAAAATTTTGAGAAGATCAAGTAGAAATATCAGGGTATAGATGGTAAAAATTGTAGTTTTTTTTCATTATATTTTTCGATATATAGTCTATGGAATATATGGTTTGTGACTAATCATGAAATCAGTTTTAAAAGAGCCATCTTGTAATTTTGGCTATAAATTGTTTTCACTGAAGTTTTAGACTCTAAAATTTTCATAATCATGAGGGGACATATTGTGTTATGTGTGAAATGATTTTAATATTTTGAATCATTATACTTTATGAGATATATCTTGTGGAAGTTACGGTTTTTTACTAGTCCTGAAATTAATCTCAAACAAGTCATTTGAGAATTTTTGCTATAATTTTCTTTAGGTGAAGTTTCAGATTGTGAAAATTTTAGGAGTTTAAGAAGACATATCAAAGTAGTACATGCCAAAATTTCAGACTCATAAGAGCTCAAATTTCATAGATACATCAAGACAAATATCAGCCATCCAAATAGTCTCCAAATTAGGGTTTGAAAGGTATGTAACTTACAATTGACATTACTTTTGATTGAAAGATATATTTTTGGTGATTCAAAATTTGTGATAAAAAGGAAAAAGAGGAGTATTATTATTTTTTCACATTGCTCCAAATGGTGCTCCAAAAATTATTTCACCAACTAAACCTCCAGAGAGCTCAACCATGACTCAAGAAGAGATAGAAGATATTTTCCGCGAGATGGAATAGATGGAAAAGAAGATGGGTGAAAATAGGGAACAAATGGAAAAGTTAATAGATCAAAGGATAGATTACATGAATCAAAACATGGATAAAATGATGCAACAATTACAAAATTCCATCTTACGTACCATGCATGTGAGATTCCCTAAAGGAGATATCAAGACACAAGGAAATCATGAAAACGTGGAGGAAATAAAGATCAAATCCCAAAATCATGATTATTCATCACTTCAAGATCCACATCATCAATGGTTCAATGTGGCACCAAGGAACTACTTAATTCCCAAGATTGATATGAGGAAAGTTGATGGTAAATATCCTATAACATGGATATTCTAGATGGAGCATTTCTTTGATCTACACCAAGTGTCAACTTTACAAAAGGACACTCTTGCAATTTTGTATTTTTTAGAACCCGATCGATTTTTTTGGTACCAATGGCTTTGTGAATGAAAAATGACTCTATTACCTCTTGGTCCTTTTTTATGGATGGATTGATAGAGCATTATGGGGATATTAAGAGCAACATATTCTTTAGTCAATTGATAAATCTTCAACAAAAAGGTCCAATTATAGAGCACATTCAATAATTCCAAAAGCTAAGTCTCAGGGTAAAGAACATTCCAAAGGATAATTTCTTAGATCTCTTTATGGGCACTTTAAAGGAGAACATTCAACATGAGGTGCATCTCTTTGAACCTAAATCCCCAGAACATGCTTTCAATATCACAAGGAAAGTGGAAAGAAAAAATATGGCTACCATAAGGGTGGCAACTAGCAACTATAGAGAGCACCATGTTCCCTCACCTAACCTCACTCAACCAATAAGGTTGACAACTCAACAAATGGATGAAAGAAGAGCAAAGAGACTATGCTTCAATTGTGATAGCAAGTACAATAAGGGGAATAACCGTGGTGAGAAGAAATTATTCTACATATATTGTGAAGAGGAAAAAGATAAAGAATTGGAGCAATCATAAGATCTAGATCTAGAAGAGACTGCTCCAACCATATCGTGTCATGAATTGGTTGGCATCAGAACTCCAAAAACCCTCAAGATAGAATGATACATCAAAAAGAAAAAAGTTAACAACATTGATTGATTCTGGTAGTACCCATAACTTCATCAATTACAAATTAACAAAACTTCTCAATTGCTTTGTATTTACAGCAGTAGAGTTTCAAGTAATTATTATATATGGTGATACCATAAACTGTTCAGGGAAGTTCCATAGTATTAAGCTCAATTTGGGGGAGTATTTATTGGATAGTACCGTTGTGCTCCTTTCACTCGTTATTCATCCCTCGCGCCAGAACCATCCATCGCACCAGAGAACTTATCTATCGTCTTTCCATTGCTCCCACATTGCTTTCACCTACAACCAGTCGGCCCCACTAACACATTGTTTATTGCAGGTACAGTTGCTGAAATGGTGTCTAAGACGAAGCAAGCTGAAGAGGAAGAGAATCCGTTCGTTCCTCCCCGGTTGACCTGGATAAAATTCCCCTGGTCGATAAGGACCGTTTGATAGCCGATACCATATGCAGTTTCGACTTCTCTGATCTCCAGTCGTGGCTCCGGAAGGTTTTCATGGACCAGAGCGACGAAATTGGACTCTGGGAGTCCAATTTGCCTCTATATTTATTCCCTCAAATCCATAATTTCCCCGATTTTGCTCTCCAATGCCAGGCCCACTACATCCCTGACTAGAAAGCCATCCTTTCTTCATCCGAAGATGCTCTTTTCTTCATCACCCCTGAAGATATCGACCAGATGCTACAAATCACCCGAGCGGAATCTGCATCCCCCTTTAACTTAGAAATCCTCACCAAGCTGTACTAGAAAATGACTTTCCCACAAAGAGCTTAGATTTTTGAGCTTTTTCTTCCCACTAAAGCTCCACTCCCGTCCACCAATCCCCCGTACCCCTCGTCTGTGTTTTCCACCAAGGGGAATCAGATTATTTCTTCTCTGTGTGCCCTGCCTGGGTACTATTCTGATCAGTGGGTGGACGAGCCCATCCTGGGTTTCCTGTCCATCTTCTCAAACGACGAACAACCAACTACACAGCTCGACTACAGCACCTTCCTGGCCAATAATATCCATGAGCAATTTGTTAATTTTTCCACAAAAGGCATGTTTAGGTACTCATCCATTCTGGCTTATATGTTCATCTACTTCCAGGCCGACAGGTTCAATTTCTCTATGCAGAAGATGGACGCCGACGGGAAGCCCCAGCCAGTCACAGCCTAAACTTCTCTCTTGAAACACAATTCTGGTGAATACGACTTCACAGCGTTCATTGACCAGTTTTACCACCCAGTGGTAAGTATGTTGCGTGGCATGCCTGAGCCACGAATTAATGATGAAATGCATCTCTCTGATAACGTTCAGACAGGAGACTAGTATTTATGCCAGAATCACACAGAAATCAGAGTCTTTGGGTGCGAACTGGCGCCTTATAAACTACCTCGATATGTATCGGTAATAGTTTTTGCATTGGAACACATAAGGCAGATTATGAATTCTGATGATATTCACTTTGTTTCCCTTAAGAAAAATCAACAACTGAGGATCAAGGGTCAAATTGGACCTTTCATCTGTAATAACCGAGGCGCAGGAGAAGAGGCAGATTGAATTTTGAAGGAGATGAAATTCTCTACGAGTTTCATCTGGCACTACGATCCACATGGGATCATTTCAGACATGAGGGTAAAAAAGAAAAATGCCCCATATGCTCACGACCCCAAACCAGAGATTGAGAAGTTTGCGAATCAGACAGTATGGCTGCCTGATACTTTGCTGGACTTAGAACCGCAGGGGCCCTCAACAAGTGCGCTACCCTCTACCACACCTCAGGTCCTCAAGGAGAAGAGACCCCGACAGGAGTCGTCTCCTCCTGTAACTGAGGTGTCATCGGAGGAATTCCAAATTCACTCCAAGAAGTCGAAGATCGTCTCAACGCCCAGCACCACAGTAGAAGCCACCACAATGACTACCACTGTGACCACCACTAGGGCCAAGCAATTCAGTTTTCCTTTCGGCTCTAGTCAACATAAGGAAGCGACAAAAGCATTAAAATCTTCAGATTCTCCCTTGGATACTCCACCAAGCAAGACTGGGCCCAAATTGGGCGTTTTTGAAAAATACGACATGATCAAAAAGAAGAACCAGACGCTCACCAGCAGCACTTATGCACAGTTCCAGAAGCAGTCATCCACGGCCCAGCATAGACTCCTTTCAGCATTTGATACAGAGAAGGGTAGGATGCATATGGCATTCCTTCAAGCACAAGTGCCTGATCCAAAGGTGATATTTGATTACAAGAGGTCCACATTTGAGTTTCAAGCAAAAGATGTGCATCCAGCAGATCAGATGGATCTGCACAAGCAAACCGGGGAGATGATTTTCCACACTTTAGCCCACGCTTCAACTTCCGCATCAAAGTTTTGGATAGCTTTGAGCAACGCCCAGACTCAATTGAAGCTGGAAAAAATATCTTCCTTCGCGAAAGACAATAGGATAAAGACGTTGGAGGAGCTGGTCCTCAAGATCGGTTATGACCCGGCGAACGTCAAGGCTGCCGAAGAAATGATTAAAAAGAAAAATGCTAACATCGCCTCATTGAGAAAGCAGCTAAAGCTCCTTCCAACAGAGGACCCACAGGCAAAGGAAATAGCTGAAAGGGAAGGTGAAAAAGATGAGATGCTGAAATTACTCCTAGAGCAGAACGCACAGTTAAAGGAAATGGAGGCAGAGATGGAGAGACTGCTCAAGGAGAAAGAGCAGGCAAAGCCAATGGAAGGAATTCCATTGAGTTCCATCCCAATTGCAACACCAACGGTGACAATCATTCCATCTGCAACAGCAGTACCCCTACCAGAAGGAGCTACAGACCTGGCCAAGTCTATGGAGAGAATGAACCTGCAAGAGTCGGAAATCAACAGGCTTAAGAAAGAAGTGGAGAATCTCCAAGAGATGAAGACTTCTTTCCAGACAAGTTTGTCTAAAGAAAAACAGGTGAATGAGCAGATCAGGAGGGAGTTGCAGCAACTCTAGGAACAGACAATGGCAGGAAAGACCTTGGCTGAGGTTAAAGAACTTGTGTGGACAGATATTTCTAAGTCCATTAATGAAATCTGGCCAATGGTTCAAATCATGTTTGAACATAATGAGTTGCTCGAGAGGAGCAAACAGGTTGTGGAGAAAATCAGAACGGAACTGGGAGACATGCCAGCCCAAGCCAATGAAATCATAAGGTTCCTGAATTCTAAGACCTGGGAGGAACTTGAAGAATTGAAAATTGAAGACAGGACATAAACCATATTGGAAGTAAAAAGAGTTCTGAACAAAAGAGGTCTCATACTTCAGCTCGAGGAGAAGATCCAAGTCATGGATCAAGGAGTGCATAAGTTTTTCCACAAGATAGATGCTCTGCAAAGGAAGGGCCTGCCTGGTATGAAGGTCATAAATGACAAATTGATGACACTCCCTGATTATAAGAAAAGGTTGACCGAAGTGTCCAAGGACAATTCTAAGTTTGCAGGAATACAGGGAAGCATCACAGGAAGAGCATTCATGGATGCCTTGCAGTTGGATATTAGTATCCAGCATGAAATTAAGCACATTTTCGTCATCAAGCCTACATTTGCTAAGTACACAGACATGGACGAAGTGTACCGTAGATTGCTTAAAATCACCATGCCAGGTCATATCAGATGGGAAGAACTGTGTGATCTACTAGATTAGTAGATGAGCTGTCGTTTCCAGTCAGCTGTCCTATCAGCAGAGGTTGCGGAGGCACCTCGCCAACGGCCTACCCCTGAAACTCAGTATACAGTTGTAATGACTCATCAAAGCATTTTTGATTAGTTGAGATAGTTAGTCTAAAAAGAGTATGAGCATGTCTTGATCAGTTATGACAGGAGCGTATGTATTTTGTAGTATAAATACTTCATTTTCCGATGTATTGAGGGTTGTTAATGGGCACACCCTATTGCTATCAGACTGTATCATTTTGAAGAGATCCACCATTAATAAAGAAGAGACATTTTACAGGATTCTTGCGTATGTTCACTGGTGATGTGATTCTCTGAGTTAAATGTTTTCTTTCTCTGTATTTCACTTTGTTGTCTGAATCTAATCTTTACGAATAGCGTTATGTTGCAGGATTTATCTCTGATACCCTGTTTCCAATTCTAGAGATTTAAATGTTTATCTTCTAAATATCTTCAATTAAGAAATTCTTAACTGCTTGTTAGTTGAAGTTATTTTCCTCATCTGTTCTTCCCTTCATCATTTTAAATACTAAAAGATCTAGTGAATGTATTACCTCGCCCTGCGAAAAACTTCTTTGGCGTTTCTGGTTATTTCTCAGATTTGATTAAACACTGACCCTATAGCCCAATGGATGTGTAGTTTGTCTCAACCACTCTCAAAAACTCTTTACAACAAATCCAACGATTTCTTTAACTAGCCTAATATCTGAAAATAAAACAAAGCTAAATCATATAGAGAGATGCCTCTCTGAAGCTGGAAGGGCTAGATCGCAGCTTTAAAAGCGGTTGGTTAAGGTTACCTTAGTAGATTTCTTCTTTTCAACCTCTAGGAAATTTACCTGGTGCTAACATAAAATGGCGACTCCACTGGGGACGAACTAAAACTGATATCTCACGACTTCTTTCCCCCAAAGAAAGTTTGACTTTGAGAAGAAAGTAATATTTAGAGGTTGATTAACTCTGTACATTTTACTTCCAGTATCTTTCCTAGGGCCTTTTGTTCCTCTATGACTGTCCCTGACGCGGTACAACCTAATATCGAGCCTGGATTGTCGAATCAAACACATATTGCGTCAAACTTGTTTGATTTAATCCTCCAAACTGCCAATAATCGGGAAGAGCTCGAACGTTCGTGGGCAACCATTGAACATAACATAGTTGCTCAAGAAAAATTGGAAGCTAGATGACGTTAGCATAGAAATCACCCTTAGTTTGCACTTATCATAAAATCTAAAAAATATATATATATAAAAACCCAAAAAGAGTTTTGGCTCCAAAGAAATTCCACACTCGATCTCATCCGGATCCAAAACCCTCCACAACATTAGATAACCCCGAGCAATTATTGAGGCAAAAGACCTTCGTTTCCAGTTCAGCGAGCGGTACTCCACTTCACAAATCTCCTTCCTTTTCCGGAGAACCAGATAGCTTACAAAGCCTTGATCATGAGCCTTTTCTGCTACGAAACCTGGTTAGAGCCCGGTCCGAAACCTTTGTGTCTAAGCTCATCTTTGACCCAATTGTGGTGCAACCTCGAACCCCCGAAGTCTTGTCTCCTACGACTAAACTACAAATCACTACCTCAGCCCCACTCAGTCCTTCATCTTCCTCGTCTTCAATCGTTATTTCTCCTACCACCCAGGCCGTCGTTCCGCCTCCTCCGCCCGTCATGGCAGCTCGATATGCTCCTTTGGTGTTGGCTGCACCTCTGCATGCCATGTCCCAAGACTACCAGACTAGACTGCCACAGTTCGATGCAACAGGAACATTAAGCGCACAACAACATGTAGATAAAATGAATGACTACTTGGATCTGCAAGAAGTTGAAGAAGTCGACGTTCAAATGAGACTGTTCGCCCAGAGTCTGACAAGGGATGTCAAGAAATGGTTTAAAGCTCTACCAGCCGCATCAATCCCTGACCTTGTCGCGTTCCAAAGAAGCTTTCTCGACAGATGGGAGGTAAAGAAAAACCCTCTTCAAATACTGTCAGAATACGAGAACATAAAACGAAATCAAGGTGAAACGGTCCAAGACTATTGCACCCGTTTTAACAACTTGTACAATGCAGTCCCAAATGAAATCAAACCTCCCTCGGGTTTGGCATTGATTAAATTTCCTGATGGATTCGATGCTGACATGTCTTACCAATTGAGAGAAAGAAATGTTGCCACCCTTGAAGACATGCAGAAAAGTGCTATTTCAGTTGAAGCCAATCTGTTGGCAAAACGGGCACGTCAACGTACGGAACGAAGAGTCACGATCAAGGAAGAACCTTCCATGCCTAACAACGATTCCAAATTAGACATCGTAGTCAGATCTTTGGCATTATTATTAGAAAGATTGAGTATTTCAGATAGGAATCCTCCGAGAGACGACACACCGGCTCCTCAGATTCGGAACCTCAATTTCAGGAGAAACCCTCCTCAAATCGGACAAAGAGATCCCAGAGATCAAAGGGAACAGAGAGGCCCCGATCAGCCGATCAGACCTCCTCTACAGGAGAACTATGCGGATGAAGGGGGAGATGTGATTGAAGATTTGGAGGACACTCACATTAACCTTATGGGCATTCACGATAATGAGGCCATTTTCCTCACTCGAGAAGAGGAGGAACTTTTTCTGCTAAATCAAACAAAGGTAAGTGAGGAAGCTGGAGATGAGGCACAAGAGGTCCTTGAGAATGCTATTCTAAAGTCACACAGGCAGTATGATATACGTAGCAGGAAGACAGTAGAGGCCCCACCTAAGAAGACGACCGAAACACAGAAAACAGTCGAATCCAAGAAAACCCCTGGACCTTCCACCGAAAAGACTCCTGATAAGATCCATGAGAAGAATAAAGCCAATGCTCCGGTGAAGAAAAACATCACCATACTGAAAAGACTGGTATAGCCTGAAGTTTCACCTGCTAATCTGCCTAGTACTTCTGACCAGAGGAATATGGGGGACCAACCAGAACTGATGAGTCAGGTCCGGACACCTGCACCTTTTAGCTTGGAGGCAGAATTGGCCAAAATTAAAATTCCCATCCCGCTGACAGAGTTGATAAGCAGAGGCGGGTATCGTTCATAGGTACTGAAGGCATTAGCCATTGAGCCTGACATAGGCACCAAAGCCTTGACTATTGGATCAGTGACTCACTTAGACACTGTGAACCTTGCTGACGATCACCCCGAACTCCTTTTCGGACCTGTAGTGGATGGTCGAGACGATACCGGTGATGTAGCTCCCTTTTATATTAGTTTGAACATACATGATTTGATATTTCATAACGCCATGTTGGATTCAGGCGCCTCAAACAATTTGATGCCTAAAGCAGTAATGGAAAAACTGGGATTGGAGGTCACTAGGCCTTATAAAGACTTACACTCGTTTGACTCTAGCAAATTCAAATGTATTGGTCTGATTAAGGACCTCTGCATCACTCTGGTTCAGATCCCTTCGAAAAGCATGGTAATGGACGTGGTAGTTGCAGACATCCCACCAAAATATGGTAAGTTGCTATCCCGCTCTTGGGGAGCTAAGTTGAAAGGAATCCTGCAGCTGGATATGTCTTATGCCACTATCCCAGTGTTTGGACAACAGAGGAGGTTATACAGAGAAATGTTGATGAAGTATATGGTCAGCAGTCAAGAGAAACCTCACAATTACCCCCTTTACTCTGCTCATTCCGATTTAGATTCGTTCATCTTGTACAATAATGGTGACACAGAAGAACCGAAAATTCTGCTGACAGAAGATGTAGCTGGTCAAGATGAAGGTCCAGAAAATGGCGAGGCAGCAAAGATGGAAAATGTAATCACTGAAGATTTCTCTGCTGATTTCTGGAGTATGGATTTCGATGGTGCTGCGAGTAAAGGAGCAGGAGTTGGAGTCTGGTTGCATAATCATCGAAAAGGGTATTCAGAAAATCATTCCTATAAGTTAAATTTCCGTTGCACTAACAACGTTGCTGAGTACGAAGCTTTAATGCTAGGACTGAAGCTGTTGAAAAAGGTTAGTGCTAAGAAAATAATGGTAAGGGGTGATTCTCAATTAATTATTAAACAAATTAAAGGTGAATATGCTGCTAAACATCCACGCCTTAGAGCATACATGAATGCTGCTCTCGATGCTTTGAAGTGTTTTAACGAGGTGGAATTGCAGGTCATGCCTAGAGGACATAATATTTTGGCCGATGGATTAGCTACGTCAGCTGCTTCCTGCAAAATTCCTTTCCGTAAAACGCACCCATACACTGTTGAAGTGAAATGCGGACTGATGGTGCCCGATAATATCAGGTACTGGCAAGTGTTTGGAAATGACGATCAGATAGAGGACTTTCTGCAATGCAAGAACGATTTTGAATGTACCAACATAGATGTAGAAAATGAAAACAAAAATGTATATAATTCTGAGTTTGAAATAGATAGTATTAATACTGTAAATACAGTAGATACAGAGGATACAGTAGATTCAGGAGAATTAGGAGAGGACGAACTGGATGCCGAAGTTCTGCAATTGAAAAGCAATATTTTACTTAGAGGGCTTGTCCCTTTAGAAGATCTGTTTGACAATGATGATGTAGCTAAGAAGCCCAAAATAGAAGCCCATGGGCAAGAGGTAGAAGACTGCAATATAGGAACTGAAGAGAAACCTAAGATGGTTAAACTGTCCAA
The DNA here is from genome assembly GCA_000966675.3 of Picea glauca. Taxonomy (NCBI): domain Eukaryota; kingdom Viridiplantae; phylum Streptophyta; class Pinopsida; order Pinales; family Pinaceae; genus Picea; species Picea glauca. Next base: position 16,552 of record JZKD02S0261156.1, read on the forward strand.
ATCTTTACCCCCAGAACACAAGCTTAAGTACATTGAGCTATTCAAAGAATATTCTGACGTTTTCGCATGGAGCTACGAAGATTTGAAAGCCTATGACACCAACATTATACAACACAGGATTCCCATAAAGGAGGACCAGAAACCATTCAGGCAGAAACTTAGGAGGATAAATCCCAAGTTGCTCCCCTTGATAGAAAAGGATATTAAGAAAATGTATGATGCCAAGATCATAGTCCCACTATGCTTCTCTAAGTGGGTTTCTAATTTAGTCCCTACTCACAAGAAAACTGGGGAGATCCGACTCTGTATAGATTTCCAAAATCTGAACAAAGCATCCTTGAAGGATAACTACCCCTTGCCTAAAATGGACCACCTCCTGCAAAAAGTGGTTGGGTCTAGTTGAATTTCTCTGTTAGATGGTTTCTTAGGTTACAACCAGGTCCTAGTTCACCCAGACAATCAGGAAAAAACCACTTTCACCACTGCATGGGGCACTTTCATGTATGTGAAGATGCCTTTTGGTCTGATGAACGCAGGGGCTACCTTCCAGAGGGCGATGGACATCGCTTTCATAGAAGAGTCAGGTAAGTTTATTGTTGTTTATCTGGATGATGTGACTGTATTCTCCCAATCTGATGATGAACACCTGCGGCACCTTAGACGAGTTTTTGAAAAGTGTAGAAGGTTTGGGATTTCTTTAAATCCCAAGAAATGTCTTTTTGGGTTAAAAGAAAGCAAACTGCTGGGACACATCATCTCTAAGGAGGGAATCATAATTGACCCCAGCAGAATAGAGTCCATACTAAAGTTAGAACACCCAAGAAACCTTAAAGAACTTCAGTATTTTATAGGACAAATCAACTTTTTTCGAAGATTCATCCCTAATCTGGCCGAACTCCTCCGAAACATCACAAACATGCTAAAAAAGGACGCTAAAATAAAATGGGATCCTGAGTCTAGACAATCCTTCGAACAGGTCAAACGAGCACTCACAGAAGCCCCAGTTTTGATTAGTCCTGATTTCACTAAAGATTTCCATCTCTTTTCCTTCGCCTCTGAACATACAATAGCAACTGTATTACTGCAGAAGAACAGTGAAGGGTATGAACAACCCATCGCTTTTTTCAGCAAAGCTTTAAGAGATGCTGCCCTGAACTATAATATCATGGAGAAACAGGCTTTTGCTTTGGTAAAGGCTATAAAGGACTTCAGGGTCTATATTCTCCATTCACACGTCATAGCATATGTTCCAAACGCGGTAGTGAAAGATATCTTGACACAAGACAACCCTAATGGGAGAAGAGGAAAGTGGATTGCAGTTATTCTAGAATACGACATTGAAATTAAGCCCACAAAACTGATCAAAGGCCAAGGCCTAGCCAAATTGATGGTTGAATCTAACTTTCGGGCTCTTGACATTAATTTTCTAGACGTGGCCGATGGACAGGGTGAGATGGTGACTCCAAATGTTAAAGAGGTTTTTCTAAACTCTCCATGGTATGTAGACCTTATTTTTGTTTTACAAAATTTACAGGCTCCCCCTGGTTTAACCAAAACTAAAGCTAGATTTTTAAAGTTGAAGGCTTTGAAATTCTGTATTCTAGAAGGAAATTTGTATTGGAAAGACCCTGCAGGTATTCTCTTAAATTGCTTACTGAAAGATGAAGCTGACAAAGTGTTGCAGGAGTTTCATGCAGGTGAAAGTGGCATCCATTTAAACTGGAAAGTTATAGCCAACAAAATACTCAGAGCTGGATTTTACTGGCCCACCCTGTTTGCAGATGTACATCAGAAAGTAATAGCATGCCACCAGTGTCAGATGTTTGAGGGTAAAAGGAAACTCCTTCCTTTACCTCTTAAACCAATTTCAGTTGAGGCTCCTTTCCAACAATGGGGACTTGATTTCATTGGAGAAATACACCCTCCATCTTCAGACCAACATAGGTGGATCCTTACTGCCACCGATTATTTTACCAAATGGATTGAGGCCGTACCGTGCAGGCAAGCTACTGACTCTGTGATTATCAAATTTCTTGAAAATAATATTTTATCTCGTTTTGGTTGTCCTAGAAAGATTATTACTGACAATGCAGCTGCTTTTCGGTCGAAGAAACTCATTGATTTCTGCAGTCGTTACCACATTGACTTGGGGCATTCCACAGCCTACTACCCTCAGGGGAATGGGTTGGCGAAATCCTCGAACAAGACTCTGGTAAATATCATCAAGAAAACGTTGCAGGAGAATAAAAATCATGGCATGATAAGCTGGTATTTGCTTTATGGGCAGATAGACTGACCACCAAGAGGTCAATTGGTATGTCACCATACCAGCTGGTTTATGGTACTGAAGCTGTTTTCCCAACTTCTTTGGGAGTTCCTGTCATGAAGTTACTTCAAGAAATGCAAGCTGAGCCAAACGACTCCCAGAGATGAATCAATCAGATGATTCAGTTGCAACAGACCAGAGAAGACGTTTTCAACAAAACACAGGTCATCCAAGAGAACATCAAGAAGATCTTTGACAAACGAACCAAGGAGGATGATTTTGAGCTGGGAGACCTAGTATTGAGATGGGATGCCAGGAACGAGGACAAGGGAAAGCATGGGAAATTTGATAATCTATGGACAGGGCCCTACAGGATCCAGGCTTTCAGAGGAAAAAATGCATTTTTGTTAAACAATGCCGATGGGTCAGATCTACCGAGAGCACCTGTGAATGGCAGAATGCTGAAACATTATACCCCTCCTCAGTAATAGAATTGAAGAAAACACTCTCCATTGTACATACCCATTTTAATTGTCAGTCTTTACTTGCACTTTCCTAAGTGAAGGATAGTGGTCAGTTTGTTGAAGCCCAAAGAGAAGGCCCTAAGCTGCTGATCAATGTTTTCTGAAGTTTTCCTGAAAAATATACCAACTAAGGCTACTAGACAGATAGGCTCGGAATGACAGGAAACTGGATTCTTGGCACTTAACAGGGCAAGTACCATCCCCAGGTGGAGCCGCTGTTATCACCCCATAAAATATGGGAATCAACTTATGACTTGGATATTATTGATATTATCTGTATCTAGTGTTCTTATTGGAAATTCATTTTTCATTTTTGCTATAAAAAAAAAAAAAAAGAGGGCAAAAAGATTTGAGATAAAAAGCCCCATGCAATAATAGTAACTTGGTCATACCTTTCAAGCATGACCAAGTTCTTTTAAATTTTCAATGTTGACAGGCTAGTGAATACATCTGATCAGAATGTCTAACCCTGGTCAGATAGCCCCTAGGTTAGAACTAGTGAATACATCTGATCAGACTGTCTAATCCTGGTCAGATAGCCCCTAGGTTAGAACTAGTGAATACATCTGATCATACTGTTTAATCCTGGTCAGATAGCCCTTAGGAAAAATAATACCTTAACCCAACAATTTAATCTGGGTTATTCGTCTTGTGAAGTAGGTTAGAATGTAGATTAACCACTTGGCCTGCCTTGCCCAAATAAAACCAGATTGATAAAGTTGTTACCCTATGACTCCAATGCCTAAGTGTAGTTGAAATGTAGTCCCCTTGGTGGTGTGTATGAGAAAATCGAAGAAAAACCCATGAAAAAGTATTAATCCTAAGTTTTCCTACACATGACTTTTTCCGCCCCTGACATATGTTTCGGTCACCTTCCAGTGATCCAGATCTCATCGCTCAGATCGACGGCTCACAGAGCATTCCGGACCCCCCTTAGTGTTCTACTTTTAACCCAAGGGGGGGGTCCGGAATCAGTGGTAATACTTACGCAGATCTGGACGGTCCTGAACGGGGCGCATAAATCCACGGCTCATATTGGATTCTGGACCCCCNGGGGGGGGTCTGGAATCGATGGTAATACTTACGGAGATCTGGACGGTCCTGAACGGGGCGCATAAATCCATGGCTCACATTGGATTCCAGACCCCCCCGCCCGTTCTGCCTTTAACGGAGGGGGGAGGGGGTCTGGAATTGGTTATAAATCGGGCGCACATCTGGATGGCTTTGAATCCAGTGCTCAAATCGGTGGTCCACATTGAATTTCGGACCCCCCTCTCCATTCTGCCTTTAATGGAGGAAGGGGGGTCCGTAATTGGTATTAAGGAGCACGCAGATCTGGACGGCCATAAAACAAGCGCGCAGATCAATGGCTCATAACAGATTCCAGACCCCCCCGGGTGTTCTGTCTTTAACCAAAGGGGGGGGGGTCCAGAATGAATATTCCTTACGGCGGGCCCCTTGTTACATGTGG
>JZKD02S0261178.1:10055-25728 GCA_000966675.3 Picea glauca
AAATGGGTTTTCAGGAATAAATTAAATGAAGATGGACAAGTTACAAGGAACAAAGCTAGATTGGTATGTAAATGATATGCACAGATTGAAGGAATCGAATTTGAAGAGACATTTTTCCCAATTGCCAGAATGGAAGCAATCTGTTTTCTTTTAGCCTATGCATGCTCCAAAAATGTTAAAGTATATCATATGGACGTAAAATCATATTTTCTAAATGGGGAACTTGAAGAAGAAGTCTACATTGAACAACCAAAAGGATTTCAATTGTCAGAGAACGTAGATTATGTGTGTAAATTAAAGAAGGCCTTGTATGGTCTAAAACAGGATCCTAGAGCATGGTACTCTAGACTGGATAAGTATCTGTAGCAGGTAGAGTTCAGAAAAGGAAGTGCAGACAACAACCTCTACATCAAGGTAAGTCAAGGTAATATTTTATTAATTGAATTTTATGTTGATGATATTATTTTTGGTAGTGATGATGACAGATTAAGCCAGACATTTGCAAAAGATATGCAGAATTAATTTGAAATGTCGTTACTTGGAGAACTATCCTTCTTTTTGGGACTTTAGATACATCAAAGAAACCAAGGAATTTTTATTTCTCAAACCAAGTATATCAGAGAAATGCTAAAAAGGTTTGGTATGGAAGATTGCAAACCAGTTATCACTCCCATGCAAACCAGTTGCAAGTTGAGAAAAGATGATGATTCGAAGTCTAGAGATCAGAGGCAATACAAATCAATGATTGGTAGCCTACTATATGTGACAACATCTAGACCAAATGCAATGTAGGTAGTTGGATAGGTGGCACGATTTCAAGCAGCACCAAAGGAATCACATGTATTAGCAGTGAAGAGGATTTTCAGATATCTCAAAGGACCATAAGAGTTTGGATTATGGTATCCAAAAGGAAAGGATCTATCACTTATTGCCTACATAGATGTAGATTGGGCAGGTTGTATTGATGACCGACGAATTACCAGTGGAGCAGTGTTCTACTTGGGTGAGTGTTTAGTATCATGTCTAAGAAAGAAACAATCATCAATATCTTTATCTACAGCCGAGGCAGAGTATATTGCAGCAACATCATGTTGTACACAGGTTCTTTGGATGAAACAAACTCTGACAGATATACAAGTTGAGTATAATGAGCCCATTCTAATCTATTGTGATCATACAAGCACCATCAGTATCTTAAAGAACCCGGTGATTCGCTCCAAGATGAATCACATTCCAATAAAGTATCACTTTCTACGGGGGCAGGTTGCAGAAAACAACATCAGAGTTGAGTATGTGGGCACAAAAGAACAAGTGGCAGACATCTTCACAAAACCACTTCCACGGGAATCCTTTGAATATCTTCGCAGGAGACTTGGAGTTATATCTACTCCAAAATTAATGCTTTTTGAATGCTTATCTTATATGTCTTAGATTTACACAAGGAAGCACCATAAGAGGACAGTTCAGTCAAGGGGAGCAACCCCGAATGGAAAGATACCTTTGCCATTGATGACAAAGGGGGAGAGATTTATCAGATGCAGAGGACAGAGGCAAAGGACAGAGGCATGGTTCCAGGTTGAGCATATTTATCAGATACAGAGGACAAAGGCATGGTTCCAGGGGGAGCATGAGTGATATGATTTCAGTATTGCATCAGAGGGTTTCCATCAATTCCAAAGGGGGAGATTGTTGATTAAGGTTGGTTGTCATTGACGTCAACCCTTGAAGAAAGAACCGTAGCACAAGGTTTTCACAATGGACCCAAGATTTTTTGATGTAAATATGACTCATTATTGTCTTTTCATGGTTGATAATAAGTAAAAATGGTTGAACTCCAAATTTGTCCCATTATGGTGAAAGCCCACACGGGAAGACGCTTTGCGGAGTGAGAGAACCCATGCTTATTGGAGGAATAATGAGGTGAAGGACAATGAATTTGTGTGTGAAACTATCCTATATGGATATTGCTTGTCATTTTGTTTCCGGTGGTATGTGGAACGCCACATAACTCCTCATGATTACAGAGTTATGACCATATGAAGTTGAAGAACCCTCATGAGTCTTATAAAATCCCCCAAGAGTCAAAGTGCTTTGCAAAAATAAATTATTTTAAATGAAGAAGCCCTAAAATAAGGAAAGTGTAAGGCTACATGAAGATATAAATAAGAGACAAAGCTCACTCATAAAAAAAACACTTGTAAATATTGTATATCTATTTTCTTGTGTAAAGATTCTTGTAAATACTTGTGGATACATCTGAAGCGGCGAACGTCTGAGAGGTAGCACGAAGGGTTGACGACGAAATTCTCGSATTTATAGAAAAACCTATTTTCTGGTGCGTACACAGGCTGTCTGTGTATAGGGTGCGTATATGTGAGCTATCTGTGTATAGGGTTCGTACAGTACATCAGATCCATGTGGGTTGTCTGTGTATAGGGTGCGTATATGTGGGCTCTCTGTGTATAGCAAGAGTACATGCTGACAAAGTCATTGAAACTTGAGAAGATGAAGATACAGAGGTTCTAGATTCTGAGATCAAGCTCCTAGGAAGGTCTAAAGTGCTCAGATACATCATATCCATCCATTGGTTCAAAAGGTATGTCTTATTTCTATGAATAGTTGGATTTTTATATATGCATGAGGAATGGCAATGGAGATTTGAGGATTCTCCCTAGAAATACTAGTGGCTACATCTGATCTTCTGTATAAGTCAAATATACAGAATTACAGTACTGGTATGTTCATCATTGATACTTCTTGTGAGGCACATCTTGTATTTCTTGGCATATGGCTAAGGGTTTTTATGGTACATGGTTGAGAGCTTGTACTTGTGTAGTAGTTGATGTATTAAGAGACTGGATATCAGAAAGGGGTTGATGACTAATATCATGTGAGGGATATTATACTTGTTCATGATTACACATACCTATATGAAACATGACTAGAGAGAGACATGCTTTCCTTAAGTAAAGGTTATATATGAGGATACATGCACAGGGTACAGTTACAATATGGATATAGTGACAGGTTACAAATCTATGTGAAAGAAGTTACAGAGGGTCGAAAGTTTTCAAGAAAAGGAAACACTAGTTTTCAGAAGGCATACACAGGTTGCATAATAGTTTGGTAGCATACATACATGAGCTGCATAACAGTTTGGTAGCGTACATACGCGGGTTGCATAACAGTTTGGTAGCGTACATACACATGCTTCATAAGACATAGGGCATGTACATACATGGGATGCAACACTACATGTCGCGTATATGTTGTAATTTTTGTAGACACATGTTCAGTTCAGGTACATATTGATTACAGGGCAGTTGTACAGATTGGATACAGGTCAGTGGTACAGGTTGATATAGTTGTATAGAAGTGACAGGTTGACAGTGGTTCCATCATTCTACATCTACTTCAGGGCGGTTGGACGAGGAAAGGACAGGTGGTTGTAGCCACCTTCTGGTTGTAGTTGGAGAACATAGGGGGTTGTAGCCTCCTTCTGGTTGTAGCTAGAGAATTGGGGAGTTGGAGCTTCCCTCAAGTTGTAGTCTAAGAAACTAGGGGGTTGGAGCCTCCTTCCAGTTGCAGCTGGAAAACAAAGGAAGTTGGTGCTTCCAATGAATGTAATTCTTCAAGACATATAATAAAAAGAATTATGTTGTTTTCTCCCGATTCGGGTTTCCACATAAAACACTAGTGTACTGTGTATGTGTGTGATTGTTCATTTCTTATTTCTCATTATTGGATAATAATTCAACATTGATATAACACTTGAATTATTTGGAGAAAAAGGATTATAATTAAGTGATTACTGATTTACCCCCCGTCTCAGTAATTTAACAATATCTGGACGACATCCTCATCTTCAGCGGAACTTGGGAGGAGCACATGCATCATACTTCGCAGGTTTTGAGCACTCTATGACAGCACAAGCTATATGCTAACTTGAAAAAATGATACTTTGGCATGAACAAGATCCAATGATTGGGCTACATTGTTGATTAATATGGGGTACATATGGATCCATCTAAGATCCATTCATCCGTGACTAGCTCGCCCCGACCACACTAACCGAGCTTCAGAGCTTCTTGGGACATGCCAAATTCTATCGACGATTTGTGTTGGGATTCTCCCATATCGCATGGGCCCTCAGCCAAGTAACCAAGGGCAGTGGCAAGGAAAATTTCATATGGGGGAAGGCACAACAATGAGAATTTGATGATCTAAAGAATCACTTATGCTCATCTCAAGTACTCTTCTTACTTGATCTGCAGCAACCATTCGATATTGAGACTAATGCATATGACTATGTTGTAGGCACAATTCTCACTCAACATGCTCATATGGTAGCATAAGATAGTGAGACACTCTCAGATATTGTTCAAAAATACCCCACCTATGACAATGAAATTTATTCTATTGTATAAGCTTGTCGTCATTGGAAACATTACATTCTGGGAAAGGAGATAAACATCCACATTGATCACAAGCCTTTGCAGTTCATACAAACACAGGGGAAGTTTCATAATGAAAACCATCATAAGTGTTCCACCTACTTGCAACAATTCCATCTCAACATCAAGTATAAGACAAGGAGCACAAATTGTGTCATTGACTGCCTCAGTTGACCTCCCGTGGCTACACTCACCACTGTGCTCCATTCCTGTGGGCATGAGGTAATTGAGTGACCCCAACTTTATCAGCAAGATACAAACTTCGCCGCCACCTATCAGCTCTTGGGTATAGGTGCAAATTTCACCAATTTTCACATTCGAAATGGATTGTTATGCCATCTAGTCCATATCTTTGTTCCTACAAGTGAGCATGAAAATATGATTTGGGAGGCTCACTACAGTCAAATGGAAGGACAATTTGACATGAAGAAAACTATGGCCATTCTACATAAACATTTTTATTTACCAAAACTTCAAGAGGAAGTCAGCAAGTATATCATATATTTCACTTCTTGTGCCATTTCCAAGATAGCCATCAATAAGAAACGATTATAGACCCCTCTTCCTACTCCCGATATACCTTGGCAATCCATATCTATGGATTACATGTCTGGCCTTTCATCCACCAATAAAGGAAATAATTCTATATTTGTGGTGGTTGATCGGTTTTCGAAGATGTCTGTTCTTACAGCCTGCAAGAAGAGCATCAAAGTGGTATATACTGCCAAGATCTTCTTCGAATGAGTCTAGGTCCATTTTTGGATACCACATACCATCATCTTTGATCGGTACAAAAGGTTCCTGAACACATTTTGGTCGAGTCTCTAGTCACTGTTGGACACCAAGATCACTAAATCCACTTCCTTCCACCCTCAAGCTGATGGCCAAACAAAGGTCATCAATTAGATGGTTGTGCACATCATGATCATGTATAACTCTAAGCATCCACCCACATGGGATGAGAGTCTTCCCTATGTTAAACATAGCTACAACAGGGCTCTCCATAGCTACACCAGCCATAGCCCCTTTTAGGTGGGGTTGGGATGCCAACCCTTGGGTCCCATTGATGCCTCACTACCTCTTGTAACCAGACAAAAAAATTATTCCCATGTTCATTCTGATGTCGATAAAGCCACTAGATTCATTGAGTAGGTTCAACACATTCACCAACAGGTCCATGAGATTTTGCAAAAAGTCAATGCTAAGTACAATCAACACCATGATCAACATCGGGTACCGCACAAGTTTCAAGTGGGAGACAAGATCTGGTTACATTTGTAGAAATAATTCCTTACATATACCCATTGGAAGCCTCGTACACTTCAATATGGGACTTACACTATCACCAAGGTTGTGGGTGACAATGCTTTTGAGCTCAACACTCTCCCCTTCCTTGGCTTGCACCCATTTTTCAATGTGGACCTCCTTCGGCCATATTTTCCACCATTATTGGACACCTCGGAGATCACAGAAAAATTAACACCAACGGATATCAACCATGAATACATGGAACAAGCATCCACTGATCAGATAGTGGACACACAAGTCAAGGGCACACTCCAGCAGAGGATCCAGCTTTATCAAGTTGTCAAGGCAGGGCAATTCCTGCACCAAGGCAAGTGGCTCACCCAGATCTAAATTCAATATAAATTTCCTCACCTGATGGGGGAACTCAATGCAATGGATATCATTGCTTACTAAGGGGGGAGGGATGATCCAGGTGGATATTGGTGGCCACCCACCTATTCCAACGAGCTCCTATTGAAAGTTTTTAGTTCAACACATTCTTTTGTAATTATTTGTAATTGTGGGTTCTACACTTATGAGGCATTCTAAAGCCCTACACAACTTTTAGGTGGATATTGGTGGTCGCCCACCTGATCCAATTGGCCAGGTTTGGAATTTTTCATGTCAGTACAACTTTTTGTACCTCCGGGGCCATTTTGGGGCCCTAAACAGTGTTTTTTTGTCTTGCCATAGTCAAACTATAGATAGAGTCAGAGTTTGATGGTATATTGTGTATTTCTTGGAAAGAAATTTCCAACGGGCTATCACCAACCTAAACCAGAGGCCGTATGCAAAAGTTACGACCCCAAGAAGTTGAGGTACTAACTTACCCATTGGGGCCCACATAACTTTTGACGTTTCATCTCCTAGGGTTAGGTTTTTGGATGTCTACAATTTTGTAATTAATGATTAATTTCAAAAATTCCTCTGGAGCCTCATTGTAATAATTATGCTCAAACAGATGCACGTAGAAGCCACATCGCTTCTCAGAGATAGCTACCACCATTCAAACAAGTTGTTTTCAGTTATGAAGTTTTACAATTTCAACCTATTTTATTTATTCAATAGAAGCTATTGTTCACTACATATCTATTTGTATTATCTATTTCTATGTGTTATTGTATTCAGTCAGTTATTTATTTCATTTCGCTCATAAATCTGGATCACTAGGGGAGTCATTTAGACATATGAACAAAATAATAAGAAAACTATGCCAAAATACTTTCCCTCTCATTGCCCAAGTTTTGCATCTTGATCTGAGTTTTATCCTCATCTTTCCTTTCCATTCATTCTCCCTATGAAACCCTTCCTTCTTCCCATGTTGGCATGTTAATTTTGAGAATTCTATGTGGTATTGTTGCACTTGGAGTCACGACAGAGGATCCTGGACTTGGTTTGTAGAGCAGTGTCCGCAAACAAATGTTGTAACCTTTCATATTGTATATGAATAAACGAGATTATATTCATCCCAAAACTTGATGTGTACATGTTCTTATCTATTTGATAATTTACATCTATATTTAAGATTTTAAGTGATTACTAGAGATTGTATATGTTGTTGTGTTGTGTTCTTGGTCTGTTGTACGTCATCTTTGGGAGGGGATATGTGATCTAAGAGGCAACAAAAGGTGGAAGATGTCCACATCAACTGAAAGAATTCAAGGTGCTCTTCTTAACCTTCTGTTCGATCTCTCGTATCACTTAGTCTCGATTGTTTTTAGGTAGATTATAGATAAGTCATTTATTTAAGGGAGTTATCACTCTGCCTATTCCTTAGACCCAGTTTAGGGGGAACTTTCCCCATAGCAGAATTGTCGACTCCACTGGGGAGTCTCTCTGGGGTCTTGCTAGGATATATCTATTTGGTTTGTGTTCCTGTTTTTTTTAGTGTTCTGAGTCTATTTGGGTATCTGGTCACCTTCCAGGTGCTTACCAGCTTCCCCGATCTAGGTGTTTTGTCTGAATCTTTCTCTTTTTTTAGAATTTTCAATGGTGTATGTGCCATGTTCTATACCCAGCTCGTGTACATACGTGTTCTTATTTATACACATCCCATGCACATACGCAGGCTGGTTGTGCACAACAAGCATTCCTGTCACTTTGAAAAAAAAATTCAAAAGATTTTATTTTCTTTCAGGAAACCTTTGCTTCCTCAGGTCTTCCTGAGTTCCAAAGGCCTCTGTTGATTGCGGTTTGGCTAGGTTCAAGGCTCATATTGTTTATGAAATAACCAAAAAAAAACTCTTGTATAGATTTGTTTGTCTTATTTTTATCCATGAATCGTGTATTCTGTAGTTTCTTTTAGCATCTTTTGTTATTTTTTCTTTGATTGAAAGAAAATAAACATAAAAAAACCTAGTTTTTATGCTAGTCAGGTCTCTTTCTTTCTTTGCATTGATTTTCATTGATATTTGAAAAAGAAAAACAAATTAGCATAGCATTTTATTTTCTTCTCATCTTGAAAGCATTTCAAAATAAAAATAAGAAAGAAAATCCTTTCACTTTCTCTTTTGTTTCACTCGAAAGTTTCATTATGCATTTTGCATGGAAAGGATAAAAGATTGCATCTTTAGGTTTGAAGGATTTTTCATTATTTTTATTTCTTGTAACTCTTTTTCATTTGAAGGAATAGTGTAAAGTTTTCTTCGCCAATGTTCTTATAAGTTTCATGTTTGCAAGAGTCTTAAATAACATCAATTGCACTTCCATACCCTTTGAGTAAAAACACCCACTAAAATGAACGCTTAATCTTAAAATCTATTAGACATTTTTGTTTATAGGGTACACCAAGTAGTCTAGGCTTTAGGGTCTTGGATTAGGTGTGGAGAGGAAAATATCCAAGGCCACTTAAGTAAACTTAAGACTCTGAGATAGGGATTTTTGAATTTTGGTGTTGTAAGATTTAGCCAAGACCCCCCTCTAACACAGGGGATAAACACGAGGTTGCACGAGGAAAGGTAGAGGAGATAACCCCTCCAAAGCTGGACCAAGCTTAGTGGGCATCGTATATTGAGGGTCATTCTTGGGATTTTTCTGACCACATTTGACTATGGAGCTTCATGGACCTCGAATCAATTTGATATCCTCAGTTGTATTCCGGAAAATTTTCCTTCGATACCCTTGAAAGGCTTCAGACTTAGCTATCTTTCTCTTTACGATCAGCCAGACTGTCAACTATACCTACCTGGTAACTAACTGTGAGTTGGCAACATAGTTTCCTTTTGTAGGGACTTATCACTCTTTGCAGATTATACTGGAAGGGTGTTGTCGTGTTCAAGTTACACTTGCACCAATAAGTTTCTCTAGTGTTGGTTAGCATAACTATTCTTCCTACCTTTTGCTTGATTTATCTTTAGGGAATTTTTAGTGGTGTGCTCTGTGCTCCTCATTTTTCCATAGCAAGTTATCTAGTCATTTCTTTGGGTCTTTGACCTAAAGTGGTAGACTACCCACTCCGTCGGTCATGAGGACTTTTGGGTCTTCTACTTATAAATGTGGAGTTGACTTCTTATAGGCATATATTTGTATACCACTAATTTACCAGAGTCGGTGTATGAGACTTTTATAGATTTGAATGATCCTGCAAGCAAAAAACTTGTGAATATGATCTTCATGGCCAAAGTTCCTGAAGATACCAACCAAGGAACCCTGTCACAAGGGTATTCTTGTGATTTTCCTTTCTTTGGAAACGTTGGTGTCCCTTTGATGGCCACATTATACATTCCTGGGTTGAATGTGGAACTACCAGTTAAATGTCCCTAATGCTCTTGACGCTTCTAAGTTAAGCACCTTATGTCATGGGCATCATGTTGATGTTCCATTGTTAGCAAAGTATTGTCCTCCTCCTTCTTCCTTCTATGGTGCAAGTCTATCTACTAATAACCGAAATTCTAAATGAAATAGAAAGAGGAAGAATAAGAAGAAGAAATCACCAACCTCTGTGAGTCATGTTGGAGATAGGTCATCAACCTCTGCAAGTCATGTTGAAGAACAACACCCAGCCTATGCAATTCATGCTAGGGGGAAAAGTACAGTCATTGCTAGTCATACCGGTGATAGGTATGTATCCTTTGCGATTCATGTTATTGACCAATCACCAACCTATGCTAGTCATGTTGGAGAATTGTCAACAACCTCGCTAGTCATGTTAGAGAATTGTCAACAACCTCTGCGAGTCATGTTGAGGACATGCAAACAACCACTGCTAGTCACATTGGGGGCATTGATTATGTTGAGAAACCTAGATGGATAGGAAATAATCCTATGCTCCCTTTTAATATTTGAAATGGAGATCACCTTACTCATCTATGCCCTGGAATTACAGAGGCACGAATATTGTGGTCCATGTCTACAAGCTCTTTTGATTCAGAGTATTCTTCGGTTTCCCCATAATCTATTCATCATTTGGTTGATGAAGTGGTCATGTCGATGCAATCTTTGTTCAATCCCACTCGTATTTTGGGGGCTCATGCACCTTCATACCATGTTGTCTCGCAGCCTATTCAACTAGTGGTTGAGCAAGTGGTCATGTCGATGCAATCTTTGGTCGACCCCAATCTCCTCTCGGAGAGTGTCAATTCTACCAAAGTGGTCATGCCAATGAAATATTTGGTTGATCCCACTCTTCTCTTGGAGAGTGTCGAGTCTACCAAAGTGGTCACGCCAATGCAATATTTGGATGATACCACTCTTATGATGGGGAGTGATGTGTCTACCGACTATGTTTTTAGCATTTCCAGTTTAGTACTTTCAGAAAAAGGGGGCATTCCATTCACTTTGAGCACACCCCCTCCAATTCCTAGGATGGTTTCCTTTGATTGGAATGACCTTGTTGAGCCTCATCTTCCTTCTTCTGCACCCTTTCAAATAAGGGTTGAATTTAATTCAAAAAACATTACCGATGTATTGTACATGAAGGAGCTTTTCTAAGTATTTTATCATCCTCAGTTTGGTAAGCTTTGGGTTCTCTTGAGCTTCTGTCTGCATCGCATGAGTTGTTGGACTTCAACAAATGTCCTAGTTAATATTTGGGGTTTCATCCTCATTTTGCTATCTCATTAGGTGGGAATATTGTCATTGTCGATGTTATAGTGGTGCAAGGCCCATTATATTTCAATATGCTTCTTGGTTGTGATTATGTATATGCTATGAACATTGTGGTGTCTATGCTCTTCCCGGTGTTGCATTTCCATCACAATGGAATCATTTTCACTATCGACCAACTGGCATATGATAATCACCATCCTAATTTGGTGTTAGTTCAGGATGATCCTTTATATGTTCCTATTATTCGTGTAGAATCTACCCCACCACAGGTAAATTATGTGGCATCTTATCCTCGGTGTTCAATTTCTCCTGAGAAGGAACTTGTTCCCTCATGTTCGTCTTATCGAGACTTGGTCTCAACAATTGATCCTTTGGGGGCATGGAATCCCTTGCTTCCCCCTCTTGGTCCAAGTGATCTTGAGTTTCCTTTTGAGTCTGATCTCATTGTTTGTAGATCCTCAGGCCTTTGTGCTTGTGATTATTCGCTAATAAACTCTACCAAACCTAACCAAAACCTCCATTGTTATATGGAATATGATCAGTTTGCTTCTCCCTTTGAGTCTGTCAATGCTCCTTGTTCGCATTATTTCCCGGATATTGAATTTCCTTTGGATGAGGCTATCCTTGAAGCCGTAACTATAGTTTCTATACCATGGGAAGACTTACACTGTGTTTTCTTCCCTTTTGGGAGAATTTTCATGTTGACTACTGAAGAGACTCTTGGTTAAAGCCTAGCAACAGGCTCTACTTGAACCAGTACTATGCATGAGTTCTAAGGTTGTGCAGTTCCTTGTACCATATTTTACAATCCATGTTTTTTGTTTTCAAGTTTTGTATTTAATAGCACCTCTTATTTTCTGAAGTTTCTATCTATATTGGATTTATTAACTTCTGGAAGAGTGTTATTGGCCTTATATGTAGGATCTTGGAGACATTTTTCTTTGAATTTTGTTCATTGTATCGATCCATTATGATAGGTATTGACCTCAAAAATGGCATAGAGGTTAGATTTTTCCCTACTTTCAATTTTGCATTATTCGTTTCCTAACTCATTTAGACTTAGAATTGACCCCACTGAATTGTGGCATTAACCTTCCTTGTTGATAAGTGTGTCGTACTTTATGTGGTATATCCTTCCTTCCATGGGCATACTAGTTAAAGCCTTGTTTTCCATTTGATTCCCATGCCGAAGTATTTCACAGGCATGAGAGTCAAGTTTAGTCCCGCCATGACTTTTTTTTGAAGCCTCATCCTTCTTCTTCATATTTTTTTTGGCCTATACCCGAGGGACTCCCAAAGATCATGGTTTGATGTATTTCAAGCTCACTTAAACTTTGAAAGCGACATATAACAAGAAATATTTATCCTTTTCAATATCATTCAGACTACCTAAGAAAAGGATCCCCCTTGGAGTCTTCTTTAAGCCCTTTTCAAACTCTCTAAAATTGAAAATATTTCCAAGCGATCTTGTTTCCCTTCATGCTCGTCAAAATGACATTTGAAGGCACATCTGTATGGCAATAGTTTACCCCTTTTTCGGTCCGGATAGCTAATTTTAATAAAAAGGTACGCCCTAGGAGATATGGTTTGTTAGGAGAGTATTCTCAAGTGTAATTTTAACCCTTTTTCGGGCCTGAGGGACTAACTTTGTGAAAAAGGGCCATTCTCCTTGGTTTTGGTTTATCTCTTTTTTGGGCCTTGGGGATTATCTACAAAAAAGGACACCCCTAGAGTCTTATTTAAGCCCTTTCAAACTCCCTAAACAATTAAATATCGTCGAGTGAACTTGTTCCTTTCACACTCATTAATTGGTCCATAAGGAATATCTATTCAGCATAAGTTTAACCCTTTTTCAACCAATATATTACCTAGGAAAAAGGTATGCCTCAGAAGACATGTCTCACAAGGAGAGTTCTCCTAAGTTATGATTTATAATTTTTCGAGCTCAGGGGACTGAATTATGAAAAAGGTAGTGAGTCCATAGCAAATCTCTTTTCAAACTCCTTAAAATTGAAAATATAGCCGAGTGATCTTCTCTCTACCACACTCGTTAAAATATTTTTGAAGAGACGGCCCTTCAATATAAGTTTAACCCTTTTTTGGACCAACTGGACTAACTACAAAAAATGAATACTCTGTCCCTAGTGACCAGAAGAGTTATCCTCGATATTATTTTATTCTTTTTCAAGCCCTAGAGACTAACCTTACGAAAAACATCACTCTGGATTCTTCTTTTACTATTTTTCCAGACTCTCTAAAAGTGAAAAACCATCGATCGTACCTTCTCTAGGCTCGTAAAACTTTACATGGAAGGATTCTTGTTGTGACATGCTATAATCACATCGTGTGTCTCATCCTTGCATATTTTTTCCTAATGTCGGCTTAATGTTGCTATTACTAAACCTTTAGAGCATTCCTCAGGTGCAAGCCTTGTATATTTTTCTCCCTTGTGATCTGACACCTTGACCCTTGGAGGAATTTTCCCGAGTATCCTTATCCTACACATGTCTTCTTGCACTGAACATCAGTATGTTATATGTGTTTGGAACCAGTTTTATTTCTCACGACACGCATTCCTCCTTTGTAATGTAGAATTCTTTTATTCTTTTTCAATCTCATTAAATATTTGAAAAAGAAAAAAAATATATATATATTCCAAAAAGAGGGGATGGGATATACATTCTCTTTCATCGACAGCAAGATAGTCACCCTTGGACAAAGCACATCCTTCAGATTATTCTGTAATAATTGGGATCTAGTATGACCTTAGGAAGTTGTTCTCGTTACATAGAGTTGTGTCCTCCTTTGTTTGGTTAATCTTCCAAACATATGGAGAGTTTGTGGTTCCTCCTATGTCATAGAATTATGTCATTAATATGTTTCCTGAGTCTCAGCATTTTGTCGTTATTTTGTCCAAGGGAAGTTTTCCAACCCTAGTCGGTCATTCTACAGTTAGTCTCTTGACCTTAATGAGTCAACCATATTGAGAATCCATTCAAGTTCATATTCGGAATCAACGAAGTTTGGTACCTAGTGTTCAAGTTCTTCCAGTATTTCCATGACGATTTTTCGAAGACCTCAGGGTAGTGATTCCTACACTCCTATTATACTCCTACCTTAGTTTTGAATACCTTGAATATATTTCTCGAGTTATGAAGCTACCACCTCCAACTACAGGCATTGATGTTTCCTAAAGATGCATATCACATTGTATTTGTATCTCTTTAGATGATTTTGAGATGTAGCTCTATTGTGCATTATTCGCGACTACAATCTATATAGGAATTCTTATTTGTCTTGTAGTCATGATTATTTTATATAACATGGATCTGTAGTGTACTTGATTGGAAACCATTCTTAGTTTATCCAAAGCATGGGTATGCCCACCTCGGAGACATTATCATTATTTTTCATATGACACGCTCGTGAATACTCATCTTGGGTTCACTTGAATCCGTGCCTTCCCACTTTATAAATATGTTATAATGCATTTCGGCCATCAGTTTCTCTTCTAACCTCACACATTATGGGGCATCTATTATAGTCCAAAAATTCCACATCTGTGCATCCAATACATTGGCCCATCCATTTGCATCCTTTGCGAAATCATTCTGCTGAAGTTTCCTTCAAAAAAAAACTTTTTGGATAATGTGCATGCCCTGCTGGACTATCAGTGAGCGTACATATGTGTGTTGCATGCTAATCCACCCACATGCATACACATTTTTCATGTTAATCCAATTACATATATATATGCGTGTTGCATGCTAGTTAGCCCGCATTTACTTCCAAAAAATGCAAAAAATATAAAATAACACATATTTCGGCAGAGTTTACGGGCTATGAAGGGTTTCCTAACTATTTTACCCCCTATATCCCTTCCCCAAACAAAATAACCATATTTTTATCATATAAAAAGGGGTCTAGGGGAGTCATTTACACATGTGAATAAGAGAATAAGAAAACTCTACCAAAATCCTTTCCCTCTCATTGCCCAAGTTTTACATCTTGCTCTAAGTTTTATCCTCAACTTTCCCTTCCATTCATTCTCCCTATGAAACCCTTACTTCTTCCCATGTTGGGATGTTGGTTGTGAGAATTATATGTGGGATTGTTTCACTTGGATTCATGACAGAGGATCCCAGACTTGATTAATAGAGCGGTGTCTACAAGCAAAGGTTGTAACCTTTCATATTGTATATGAATAAAAGAGATTGTATTTGTCCCAAAACTTTATCTGTACGTGTTATTATCTATTTGATCATTTACATCTATATTTAGGATTTAAGGTGATTACTAGAAATTGTATATGTTGTTGTGTTGTGTTCTTGGTCTATTCCAGGTCATCTTTAGGAGGAGATCTGTGATATAAGAGGCAACAACAAGTGCAAGAGGTCTACATCAACCGAAAGGATTCAAGGTTCTCTTCTTAACATTCGCTTCCCTCTCTCTTATCACTTAGTATAGATTTTTTTGGGGTAGATTAGAGATAAGTTAATCTTTTAAGGGAGTTATCACTCTTCCTATTCCTTAGGCCCAGTTTAGGAGGAATTTTCCCCATAGAAATTGGTGTCCACATCAAGACAATGTGTGCATAAATGAGAACAGGATCCCATTAGCATTAGGAGAAACTTCAAAAGATTATGGAATAGTTGTGATAGTAGTAGCACAAGGAGAAAAAATGATGATGTATAGAGGGATGAACATGCCAAAACTGCTACATATGGGGTCACAATTTGACAAAACCTTCTGATGAGATAAATTTAATCATACAGTTGTTGGTCACTATAATTGCTTAATTAATTTTAAACAACCAAGTGAAACATAAATTATCAACCCAGGGAAGTCTTTTGTTTCAAAGATAGCTGCGCACTATATATGCTCAA
>JZKD02S0261178.1:25738-44650 GCA_000966675.3 Picea glauca
TTCAGCATCGTGGCGGCCTCCTCTGTGTCTCAGCATCTGTTCTGAACTGAGTACCAGCTCCGTGTTTCAGCATCTTCATGAACCGTGTAACTGCTTCGTGTTTCGGCATATGCATCCTTGGACTGTGTAGCAGCTCCCGTGTTTCAGCATCAGCTCAGCGGTGGCTTTGGGAAGTTCTGTGTTTCAGCATCGGTCTGAAATAATATTCTGCAAATATGGACACTTCTGCACTTCTAATCAATGGTTAGGTTCAAAAGTAATGTAAAGTATTATGCAAAACGGATTAAGCATAAAGTAATGAGAAAGGACGTTGTATACCTTGGAATGATTAGATGAAATGATAGTATAAGTCAAAATGCAGGTGATGAAGGGTAAAATAATAGCAAAAAGTATGGGCAAAAAGGGTACAATATGTGGTCCTAACAACAGTCACAAATTAGACATAGTTATTAAAATTTTAATATTTTTTCTTCTTTTTTTTTCTTGGCACCTCAATGAATGTCGTACTTTCAATGAAATTTACATACATTGATTTTGCAATGATAGCTCGTCAATCTATCAATGAACCTACATAATTACAATTACCCATTTGAAAACGCTTTAACGATCAATGACTTGGTGAAATTTGAGATAGTCAATGTTTGTGAGAAGACCGACAACAATGAGTGATTTCAACTATTTTGTTGTAGGTGCGATGGTTATAAAATATTTGTATGCTCATTGTCTGTTGCATGAATTATTAGTCTTTTCTCTATGCACTACTTGCCTCAAATCCAATTCTTGATCTACATAGATCGGATTTTGTACTTTGAAGGTTACAAATTTTTAATATTTCTTTGTCTCCTTTTAAATACCCACATTGGATCCATAATCCTTATACCTTCTTTTATTTGGGGACACAAATTGTTTCCTAGGAAATATGTATGAACATGTCTACTCAATTCCATTTAATTGCTATACAATTAGTCTTGGTATACTTCTCTTGTATTGTTTGATCTTATTACTTTCTTATAGTGAATCTTTAGAAGTTATGTGGTAAAAATGTATGGTTTTGATTTCTTGATTAATTGTCGACTAATGTAATAAACCTTTAATAAATCTATGACGAAAATGGATTAATTCTCTAGTACATATGGGGTCAATATTCGATGAAATTTGTACCATACATAAGAAAATATTTTTATAATTTAGTTATATTGCTTCAGTGGAAGTTTTTATAAATATAGGAAATCCCAATGCCAAGGATTACACATGAAGAGAGTGAAATAACGCTTGCTAAGTTAAGGGTGGAATTGGAGGCACAAGATGACGGGAAATGTTATTTCCATTGCAATCAATGAAAGGGATTGAATAAAAGAAGACTTGTAAGAAAAATAGTTGAAAGACATTGTTGGAGGTATGGGCATTGTGAAGAAGGCTATAAATATTTCCCAATGGTAAGTTATTCATTACATATGTCTTTGTATTGATTGTAATTATAAAATTTTCTTTCGTTTTAATATTTTTATATAAACTAATGTTATTGATTGTTTGTAATTATAAAGATAAATCCTCCTAAATGTCTGTCACTAGATAAATATATGCCTAGTAGTAGTAGAAATACAATTGTACAAGATGTGGAAGATGGTATGGATGTTAAAGATCAAGTCAATCATATGGAAGAATTTTACACCAATAATACTAATGAGTTGGATGATGGGACAAATAGTTTGATCCAGGACATCATTGCTCCTATCGACGAGAAAAAAATTGATAATATTCATGATGTACCTCTGTTTGAGAAGGAAAAACAACCCCTTTATGGAGGCTCAAGAACAAATATTCTTTATATTATAATGTTGTTGGTGAACTTGAATGTATTGAAATTTTTTTCAAACACTTGTATCACACAGATCCTAAGGTACATAATATAATTCGTCACATATTATACGTAAAGGTTGACTTTATTGTTCTCTATTTTTAGTGTAAATTAAGGATTCAATGTTTATGATTACTATTATTTACTTTAACTAGTTATATTTTATGTCGTAGATTGTTAGGTGAATTTTTCTTACCACCATCATATAATTTACCTCACACATATCAAGAGTTGTGTGCCATTATGAAAGATATTGGAATGGAGTATTAGGATATTGATGCATGTTTGAATGATCATATTATATATTATGGATAACATGCATCGGAAATGAAATGCTCGCAATGTCAAATCATTATATATCGAACCGATCAAGTAACAAAAAAAGTGTCTCACAAGGTTCTTCATCATATTCTGATAATTTCATTTTTGAAACGATTGTTCAAGTGCCAAATAATTGCACAGTTTATGGACTACCATCCATGGAACAAAAGTGAAGATGGTAATCTTCAAATGCCTACATATGGTTTTGCATTTAGGAACATCAAAGAAAGATGATTATTTTTTAAAGAAGAACCTTGTAATGTTAGGATGTCATTGGCATCTAACGATGTCAATCCATTTGGTGAGATCAAGTCTATTTACTCGGTGTGGCATATTTTTGTTATAAACAATAACCTTCCTCCTTGGATGTCAATAAAGAGGGAGCACATAATGTTGGAAATGAGTGTTCCAAGTACTTTTTTAAAAAATTAGTTTGAACATTGCATTTTGTTTATCTTATTCATTGCATAATTACTTTTATATATATACAAGGTAGTAATTATGTGTATTTTCACCCAATTAGGTAAGTGCCAAGTGAAAGATATGAATGTATATATTGATCTTCTTGTCGACGAGATAGTAAAGCTATGGTTTGGCATCACTATGTACGACATCTCTAGACCAATAGGGAAAAAGTGATTTCAATTCCATGGAATACTTACATGGACAATTCATGATGCCCTAGGGCTAACACAATTTTGTGGTATGTAACATACTACTACACTTTAATAGTATATAATTTTATGAAAATATGATACATGCTTCTTACATATTAATTACTTGTTATATAAATAATACTGGCATTAATCCATATCTTGCAAGTCTTCAAACAAAGGGTAAATGTGATGTCTAGTTTGTGATCGTAGGATGAAATCACATCGTTCAAGAAGTATAGGAAATGAGGTGTTTGATGAGTATAGGCACTTCCTCCCTAATAACCATAGGTATCAAACTACATAAAAACATCTTTTCAATTTGAAAGAAGAGACTGGAATAAAACCATGAAGAATGACACATCACCTATGGAAGTTGGAATATAATAGAAATCATCAAGGTAATCATTTAGTCTATGTGTCAAATATATTAATGTTTTAAAATTTAAGTTGTATTGAATTATGTTTATTGTATTTAACAATTATTGTTTTAATCTCGTTTATTTTTCATAAATGTCTTCAAGGCATTAATGAGCTTCCATGAGGAATGAAAAGTTACCATATACAATTCAATAGGTTTCCCTACTATGAGCACCTACAAAAATCTCATTTTTTTGATACAATGCATATCATGAAGAATGTAACAGAAACATTGTGGAGAATCTTAGATGGAAGGAGTGACAAAGAAAAAAAATTCAAAATTTGTACTGACATTAAAGAATCCAATAATGCACTGCAAAATGTGATTTATTAAAATAACAATGGAAACTGAAATAGTATTCTGTGGTTATTTACAGAGAAGGAAAATAATGTTGTAAAAGAGATCATTCAGAAAAAAAAAATAAAAAAAAAATCCCATGATATTTTCTTCAAACATAAATAATATATTAATGAAGAAAGGTGAATTTGGTGGGGTGAAAACTCATGACTGGATAGCTTTATTAAGGTAATTGTTTTGGTAGATTTCTATATTGGTAAATATATGACTTTTTGGTATTTTAATTTTGTTTTCTTTTCAAAAAAATAATGATCCCTTTTTTTTAGTGTATGTTCTACTTATGTCTCTCCCTGGTAGCTTTAGCTTTGACAACAATGTAAAACAAGTGATATATAATCTTGGAAAATACATGAGGTAAATAATGATTTATATGAAAAATATTTGTTGCTCAACTTGTCAACATCTGTTTTAATTTCAATGTATATATGTTGTTGTTGAAACCTATTATTTTATTTGTTATATAATGTGTAGGTGGTTTTTATATAAATAAATCCATAAAGAAGATATAATATATAGGAGGAGAGAAATTCCTCGGCTAATGTGTGAAATGAAAAAGAATATTCCTCCGACATTTTTCAATGCACAAGAACACTACCTCCTACACCAAGTTGAGGATATTGAAATGTGTGGATCTGTACACACAAAGTCGATGTGGATGGTCGAAAGGCACCTAAATTCATTGAAGGATTTCGTTAGACAAAGAGCACGTCTTTAGGGATATATGGTGGAGGGCTATATGGTATATCAATATTTGGTGTATATTAGTCAATGTTGGAATATTCAACAATACTGAGAGGGGGGTGAATTAGTATTGGGAAGGTTTTAACATTGTTTTTTATCTTACCACTTTAAATAGCCATAAGTATTGCAAAGAATTACATATCAATATAGATTAACACAAAATCACAATACAAAAATATTTTACGTGGAAACACAATAAGGGAGAAAACCACATAAAGTTTCTCTTATAATAATCAACAATTAAATTCTTTACAGGCTTAAACCTATGAGGAACACCAATCATTGAAGTAAGCACCCACTTAGAATTTTTCAAGGACCAACTTGATAGGAAGCAACATGTTGATCTGTTGAGGACACCAATCCTCACTATAAGCACCAACTTACAATCTAGAGACACCAATCTTCCAGGCACCAACCTGTTGATCTGTTGAGGATACCAATCCTCACGGTAAGCACCAACTTATAGTCTTCATACACCAATATTCCAGACACCAACCTATTGATATATTAAGGAAACCAATCCTCTACTTACACCACTCTTCCACCCTAAAATAAATTTGATTCCAATTAAAATTCCTTGCACCACCCAACCACTCAAACATGTTCCTCTTTCATTCTTGTTTCTACTCTTCTCACCTCCATTTCTGCGAACTCAAATTATTCGTTACATCTCTTCACAACACACACCTAAAACTTCAGAAGATCATGGACACCCAACTATTTTTCCACATATCCAAAAAATATGAGGTTGGCTCTAGATCTCCACAAAACTAGGTTGCACCAGTCTATCCAAAACCCCTTCTTTTTCGTGCTTGATTTGTTCAAAGAATAAACTCGGTGTACATTTACCATCAGATTTGTTCCTGGATTGAATTTCATTCATCAATTTACTTCATGGTCACACAATACACTCTCAATGATCAACTACCATCCAATCTATCCTTGATCTTATATCGACCGTCGATCTTATCTCGACCGTTGATCATATCGGGACCACATGTAACCATAGCTCACAATATTCGTCCGATATGAACCTCTATTCAATCACAACCATCAATTTACTTTCCTATTCACAAGAACACATCATGTAACCATGGCATACAACAATCATCTGATCAGGACCATGACTCTTTGGTTCATAGTCACCATCTAATTGGATCTTAGATTGATCTTGACCGTATATATGTCCTTTACCAATACTTAGATACTTTTTTACCACACATTTGTAATACCATAGGTTCAAGTTATCTAACCAACAAAACCCTTCATACATCGGCCCTTTCAGCATCACCTACATGCAACGAAGTCTCACCCGAGGAATCTATTGGGGCTGTAGGAGACAAGTTTATGCAACAATGAGGGGATGGGAGGATATTATCATGTTCAGTCTTACTTATCTATTTTTTGCGCATTATCTTGTGTATGTTATTCCTTGATTAATTGGTGAATTTAGTTATACAACACCATTATACTATTCATTGTAATATTCATAACAGTTTCACAGTGATGGTATAGTAAACAAATCCATTCTAACAAGCATAAACCTACTATTCATAAACAATCACATGAATCACACACATAGAGACAGAAAGTTAATGTGGTTCACCCAAATTTGGGCTACGTCCACAATGGATGGCTTCTTTATTATTTTTTCTGTGGTCATCTCAGGCTTGCGCACTACACTTACAATAGATATATCATGATATCTCCCTTGGTCTTGCCTAGATGTTTTGCAATGCAAGTCTCTCTTTGCAAAACTCTCCCTAGACCTTCAAACATAGACTCTATCTCTTACTCTTAATCTATTCTCTCCACAACAACATTAATTATGCTGCAACACAACTTCAAAAACAACCTCTACTCTAACCGACCCATTACATATTTATACATGGAATATAGGGCTCAAAACCCTTCTTTATTATCCTCAAAACCCTATTACAACTCATTCTAACTCATTACAACTCATGTTGACTTGTTGTTCGAGTGCGCTTTTCCTGCTTTTATGTCTACATGATGCTTTTGCATTTTGGATTGTCGTTCTCCCTGCTTTTGTGCATATCTCTTCTTTTGCATGTTGAATTGATATCCTTCCTTTTCACTCGCTCTATCTTCCTTATTTATTCCCTTACTTTATTCTCTACCAAGTATGATTTTATTTCACACTACAATCCTGAATGCACCTTTACTATGCTCTTCAGTCCTTCCTTCTCTTCTTTCTTTTGTTGTTGCACATCTCCTCCATACTTACGATTTTCCTCAAAAATGTATCCAAAATTCCTATCCAATAGGCCCCCAACACTCACCTGTGGCTCATCCCAAGCCACTTAGGATTGTTGCGTCGTGCTTCCCCATTCCTCCATGAATTTTTGGAGGGTTTCCCTCACTGCCGCAACTTCTTTTGTTACCTCTTCTTTTGTTCTCAAAATTTCCTCTACGACCTATGCAGTCAAGGTCATGAGTTTCTCCTTCGTGTCATGTGGTGCTTTATTTTCCATGCCCTGCATAGTGGCCAATTTTGTGATCACTCTGAGTGATTTATTCTGCAAAGTTTCCAATTTATGTGCAATCTTCTTCTGCTATGCCCGCATCTACTCTATCCCATTGTATTTCTATCTATTTTCAAGGATGGTTGTCATGCGTTCACCAGGAGGTAGAGTTTTGATTATTTCGTTGGTTTTTTGGGCCTGTTCATGTGCTCTTCTTATTCTATCCTTGATCTCCTTCAGCTCTGGATTCATCGTGAGTTGTATCCAAACTTATGTACTCTTGTCTCACAACCTCGCACACTCCTAGTATAGACTCTTAATATTCTCCACTGAGGTTTTCGCTATCCTTTCTCTTTTCTCCTTCTCCTCAAGAGGTGTCCCTGGCATGGTGCACAATTCCAAGTCTCCAATATTGGTGCAGAATCCTTTAATGACTTTGTCTATTCTTGAGACATGTTCCTCCATTGTGGTCTCTACCACCATTGGTACTTCTGGTATCTTCTTATAGATATTTTGGACAACCATTTGTATCCATTGTGTCATTTTCTTGGATTTGTCCTTCTCTTTAATTATTTCTCATCCTTTTCCTCGGACTCATTCTTCTCCTTCAATGCTCTTTCAACTTTTTCTTCAACTTATCTCTTCTCCTATAGAGAAATTGTATACTTTTGTTGGATTTTTTCCTTCTCGTTTGTCACCTTTGTCAACTCTCTACATGCTAAATCTATGTGGAGCCTTATCGCATGTCGAGTGTTTCCACAAACACTGGTGCAACAAGTGGTATTTATTTTTTCTTGTGTGTTATGGCTCCTGATGCTCCAATTTTAGGTGGTGTCATTATTCTCTGTGACTAATTTTGGTAACTGTTCTATGTCGTTTCAGGTACGGCTTTGGTTTGGCTCAGGTTCAACTCTAGTTCACTATGTCTACCCACATCTCTTATCAAATGTAAATAACCTTTCCATATTGGGCCCTTATGTTCTTTTATACCCCTTAGAAAATTGTGTAATTTCTTTTGTGCCCAAGGTAAGTGTCCAATCCGTTCAGATTCTACAATCAATACTTTCCTTACTTTGGCATTAATTCCAAATCCTTCATCATATTTTTCCTTCTATTTGTCAGTCTGTCCCGATCCTCGGCGACACCTTCTATTTATGACTAGGTGTCTCCAGGATGGTTTGTCATTTACGAATTTTTAATTGTCGTTTCCATTCTTTAATTCCCTAAATGTTCCTATTATGCACAATATTCCCTTGTTCTACGCGATATTTAATCATTTATACTTTTGTATTTCTTCTTGTTTTTCCTCTTTTTATTTGATTTCTTCTTTTTCTATTTTTTTTTATTTCTCTATATTTTACCTCCCTACTATAGTAAAACTACTATGATACATGTTTTATTGCGCAACTCAAATTAATGTGCAGACAGTCAACCATCTCTATAGAGTTCCAGTCGACTTCCATTCACCATTCGTCCAAGTAATTCTCCATTCAAGGTTTCCAACTTCACAACACCTGCCTATGTCACATGTTGAATCACTTATGGTCCTAACCAATGCATTCAAAACTTTCTTGGATGCTACATAAACTTATTGTTGTACAATAATACTAATTCCCCTACTTGAAACATTTTATTTTTAATGTGTTTATCATGCCATTCCTTCTCTCCTTCCTTTTGAACTTACTGATGGAACCCTAAGACAAAGTGATCTTCCTAAATCTTTACCAACTATGACAATCTCTCCTCTACAACACTAGAGTCTGAAATATCATTAATTACAATAAAATCCATTGGCATCACTTTTTCTTGGCCATAGACCCACCTAAAAGGCATATGTCCTATAAATATTTTTCTTGTAGTCTTGTATGCCCATAATAATGCAAAAAAAATTATGTCCTAATCATCTCTTCCTAGATTACAAATATTTGTCAAAGCATTCTACGTAATTTTATTAAAATCTTCTACTATCCTATTGGCATGAGGGTGTGTTAGGTGATTTATATGTACTAAAAAAGACACTAAACTACCCTTAATTAAATTGTCAACTCGGGGTAAGTAAACTTAGAGTTGTAGCAAAATATATGCCAAAGGTAAAAGGTTGGTAGGAGTATAGTCTAACTAAGGAAAGCAGCTATCTAGGGCTAATCTACTCAAGCAAACCTATATGATGAACAAACCCTACTAGGAAAAATGAAAACTAGGTAACCTAAGCACTTTTGGGCCAAGGACTGATGGATAGTTCCTAAGAAAGCAAGTAAAAACCCTATTCAAATCAAACTAGTTCATGACAATAAGCAAAGGTAAACTACTAAGCATACTAAGCAAATGAAGAAAGCAAACTTCTTTAACTTGCCAACCTACATTCAATGAGAAACTACCCTATGAAAGCAATTAAATAAGAAAGTAAGAAAAAGCACCTATCTAACCTATTAAAGCAAATAGACGAGTAAGCAAAGACACCTAACTAACCTACTAAAACAAAAGAGAAAGTAAGTAAAAACAACTAAAGCAAATAGGCAAGTAAGTAAAGACTTCTCATTGAACAACTATCTATCCTAAGAGGCAAGTGGACTAAATGCCTAATGAAAAACTATTTCTCTTGCATGAAAGGAAATTTAAATGCTCAATGCAATACATGAAAGGAGATCTATTCTATTGAAAGCAAGAAAGACTAAAAACTTATGAAAACGAGAAACTATCTCTTATAATCTACAAAAGCAAGAAACTATCTTTAATCTATGAAACACTCAAATATAATGTTGGTGGTTGTGTGAATTCCTTCGGTGGTGACGGATGATATCTCGATGACACTTGACAACAAAGGATAGTTCTAATGGTATAAGCTCAATACTAATTTCAATGGCAAAATGAAAGGTGTGAAGTAAACAGTCCAATGAAAACTTAGCCATGATAAAAGTAATGTTAAATACCCTACATATTCATGTATAAACCATTAACATCATAATCAGATCATCATTATCTAACTAAGGAATTTAATTGCATTTTAATCTATGAAAGGAAATTGCGTGAAATAAAACTATACTATGTCTATTTTAATCATTCAAGTTATGATAAGAAAATGAATTAAAAACAGAAATTAGATTATGCTTATTAAAAGGTAAATTGGCAATTAACCAACAACTAAACAAATGAAATCTATCTAAAACTAAGACAAGCAAACTATGATTAAGAACTAGAATTAAATATATCCATCCATCAAAGATCCCTGTCAAATGAAACCCAAATAGAGCTCTGTTTTATTCTAAAAACAACTCTGTTTTAAACTTGACTGTAAGATCATAAATAAAAGTGTAATCTGATATCTAGATGCATATGGGATTAGTGTAGAGACTTGCAAGTCTATTCCTATCCTACAAAACTAATTCATGCTAACATAATCCATCACACTAACTTGCAAAAGAACAATAAAACAATTAAATCATAGCTAGCTAATTAAAACATAAAACATGCATGTACAGGAAATAAAAGACAATTTAAATTATGAAATGTATAAAAAACAAACCGATCATCACCAAACTGTTGGTGGACCCCCCAACAAGTCGTGGCTACCCTCTAAAAGCACACCACGAACTTCAGCAGACCGATTTCACCATGAAAGTCAAAAACACAATTCTGGCACTATTCTGGCAATGTGAAAAATAAAAAATAGAGTACAACGAGTTTATCTCCAATCTGATGGCTATTCTACTTGCTTAACAATATAATGATCATCCTGGTAGTATTTATAGGTTTACAACCTAAGTGGTCGACCACAGGAGAGTCAAACCACCTCTAAATTCGGAAAATTACAATAAATGTGGCAATAACTAACGAAACGGAAGAATCCAATAATCGCTCTCTTTGGACAATTGAAATTGAGTTGTCTTGAGCTTAGTAGCTGGAGGGAGCGATGACAAACAAAACCCATGTGCTTGATTGGTCCACCACTAGCCGCCAATACCATAACCGCCAACTCGACTTGCGTTTTTGTGCAATACTGGGTGTTGGAACGAGTGTTGGATCAGGTACCTGAACGAGTGCTGGAACAAGTGCCGGATCAAGTGCCAGACCAAGAAACATGGTGCGTTTTTTCCTGTAACAACAAAAAATCATGAATTAACTCTTGGAAGCATAAAAACATGATAAATTAAACTTGATTGAATCACGAAACACAAATTATACGTACCTCATGCCGATTATACCATTTTATCATAAAATTCTTCAAAAAGCTCCTTTGAAATATAAGAACGCATATGTACATATGGAAAAAAGTGTATAATAGAATCATGAAAATGATCATATCTTGGACCCAACATTACCCCCACACTTACGATTTTGCAGGTCCCACTGCAAACAAAAATAAGTCACCCCTCAAAACTAGGCTTGCTGAGGAGGATCAGCTTTAGAAGCCTCTCCTTCTTGCTATGTAGGATTATCCTTATGCCTCTTGTGTTGCTTTAATTGTGCTCTGAGGCTGCGGTTAGATTGGGTCATCCCATCGACCAACCGTTGAAAGGAGCTAAATTTTTCCTAAAGGACTGCATTGTCATGATGAAGGTGTGCATCTATTGTCTTCCTCTCTTCCAACTGTTGGAGAAGCTGATGGTTTTCCCTTTATAGCTCCTCTATAGTTGGGGCAGAATCAGTGATCTCCAAGGAAGGCTTAGGTCCTTTGAGAGATGTGCACAATTTATCAATTTTAGGATCAAGAGTAGGCATGGGTGAAGTAGGTGTGATGGGAGATCGGAAAGGTGAAGTAGGTTCTGATTTTTTTTTCCTTAGTGGCTCTAATCCATCTGCAGAGACTTCTCTAGGTTGCTTTTGAGGGCTCTCAAGGTCTGAGGATACTTGGATCGGATCCGAAGTAGGTGGAGGCTTTGCATAAGGCTTTGTTCTTATGTTCCAGGTACTCTTCCGAAAGGGTCCCTTACCAAATCGGTTGGCTCCCCTCTTGTTTGTGGGAATGATGGGAAAGTCTTGTTGCATTACTTCTTGGGGCTTCTTAGGTGTAGGATCAAGATAAAATGAAGGCATTGGGGGGTCAACAATAGGCTTCTTTTGGTCTTTGTTCTTGGTCTTTTTCCCCGATGAAGAAGTAGGGATATCAACAAGATTTTGGTATTGTTCCGGTAAAGAGGGAGTTTGTGCAAGGGATTTTAGAGTTCTTGGAGAATGAGGCTTGGATGGAGAGATAGTTTTTAGGCCAAGTGGCTTTTTGCTGGTCTTAACTGTCAAGTGAGGGTTTGCAAATTGGAAGATAAAGCCATCCCAATTTTGCCCCTGTTTCTCTAGTTCGGTAAGAACGAGGAGTTTGATCAAACCATGGTGGAAGAGACTATTGTGGGGGCTGGTCACATTTTTCCTCACTTGAGAGGACATCTTCTCCAAGATTTTAAGAAAATAAAAGGGAAAATTCAAGGGTTTATTGAGCAAAAAATGAGCCAACAATCTAAAGTGACAAGCCTTGAAGGTGGAGTATCTACCTTCACATGTAATTAACCTTCTGATGACAATGAGGGGATTAACCAATTCTAGATTTATCCACTCCTTATAATACCCTTTCACTCCTGAAATGCTCTCGAATTCAGGCTTAAACACCATGTTGTAACTTGAGCACAGCAATTGATGTTTTTTGAACCACCTATCTCCCATTCTTGGGAGTTTTGTTGCAGCAACAATTGACTCTTCTATGAATGCAAAGTTGAGAGACCATGCATGTGTTGGCTTACCATCAAAACCAACTGCAAATTTCATAAAGAGGCCATCATCGTGACCTTACAAACTCGATAGAAATGGCCCCCAACCAACATGCAAGAACACTTCCCTTCACTGTGCGAATTTTGAAATGGCAAACAAATCTGCATAGGAGGAGGGTTCATATCTTTTGGGAATTGTGAGTTTGAATTCAACAAGCAAGGGAGAAATCGAGCCACACCGAAACACAAATTGGGCATGGTCTGAGTGCGATTGGAACAGAGGGTGAATTTTACCAAGCAAGGGTACGAACAGGCCAAGAGATGGCACGGGTTTAACACAGTCTAAGTGTGATTAGAACAAAGAGCGAATTTGACAGAGGTTGGGTGCGATTCCTTAACACAGAAGAGAGCAATTGGCAAGGGAAAATGAAATAATAGACTGCCCAACCCGATTTTGGATGCTCTTATGGTGAAGTATCTTTCCCACATGTGCACGCGAGCTACCATGTGTGGGAGATTCGAATTTGATGGCAAGCTTGGGAGCAATGGATTGGTGCATACTTAGATCAATTTCCAAGTCTTTTGACTTGGACATCTGATCATAACCATATGAAGCATCTGTTAATCAATGCCTGTAACTAATGTAATTAAATATAATTGAATTCTAGTTACCTGGAATCCAGGACAGTTACTGGTATGCAATTCAATTGAACTTCAAACGACACTTCAAACAACATTTCATCCGACACCTCATACGGTACTTCATCCAGTACCTCATCCAATACCCCTGTATTAAGTGCATTTTCGCCTCTTATAATGGATAGCCTGCAATTCTAAAGTGTTTTTGACAACCATAGTGGTTAATGAGCAGAGGCAGAGTGCTCCATGCTTACTCATTCTTCTTGTATATGACATATAGTGTCAAAACCTATAATGAATGGGTTGTAATGAACGATAAACTGATAAGGAGTGGTCTTTTGAATAACCAATAAGAGTGGTATGTTAAGCATGAGTTCAGTAATGTATAGCACACAGGAGTTAAGCATTTAAAAATAACATGACGATCAATGTAATAACCTGTATCATGGTAATAATACAAAAATTCTTGCAAAGACTCATTTCTCCAAGCAATAATCATTTGTCAGCTCATTAACCCCTCCCCCACACTTAAGTATTGTGACACCTCACAATAAAAACTATAGGAAACTAGTCAGTATCCCCCAATAGCCAAAGATTTACAGTATGTCAAGTGTAAAGATGATATTTCACAGATTGGTCTAACGAGACAGTTAGGAGATGGCCCCACCTATAGGATAAGAGATCCTATATATAGATAAGAAGAGGTAGGCAAGAGAGTTTCAAGATAGTCTTAGAGTCTTTTCCCAATGGAAATTTGATGAGATTCGTTAACCTTATCTTAACCACACATACTCCATGTCAAATTTTCTGCAAGTAATGTCGTACATCAGGACAAGTTTAGATTTATTATTTATTTTTGTTAGATCATCATCCTCACTAAGTAGAATGCTCTGCTGCCAGCAAGCCTGTTCAGTACTTTGGTGGGTTTACCTAGTCATACCATAGGATGGTACCTGCTGCCAGCAGACCTGTTTAGTTTCCCGACGGGTTAGCCTCTTAAACCCTCAGAGACTGGTCATCCATCCTTTAATATTTTAGTATAAGATTGCTTATGCAAGAAGATGGGGGAACATCTCTGAAACAACTTTTCTTCCTTTTTCTTTTTAATTGAGATGGTATTTATGTTAGAGGATGACTTTCCATTACATTGTTTAGTGGTTGTCCCGATGTAAGGGGTACTTAAGCATACATGGCCTATCTAAAGATATGATATAATCAAGCTATTTAGTGTGTAGTGGATGGTACCATCAAGAAAGAACATAAAGGTATCTCTAGGCTCAACTCACTTTCTTCTTTTGTAATTATTATGATGTTTCCATGACTAACTACTAATGAGACCTCCCTGTTACTCTTTGACAAAGACACTTGACCTACTTACTCAGGTTTCTTGGAAAAACTATACGAGAGACCTCTAGGCTTGATAGTTATGGTATCACTTCCTTATACAGTGGTGAAGAGTTACAATAACAACTGCTTTAGAATGCCTTAAAAATGACAATTTTGTAAAAACATGGTGAATTACAGTAAGTCACTATTCATTTGATGCTTTAGCAGACACAAAATTCAAGTATAACAATGTTTTGAAGAAAGATCTTGAAACTGTGTACTCTTGGTGATATAAATACTTACAGAAACCTCTTAGAATTACCTTATTAACAAAAACTATTTACATATATACAGTAGGAAATCTTTAAAAAACTTTTCAAGAACAAGGGGGAACTTCCCCATCTACTAAGGCCAATGCCTTGTCAACTGTCATGACCTATAGAAAATCTTCTCTGGAAATGGGCTTATGATAAAATGTAAGTCGGTGTCCATTTACCACAAAGGAGACTTGTCCATCGTCAATTGTTTTAATTTTTACAGCTCCATTGTCATATACAGTGTCTACCTCATAAGGGCCCAACCAACGGGTGGTAAGTTTGCCTCTGAAGGTTTTGAACCGGGAATCAAACAAAAAGGTCCAATCACCAGGCTGGAAATGTTTCTTTTTAATAAACTTGTCATGCCACTTGCTCCTCTGGTTTTGGACCAATATTGTCCGTTGGATGGCATCTTGCCTGATTTCATCCAACTCATTCAACTATAGGGCTCTTTGCTTCTGAGACTCATCTAGGTTCAATCTTAATTCTATAGCAATACGGAAGGTCCTTATTTGGAATTCTATTGGTAAAAGTACTTGTTTCCCGTACACTAGCTCATAAGGGGTATGTTCAGTGGTATTTCTTCAGGTAGTTCGGTATGCCCACAAAGCCTCTGGGAGCCTATCAGCCCAATCTGGGCGATGTAACTAAACAGTCTTGGTCAAGATGGCTTCCAAAACTTTTTTTTTGGATTCTACCTAACCATTGGCTTGCGGGTGGTATGGAGAAGATTTACAACATTTAATCCCATATTTCTCTGTTATCTCTTTAATCAACTTAGAAGTGAATTGAGTGCCTTGGTCGGTAAAAATTTCATGAGGGACACTGAAGCAGGTAAAGATGTCTTCATAGATGAATTCGACAAAAGGCTTCTCTGTGGCCCTAAATATGGCTTTTGCCTCTACCCATTTGGTGACATAGTCTGTACAAACCAAAATATAGTTCTTCCTATAGGACATGGGTGAAATTGGTCCTACAAAGTCGAGGGCCCATTTTTCAAAGGGTTCTATCATAACTTGGGCCTGTAAAGGCATTTCCTCAGATGACGTAGGTCTTCCTTGTTGGCAAATTCTTAACAGGTAGTGTATGCTTGTCATTGATGGCAAGTATTGATGGCAGGATCAGAATGTGAATTGATGGACAAACAGGACCAACGCAGGCTCAGGAGGAATTAGCGCAGAGTCGAAATTCTTCCAAGTAAGAAGGATGTGTAATCTTGGAGGAGAAGCATCACTGATCGTTGGATCCCATCCAAAATTCCGACAGCATGACGGCTGTCAGATCTGAATAGAAACAAGAAGAGCACGCGCTGAAGAGGAGGATAGATCTCATGCGTTAGATCTGAGCGCAGGATCCGACTACCGTTGGATCGGGGAAAACCTGCACAGTGTTTAAAGTGCAAGGAGAAATTGGGCTCACAAAATCCCGAAAGCAGGAGGACCGTCCATCTCAAGGGGTTATGTGAATCGTTGATCCGACTCCCTGTCGGGGTTTCGAGGATCGCGAGTTGAAGAAGTCAAAGAATAATAATCACAGGACTCGCGAAATCGCGATATGTGATATAATCTCGATCGTTGGATTGAGGACAAATATGGACCGTTGATCCCAGTCCTTGTCGGAGTTTCGGGGATTGGGAGTTGGACATGACAAAGATTATTGACAACAGAAACCCCGATTTCGCGATATGCGAAATCACGATTTAATCGCAGCCGTTAAAGTTAAGAAGTGACCTGGACCGTTGATATGATCTCTTTATGGAGTGTCGGGGATCGGGACTTTGAAGTGACAAAAACACTTGACAACAAGAATGTTGAAATCACGATATGTGATATGGCGATTCAATCGCCGCCATTGAGTCAGGATCATATCTGGACCATAGATCCAAATCCTTATCGGAGTTTCATGAATCGTGAATTCAAAAAGAAAAGAAACAGTGCAATAGAAATGTTGAAATCGCGATATGTGATATCGTGACGTATTTGCAACCGTCAGATCAAGAAGAGATCTAGACCATTGATCTAACTCTATATCGGAGTTTCAGGGATCGCAACTTGGAGATGTCAAAGAAACAATGCAACAAGAATGCTGATTTCGCGATATGCGAAATTGCAATGCAATCGCAGCCGTAGAATCAAGCTCTAATCAGGACCGTTGATCCCACACCATTACGAGGTATCGGGGATCGCGACTTGGAAATTCGAGATGCCACATCTCTAGATCCACGAAACGCGAATTCACGAAAAATGCTTTTTGCATAGGCGCTTGGTTATGACCATAGTCACATTGGGGAAGGAGCTAGTGTAGCAATATTAATAAAGTACATCCAACGGTGCAAATAAACCTGAAGGAGATCGGAGGGCTACTGTAGCATGATATAGTATAACTGCCAGAAACCACTGATGGTTCCAGCCAGAGGACTTGAAGACACATTGGATGATTGACAGAGAAGGTAAAGATCCACTGGGAATCTTCAAGAGGAATGGAGATGTTTGTGATGGTGATGGACAGTTGGATGGGCATTGAGGCCCGTAACTAAAACAGAGAAGGTGAGCTCGACTGTCACAGAGAAGATGAAGAGTCTCAACTACCAGAGAGGCTGAGGAACTTCAGCATAACACCCAGTGATGCTGAACGCATGGGAAAACAGCCAGAGAAGCTGAAGAGTCACGATGATGATCACGTAGAACACTTGAGATGTGGAGGAGATGAGCGCGGGATGAGCATGCAGAGGAATGGAGAATATTGCATGCAGAAGATTCACATAAGCTAGATATACACAGGACAGAGAAGAGAAGGGATTTGTTGTTTCTATAGGAGTTTTTTGTGATTGTTGTTGGTAAAGGTGATTCATGTGTGAAGAAGGAGGAGAGTGCAGCAGCTGAACAACACAGAAGTGGAACTGTGCAGTGAATGGACATGGCGCACAGAGCATAAATAGTAGAAGAATAGACAGAGCAAGTGAGGTGAGCAGAAAGGCAATGAGGCAGACAGAACAACGAAATGCAACAGAAAAGTGATAAGTCTGGTAAGCCACTATTGAACATCATATCACTGTAATAAATTTCAGTAGCAAAGATTTATATTTCAGGGTGGTTGGGAGGAGCTAGGGAGGACTGGTGTCCTCAAAGGTTCAGGTGGGTGCTTGAACACAGGGAGTTGGTGCTTCCTTCTATTTGGTGCTAGAGAAACCACGGAGTTGGTGCTTCCTTCTAGTTGGTGCTAGAGAAACCAGGGAGTTGGTGCTTCCTTCTAGTGGGTGCTAGAGAAAACAGAGAGTTGGTTCTCTCAGCAAGTTGTAGCTTGCAAAACTGAGGTTGTAGCCTCATTATGAATTGGTGCTAATATGTATGGTATTGTAAAGATTGTAACCATTACTTATCATATAAAGAAAAAGAGGTTTTTACCCTGAATGGGTTTCCTCAGGAAATATTTGTCTCTATGTTTCTCACATATGTGAATGATGTTGAAAGTACCATTGTTTATTTCCATACATTATTTTGATCATCATTTAGTGTCTCTATAAAAAGTTTAAAAGAACCATAAATGTTTAAGCATGGACACATCTGATTCAGCCCCCCCCTCTCAGTTGTCTAACAATTGGTATCAGATCCAGCCCCTTTTATCTAAGGGTTGATCCTAGAGCTTAAACATGTCAAGCCATGAAGGAAATTCAACTAATAAGGCCCCTTTGTTCAATGGAACAAACTTTTCCTTCTGGAATGTTAGAATGAGAACCTACATCATGGATTTAGGTGCAGATGTCTGGGATGTGATAGATACTGGTTATGTAAAGCCAGTAGTGCTAGCTAATAAGGATGACAAACTAGAATTTAGCTTCAACGCTAAGGCCATGAATGTTATGTTGAGTGGGCTTGTAGAAGAAGAATTTGTAAAAGTTATGCACCTAGGAACTGCCAAAGAAATGTGGGACAAACTCATGAACAATTATGAGGGTAATGAGAAGGTAAAGGATGCAAAGCTGCAAACC
The DNA here is from genome assembly GCA_000966675.3 of Picea glauca. Taxonomy (NCBI): domain Eukaryota; kingdom Viridiplantae; phylum Streptophyta; class Pinopsida; order Pinales; family Pinaceae; genus Picea; species Picea glauca. The sequence continues at coordinate 44,542 of JZKD02S0261178.1, forward strand.
TACAAAATACAGTTTGAACAACTGAAGATGAAGGAAGATGAAATTGTTGGAAAATACTTTCTGAGAGTAGAAGAAATGGTAAATGCAATGAAGGCACTTGGTGAAACAA
>JZKD02S0261178.1:61568-71880 GCA_000966675.3 Picea glauca
TTTAATTGCATTTTAATCTATGAAAGGAAATTGCGTGAAATAAAACTATACTATGTCTATTTTAATCATTCAAGTTATGATAAGAAAATGAATTAAAAACAGAAATTAGATTATGTTTATTAAAAAGTAAATTGGCAATTAACCAACAACTAAACAAATGAAATCTATCTAAAACTAACACAAGAAAACTATGATTAAGAACTAGAACCAAATCTATCCATCCATCAAAGATCCCTGTCAAATGAAACCCAAATAGAGCTATGTTTTATTCTAAAAACAACTCTGTTTTAAACTTGACTGTAAGATCATAAATAAAACTGTAATATGATATCTAGATGCATATGGGGTTAGTGTAGAGACTTGCAAGTCTATTCCTATCCTACAAAACTAATTCATGCTAACATAATCCATCACACTAACCTGCAAAAGAACAATAAAACAATTAAATCATAGCTAGCTAATTAAAACATAAAACATGCATGTACAGGAAATAAAAGACAATTTAAATTATGAAATGTATAAACAACACACTGATCATCACCAGACTGCTGGTGGGCCCCCTAGAAATTCGTGGCTACCCTCTACAAGCACACCACGAACTTCAGTAGGACGATTTCCCCATGAAAGTTAAAAACACAATTCTAGCACTATTCTGGCAATGTGAAAAATAAAAAACAGAGTACACCAAGTTTATCTCCAATCTAATGGCTATTCTACTTGCTTAACAATCTAATGATCATCCTGGTAGTATTTATAGGTTTACAACCCAGGTGGTCGACCACAGGAGGGTCGAACCACCTCTAAATTTAGCAAATTACAATAAATGCGGCCATAACTAACAAAATGGAAGAATCCAATAATCGCCCTCTTTGGAAAACTTAAATCAAGTTGTGTTGAGCTTAGTAGCTGGAGGGAGTGATGACAAACAAAACCCATGTGCCTGATTTGTCCACCACTAGCCACCAATACCATAACTGCCAACTCGCCTTGTGTTTTTGTGCAATATTGGGTGTTGGAACGAGTGTCGAATCGGGTACTGGAATGAGTGCAGGAACGAGGGTCGGATCAAGTGCTGGACCAAGAAACATGGTGCGTTTTTCCCTGTAACAGCAGAAAATCACGAATTAACTCTTGGAAGCATAAAAACATGATAAATTAAACTTGATTGAATCACAAAACACGAATTATATGTACCTCATGTCGATTATACCATTTTAAAAATAAAATTCTTCAAAAATCTCCTTTGAAAGATAAAAATGCATATGTACATATGGAAAAAAGTGTATAATAGCATCATGAAAATGATCATATCTCGGGCCCAACAGGGTGATACAGCGTACTCCTTTGATGATGAATTTGAAATTCCTTAGCCAATGTTGCAATCGTCCTATTCAGGAAATGTGTTCCTTGATCACTAAGTATAATGCATGGGAATCCAAATATTGTGACAACATTCTCAAATTGAAACCATACAGCAGTCTCTGTGGTGCAGTCTACGATTGGTGCTTCTTATGCCCATCTAATCAAATACTTTCGTGCAATGATTATGTACCTAGCTCTCGATATTCTTGTTGAAGGGTTGATTGGTCCAACAAAATCTATTTCTCATTTATCAAATGCTTGCAACGCAACATGTGGGTGTAAAGGCATCTCATCCATCATGGATGGATTTCCCACCCTTTGATATACATCTTATGCTTGACAGTATTATTTAGCATTCTTATGAAGTGTGGGCCACCAAATCCTTGTGCACAAAATATTCTACACCATTTCTTTACCTGGGTAGTGTCCTCCTGCAATCACTTAATGTGCTTTTGTGAGTATCATAGGCCTTTCATGCTCTAACGCACATCATCTCAATAATCCATATGCACCTAAATTGTATAAGTTTCGTGAAATTAACTAATAGTATGTTACTTTAACCACCAATTGTTTTTTTTGTGTAACTTTCATGTTTGACGAGGACATTCCTGTACTTAGAAACTACACGATTTTTGCGAAGTAGTCGTCAACCATTCTAACTACAAATAACTGTGCATCTGACAAGTTGTCATCTAGATTCCCTGCATCTTCTCCTAATATTATATGTGATAATTGATCTAGTCATGCATTTAGATTCTTTGGTTTCACAACAACCTTAAAATCATATTCCCGAAACATCAGTAACCACCTACATATTCTCCCCCCCAACACTAGCTTGTTCACTAAGTATTTTAGTGTGGAATGTTTTGTATACATCTTTAAATGAGAACCCAATAAATAATGTCTAAACTTTTGTAGTGAAAATACCATTGCCAATCCTTATCATTTTGTAGTGGTGTATTTACTCTCTACTATGGACAACTTCCTACTTGCAAAAGGAATTAGGTGATCTATGTCTCCTTCCCCTGGTTCAGATAGTATTGCGCCCAAAGCTATGGACGATGCATATACATGAAAATGGAACTCCTTCTTCCAATTTGAGAAGATCAAAATTGGTGCGGTCACTATTTTTTGCTTAAATGTATCCAAAACCTTTTTACAATCCTCATTCCACTAGAACTTAGCTTCCTTCTTCAACAATTTCTCCATAGGTGTTGTAATCTGTGCATAGCCCTTAATGAACTTCCTGTAATATCCTGTATGACCCAAGGTTTCTCTCAACTGTATGACCGAAGTGGGTGGTTGTAAGTCCAAAATCACTGCAATATTAGCAAGATCCACTAATAATCCATGCTTACATACCTTATGCTCAACAAAATTCCAAAAGGTGCGCAAAAAATATGTTTCTTCATATTTAGTGAAATATGACATTGTCTACACCTATCGAACATTAACCTGAATAATTCTATGTGATATTTAAATAAACTAAACACAGTCCAATCATCTAATTACACTCAAAGGAACTTATGAATACATACCTTAAAAGTTGATACAACTACTCTTGAAAAAACTGCAAGTGCATTCTTCAGTCCAAAGGGCATTATTGTGTACTGGTAGCTTCCCCACTCTATTGAAAAAGTGGTCTTATACTTGTCTTCCTACACAATATTTGTCTTATGGTACCCTGAGAATCCATTTGTGAAAGAATAAGCCTCTTTCCCTCCTACTTCTCTAGTACCTCATATGTGAATGGTGTTGGAAATGGATCATGCAGAGATGCATCATTTAGCTTCCTCAAGTCTACACAAATATTGATTCCTCCTTTTTTATTATCTTGTACCAACATTGGACTTGTATCACCATGATTCTCTGTCACATTAGCTTAGCATCTGGTTTCAAAGGGATCTTCATCTCTCCTAACTTACCAGTTATCCCCTTCATTTCTGAGAATGTAGTTGGGAATCGATCATGATACTCACGTAGTAAATCTGAAATATTCTCCACCATTTCATCATTCCAATAATCTCCTATCAACACAAACTTTGGATTCTATGTCATTCCAATGTTTACCTTATGTTTATTTGTTGGATGTGTGTACACAACATATTCAATCTCTTGCCCTTATACTGCACGTTCTCTCTCATTTTTAGGTACTTTCACATTCTTTGGATATTCCTCATCATGTTCTTCTTTAGCAAAATTGTAATACTCTAGTAATCCATTGACAACCATAGAATCTATGTGTACACTACACACAGATACCACCTCCATCGACCCTTCTTCTGAAAATATCTTGGTTCGAATGACCTATAGGGATACATCTACTAATGGAGATTTTTGTTCAAAAGTACATTTTACCTTAAAAATTTGAATCATCTCATCCGAGTTTGTTGTTTATCTATGCATTTCTAGTTCCAAGTACCAGTTCTTCGGAATTGTATCCAATGTATGTATAAACTTGTGCATCCATTCCTTCTTTGGTACTAAAATCCATATGGTTATGCACTATTCAACATGACTTGTTGGGTCACTTATACATGTATACTTATGTGCAATATTCTCCAACTCAGTACCAAATCTCACTTGCATTAGTCTTATACACGACAACCAGTTTTCCATTCCCTCTTTATGTGCAACCATGGATGATTTTAGGGGATAAATTTCGCTCATGGGCTAATTTTCCATTGTTTTTCCAAAACAAAGATTCGCTATTTTAAAAATGATTCGCCCAAATTCTATAGGATAAAATTATTTTACCTTAAAAATCGCCAAATATTTATAAAAAAATATATAAAATCCTTAGAAATTTGAATATTTTTACAAAAATATCGCCAAACATTTATAGTTGGCATATGAAGGATTAGTAAGATTTTCCAAGGTTTCTACATTTCAAAATAAATTTCCATCCTTAAAATCATCCCTATGTGCAACCCACCATCTGGATGGAGTAGCCTTCAGGACAACATATAGAGCCAACAATATTTTTTGTTTAGGTACCTGCAACTCAAACTCCTTTACAAACAATATTATATCAATTAATCCATCATACCTAGGTGGATCACATAACTCCTTTCCAATCCAGTGCAATGATCAAGTTATGCAGGCACATCGTTTAGTTGATACTTCATGCATGCTCTGTTGCCAATGCTCCAGACCTTCCTCTGAGTTCGATGCACATGAGCTAATTCTTCTCCAACTTATCTCACCATATGAAATAGGGTTAACATAATTATCCATCCACACAATCATATTATACAATTTGTCAATTTCGTTCCCTCTTGTTGGCTCTATATACCTCTTTCCTTCTATCAGATCCAATGGTGCGGTAACCTTCAAGTCTCCTACCTCAAATATCTTCTCCCTCCTCTTCATATTAATGATCGATTAATTATCAAAGTCCCATTAAAGTCCCATCAGTGTTGGATATGACTGACTATCATCCATGATCTTAATGACTTCAAAATATGTTACACTGCGCACTCCATCTATATTCACAGGTACTCCTATAAATCAACCAATTGGTACTATATTGTGATGGTTTGCCAACCTTAATTGATTAGGAGACCAAATCAACTTGGGTCTCCCCATCATTTCTCATGCCCTCTTTGGTAACACATTTACATATGAACCAAATTCTAAAATAACAATATCCACATCATATTCCCCAATATGTGTACTTAATTTGAATTCTTCATTGGTCCTCTTTTTACGTAGTACATGATTCACTACCCTCTGTGTGATATAATTTCCCTTTCTTTCATGCAATGATCAATCATTTCACATAATGCATCCAGTGAAATTTCATCTTTCATAAACTCTACACAAATTCTCAAAAACTCTCTTAGAGTACTTACCTTCCCAAATGGCTTCTCTAGAATAGTATGATCATAGACAGGAGGCACATATGATGTTCATGCTACCCAATCCGGTCCTAGTATCTCTTTTTCTTTCCCTCTAATATGTCTCATTTTCTTGTTGAGGGTTGAATGTCAACATAGGTCTTGTTGATTTCCTTACCCATTGCTAGCCCTACTTTCCTCCATTCATCGCATCATCCCCTATTTTTGTTCCTCCACGAGTAACAATTGATATTCTAGATCCTTCATTATGTTTCTCGGCTGATATCTTTTGTACATTCTAATTTAGGTTCTGTTTTTTATTCCCTCTTTCTTACCACTTCACAAGTAGTTTAGGAAAATCTTCTGTCACATGGTTCAATGCTCTACAATATGTGTAGGTTGTACACAAATCTAAGAAATCATGAGTTAAGTGTCATGGTTGATTACAATTATAGCATATTATTGGTCCTCTACCTCCTCTACCAAAATTTCCTCTGCCACGACCTCTACCAAATCCTCCTTGGTTTCCCATATCAAAGCTTCTCTTATTTTTATACTATGGACCACCTCCTTCTATCACAACATTCTCCTCCTGAATACTATACCTATATGACGTGATCTCCCTCATTAAATCAAATGCACGTAAATCCTTCTCTTCATTCCCAACTGATTTGTAGAAGCTGCAAAATAAATTCCTTGGTGTACTCTAGTATTTATGCAGTAATGGAAACTCAGTAATATGATGTCCCCGTTTCTTATGTATCTCACAATATCCCCCTCCCAATAATGGTTTCGGTGCTCCAATCGAGAAATATTGCACGAATGTTGGGCATTCATCCTTATGGTGGCCTTCAATCCTACACTTGGTACACTAGAATTGCTTCCTCTTCTCCTTCCCTTTTGTAAGTTCTACCAATTGAATTTTGAAGGCAGCTAAATGTGTCTGTACTTGTGCCATCCCTCCACTTTCTCCTATAGTATATTCTTCCAGCTTCATTTCCATCTCCAAATCTTCAGGATACGATGCAAACTTCTATTGAATGAATGGTCTGTGAATGTGTGGTATTAGTCCTGCAATAAATCATTCTTGATGTTGTTGATCAGGGATCTAAAATGTCAATATACCCATCAAATCCTTAAACCTATGATCATAGTCCCAAACTGACTCATTCTGCACCTATTTGATTTCCTTTAATTTTGTGATGTACTGTGACTCAGATTTTGGCTTCTTGAACTCTTTCAACAATGCTTGTCTAATTTCTTATAAATTCCTTGCTTGTCCTATAGGTGTGGTACTTTGTAGTTTCATGTACTAGATTAGTGTGCAGCCCCTAAATGTTGTCTCTAACTGCACAATATTTATAACATCATCTTGTACATTCTTTTTAGACCAAATTCTCTCACAGACAAATAGATGGTGTTTTGTGTCCTCTGTGTTGGTTGTGTAGCCTGATTATCTTCCTAATTCGGAGGTTTGTTTCAGTCGTGCTTGGACCTCACTCCCTAAAGTGGGGTGTGGGGGGGATTTCCCCCCCACAACTCTTGCCAGGGGGGTCTAGGGGGGTCGACGAAAAAAATTTAGCCCCCCTCTGACAAGGGATTCAAGAGTAGCACCCTCAAAGCAAAATATAGGGAAAAAATGCCTTGTAAAATATTGTAGTTTTGTAGTCAATCTTGACCATTCATTATAAGGTCGTAGATCTGATGGTAGAAGTTATTTATTAGGGTTTTCTCTTATGAGGGAATAATATTGTGGTTGTGTATTATTTCAAATTTTGTATTCGAAGAGAGGAGACTACAAGAGAAATAAGAGGAAGTTACAGTGGTTGCATTGTAGGTTGTATCCCTTCATTTTGCTAGATAATAAAAAGGAAGGACCTGGAAAATTTCTATGGTGGACATATCCCACACTGGGTGAAACATGTATATCTGTGTCTCAATTGTATTGTGTATCTTCTGTGTTTTATTTCCGCATTTGTTTTATTTTATTTCTTCATGATCCTATTTTCCTAACAACTAGTATCGGAGTGAAAGGTAACTCATAGGAAAAGAGGGTTCCTGGTTCGAGTGGGAGCAACGGTAGAAGATGTAAAGTTTAGGGTCGAGAAATTTAACGGCCAAAACTACCAGTTATGGAATATGCATATGGAAGATTATTTCTATCAGAAGGATCTATTCCTACTATTGGGTGAAATAGAAAAGAAGTTGATGGCCATGAGGGACGAAGAATGGGAGGTTCTTAACAAAAAGTCACAACAAATGATACGACTGAGCCTGTAAGCATCGATGGATTTCAATATTTCAAAAGAAAAGACAAAGAAGGAGTTGATGGATGCATTGGCTAAACTGTATGGAAAACCCTCAGTGTCTAATAAGTTATTTCTAATGAAGAGATTATTTAATATGAAGATGTCAGAAAGTGGATCTATTGCATATCATTTAAATGAATTTAATACAGTTACTAATCAACTATGTTCTATAAAATTGGACTTTTATGATGAGGTCGGGGATCTTCTAATATTATTCTCATTTTTAGAAAGATGGAATGGCTTGGTCATGGTTGTAAGTAACTCTGTCTCCAATTCAAACACTCTAAAATTTGATGATGTTGTTGGTGTTGTCCTTAACGAGGAAATGCGATGGAAAAGCACAAGTGAGAGATCAGAAAATGTGTTGAATGTGGAGAAGAGAGGAAGACAAAAGGATAGAGGAAAGGGATCAGAGAACCATGGGAATTCTAGGAAGGTTAGATCCAAATCCATACTAGGAAATATAGAGTGTTGGAATTGTGGGAAGAAAGGACATCTGAAGAAAGATTGCAGAGCTAAAAAGAAACAAAGAGATGGACAACAAGAGAAAAATCAAGAAGCAAATGTAACAGGTGATGTGTTACAAGATGCTTTGATTCTTTCTGTATATAATATTTATGAGTCTTGGGTAGTAGATTCATGGGCTTTATTTCATGTCACACCCCATAGGAAATATTTTCTACATTTTGTTCAAGGTGATTTTGGACAGGTTCATTTGGGTGATGATGCACCATGAAAAATTGTTGGAATGGGAAAGGTACAAATAAAGAAAAAGAATGGAAACCAATGGTTATTGAAAGAGGTAATACATGTACCAGATCTAAGGAAAAATATAATTTCAACAGGGAAGTTGGAAAGTGAAGGTTGTATATCTATATTTACAAAGAAGGCGTGGAAGGTCACCAAAGGATCACTGTTGATAGCAAAAGGAGAGAAGGTAGCTACATTGTATTTATGTATTGGTAATACTGACTCTTCTATATCTCTAGCTTCTACAGGAGTGAATACAACATTGTGGAATCATAGGCTTGGAAACATGAGTGAGAATGGGATGCACATACTTCACAAAATAAATTTCTTTCCAGATATTAAACAAATTAATTTGGATTTTTGTGAGCAATATGTTTATGGAAAATAGAAGAGATTTAGATTTCTCATAGTTGAAAAAGAAAAGAAGAGTGAAAGGTTAGATCTTGTGCATACATATGTATGGGGTCTAGCTCAAGTATCATCTCTTGGTGGCTCTCGTTATTATGTTACTTTTATTGATGATGCAACTAGAAAAAATTGGGTTTATTGCATTCAACAAAAATCTGATGCTTTTGATACTTTTAAGAAATGGAAAGATTTGGTTGAGAATAGGACAAGAAAAATATTGAAGTGTCTTAGATCATAAAATGGAGGTGAATATTGCAGCAAGGAGATTGATGATTACTATTCATACCGTGGGATTCATAGAGAGAAAACAGTTACAGGAACACCACAAGAAAATGGTGTGTCATAAAGGATGAACAAGAAAATCATGGAGTGTGCAAGGAGTATGAGATTGCATGTTGGGTTTCCCTTACAGTTCTGGGAAGATGTTGTAGATATTGGTGTTTACTTAATAAACAGAGGACCTTCAATCTCTTTGGATGGTGGAATTCCAGAGGAGGCATGGACAGGTAAAAAGGTAAACTATTATTTTTTGAATACTTTCGGTTGTGAAGCATTTATCCATATTGATAAAGAAAATTGAACAAAGCTTGAGGCAAAATCCAAGAAGTGTACCTTTATTGGATATGGTGTTAACAATTTTGGTTATCGCTTATGGGATTATGAAAATCACAAAATCATTAGGAGTAGAGATTTCATATTCAATGAGAAGGTCATGTACAAAGATCAATTGCAGGGAAAGAAGGGGGAAAAAGAAAAACCAAAATTCAGAGTGCTTGATGAGATCACTGAAAAAGAAATTCCAAAGGTACCAGAAAATCAAAATGTACAACAATAGGAGAAACATGTACCTCAAACTCCTACAAGTATTGTCAGAATATCTACCAGTTTAAGTAGACCCCCTGAACGATAATCTACTTCATTGTATTTTTTGTTGTTGATTGATTTTGGTGAACCAGAATGTTATGAAGAAGCAATGCAGGTAGAAACTAAAAATAAGTGGGAGAAAGGCATGAAAGAGGAAATGGATTCCTTGGTAAATAACCATACTTGGGACTTGGTTCATTTTCCTACAGGAAAAAGATCATTTTAGAATAAATGGGTTTACAAGTTGAAGGAAGAAGATGGAGGAAAAAAGTGGTAAAAGGCTAGACTTGTTGTAAAGGGGTTTGAAAAAAACAAAGGTATAGATTTTGATGAAACATTTTCTCAATTTGTTAAGATGACTTCAATTAGGACTATTTTAAGTATTTTGGTAGTAGAATATTTGCATCATGAATAGTTAGATGTAAAAACAACTTTTCTCCATGGGGATTTGGAGGAAGAGATTTATATGCAGCACCCACAGGGGTATGAGGTCAAAGGGAAGGCGAATTTGGTATTCAATTTGAAGAAGAGATTGTATGGCCTAAAGCAAGCTCCAAGTCACTGGTATTTGAAGTTTGACGAGTTTATGACAGAACAAGGTTATAGTAGATGTCATTTTGATCACTGTGTTTATTTTAAAAGGATAGAAAATGGAAGCTATATTATATTGATATTGTATGTAGATTACATGCTTGTTGCAGGGTCTAATATGCAGGATATAAATGTGCTCAAGAATAAATTAGCTAATTCATTTGTGATGAAGGATTTGGGTGCTGCAAA
>JZKD02S0261178.1:71930-90804 GCA_000966675.3 Picea glauca
AAAATCCTTGGTATGAGAATAACAAGAGATAGGAAAAATCACAAATTGACATTGTCTCAAGGTGAGTACATAGAGAAGGTGTTGGAGAAGTTTATAATCCAGAATGAAAAACTAGTTACTACACCTTTGGCGAGTCATTTCTTTTAGGATTTCATTTGGATCTCCTTCATTCCCACTCTCAGAAGGATTTTCGGAGGTTCTATTCCTCTACATTCTCTAAGGCCTTTCAAGAGCCTTCTCCACCCCACTTTTTCCCCTTCTCTCTAATTCATCCCCACCCTCTCCTTCCTTCTTTCCCATGACATATCTTCCCTCCCCCCTATTCCTATACCCCTACCCAAGAACCTGATTCACATCCCTCCTCTCCCCCTCAAATGTATATCCTCTGTTCCCTTTCCTTTCCTCTCCCCCCTGATCACTCCATCTTTGAAGGAGGTCTTGGAGCTTCCCTCCCATGATCAAAAACCATCCTCAAGGGACAATAAATAATTTCTTACTTGTGATCAATTTCAAGCAAACTCATAAATAAAATCTGGGAAACAAATAACTCTCATCAGGGCCCTTAGATAAAGCACCCCTAGCAAGGTTACAAAATGATAGTCCTTTATCATAACTATTGTGGGCTAGCTAGTCCCACCAAAATATTAACCATCAAAAGGCTAGTTGAAAATTCACTACCCCTCTCTCCTGCTTCTCCAAGAAACCATGAATGTTGGGAAAAAAATTGAATTCTCTCTCTCATCCTCCCTCCCGAGATGGGATTTTCTTACACTTGATGCCCAGGGAAGATATGGTGGAATCATCACAGGCTGGAAGATATCCACCCTCAAAATCATTAACTCTTGGACCTCTACCTCAGTCCTTCTCACCCACTTTTTCTCAAATGATATCAACATTGACTTCCTCTATGTGAATGTATATGGGCCCTACTCAGAAAGAAAGAAATTCTGGTAGAAATTCTGGTAGAAATTCTTCATCTCAATTCACTCTCAGCACTCTTGCATAATTGGTGGGGACCTAAATTTCACCATGGGTGACTATGAAATTTGGGGATACTCGTCTCAAAAGGACCCACTCTCAAACTTATTTATCCTCAAATTAGATGAAGTGGTCATGTCAGACATTCAACCTGTGAAGTATAGTCCCACCTAGAGGAATATAAGGACCAAAAGTGATAGGGGTTCAAAAAGGTTGGATTGCTTCCTCATCTTAGACCTACTTCTTCAGGGGTCTCTAAGATTCAGACAATGGGTGGCTTTAGAAGTGATTTATGACCATAATATGATCCTCTTAGAGATATATGAACCTGGTAAAAATCCTCCAGTCCCTTCAAATTAAACCCCCTTTGGCTAGAGTTAAAATCACATTTGGAGGCTATCAAGTATTATTGGATTCCTTACAATCCACAACTTTTGAAATCTCCAGCCATTCAATTCATGTCGAACCTCAAGAGAGCATTGACAACTTACATTTCTTGGAACAAATCTAGGAATCAAAAAAAAAAAAAGATCTATCTGTTCTTGAAAGGAAATTGTTCAACTGGAATGAATTACAAATAGCAGGGAACCTCACAGAGAATCTAAAAGAAGAAAATAAATCCATGGATCTCCAAAGAAGAAAAATTCTACATAACAGAGAATAGGAACGGAGGATCAGAAGCAAAGCTCTCTAATTAAAAGTAGGTGACGAAAACACAAAAAAATTCCACCATTTTTCTAACCATAGGAAAATCCATAATACCATCTGGTCATTCCAAAAAAGAGATGGAACGAAGGGAAAATATTTTGAGGACAGAGCTCATGAAGGCACCTCCCACTTTGAAGATTTGTTTAAAGAAGAAACCAAATTTAACATTGAATATATATTAAAGGTGGAAAATCTCTTCCCTGTGTTCATCTCCCCAAATGAAAACCTCAAACTAATGGAAGATATCACCAAAGAAGAGATGGAAAAAATCATCCACAGTTTCCAAAAGGCAAAAAGTCCTGGCTCGGATGGATTTCCAATAGACTTCTAGAAGGGATGCTTTGAAATTATTGGTGAAGACCTATTGAAAATGGTCAAACACTCAAGAATATCTGGTCAAATTCATGTCCCCTTCAATGCCACTTTCAGAGTTCTCATTCCAAAGGTGGATGATCCCTCCATATTTGACCAATTCAAGCCCATATCATTATGCAAAACCATCTACAAAATCATAGCAAAAATAATTTCCTTTTGAATCAAAGATACATTAAGCAAAAATATCTTGCAGGAGCAATTTGTCTTCCTAAAGGGGAGATATATCCAACAAGCCATAGAAATTGCGCGGGAGGGACTTCACTTCATACACACTCAGAAAAAAAACAAAATCATTTACAAGGTTGATCTCTAAAAATCCTTCGACAGGGTAAGTTGGTTATATATCAGGCTCCTCTTGATCAACATGGGATTCAGCCATCTCTTTTTTACCTAGACAATGAATTGTATTTCATCAACATCATTTTCCATTCTAATAAGTGGCTCAGCTACAAAATTATTTATAGTGGAAAGAGGACTACACCAAGGGTGCCCCCTCTCTCCTCTCCTCCTTATCCTAGTGGTAGAATGTTTTAGCAGAATAATCCACTTTGAAGCCACATATGCAAAAATCAAAGGTATAAAAATCAGATTCTCCTTTTCCCTAACCCAACTTATTTTTGTAGATGAAATCCTGTTATTATGTGAAGGGAATATCTCATATATTTCCACCTTAAATGATAGTCTCCATACATTTTTTATCACTATGGCCATGAAAATACACATGGAGAAATCCTCCCTCATCTCTTGGGGACTTATAGATTTAGAATTTCATCACATGATCCAGGTGGATATCAGTGGCCACCCACCTATTCCACTAGCGTGAAATATAGCTTTCCACCTTGGTAGTTTTCCTACATATATTTGGGTCCCAAACATTCGGGGTCATTTTGAGGCCCTAAACGACGTTTTTTTTTTATGTTTAGGGGGGCAGGCTATATGCAAAGGCTTTGTCTTGGTCAAAATGTGTTCTTCTTGGCTAGACCTTTCCAACGAGCTATTGTGCACCCCAAAGTAAGATCATATACAAAGGTTACACCCTCAGAAGTTGATGTATCAACTACCCCCATCGGGGCCCGCAAACCATTTAGCGTTTCATCTTCCAGGGTTTGGGTTTTGTATTTTCTTTATGTTAAACATGCCTTTGGAGCCTCATTGTAACCATAATCATCTTGTGAATGAGCATATCCATCACATATCTTCTTAGAGATAAGCTACCACCATTCTACCGAGTTCATTCACTTTGTATTTTTATAGTTTTTGTACATTCCTTTCATTAATAAAAATTGTGCATTATTGTATCTCTGTGTTTATTGCAACCTCTCTGTATATTTCCTTGTTATATCACTCCCTTCATTTTTTTCTTGAAATAATCCATATCAATGGTATAAGGGCAGGATCCTCATTGTTTTTTCTTAGTGCATGTACCTGACGAGGTTAGGGTATAGAGAGTAGGGTCTTGAGCTAGTTTCTATTGAGAACAACCAGCCCAAGTGGACTCCCATGGCAGAAGAAAAAAGAGATTTCAAAGAAGAAGATTCATTTAATATGTTGCTCAAGGAATCCCTCGCGTGACAGAGGGACAAAATGATCGAGAATTTTTCCCAAATCCTTCGATGACTACCGACAACAGCAGACACATATTCATCAAGAAGCCACTTTGGAAGCACCGCCCCTTTCAAGGTACAAGTTAATTTTGATATTCATGTGTTTGAAGGTCAAATATATGCAGATGATTTATAAAAGTGGTTAAATATACTAAAAGTTTATTTCTCTTTCCACAATTTTTTCGATAGAGAAAAGATCACCTTTGTGCTCCTTAAGGTTGTCCTCCATGTCAAATATTGGTGGGAAACTTACTGGGAGAAAAATTCCATAGAGGAGTCTTGAATAATTGGGTTCAAGCCAACTTGGGATTTTTTTATGGATGCATTCAAGGAACAATATTACCCTGTTGGAAACTATGATGACCAGTACATGACATGGACCACACTGCATCAAGAGAGGGGAAAAATGTGTCATAGTTCACAAATACCTTCCATACCTTGTGCACCAAGTTGGGTATTAAAGACTCTGAGCGACATCTGGTTTTGAAATATTGTGGGGTTCTACATAGGTACATCCAAACTGAAATGGAGTTTCTATACATCTCATCATTGGGTGTGGCTTATCTATGTGTCACCAAAATTGAGATAAAATGTAAGTAGCAGAACAAGGGATTTTGGGTCTACAAATCTACAACAGCCGAAGTATGGTAAAGACAGACCAAAATCAAAAAACAACCAACCTCAAGATAACCAGTCCAAGCCACAACAAAAGAAGGGTAACGAGAAGATGAAGAAGGAAATTGGAAAGTGGTGTGACTTCCACAAAATTCCTTGGCACAACACCGATGAATGTCATTCAAAGAAGTCCTTGGTGGTCGACCTCAAACAAACAAAGTCGAGCCCCAACTCAGACTCTGATTCATAACATAATAAAAGATGACAAATCATTGATGCAAAACCCACTACTACTCTCATGACCACAACAATCCAACCAAAAGAACTAGAGGATCCCAAGGAGGGGGAGCACATCTTCCATTGACAGATGTGGGTGAAGGGGACCCCACTTCATTTCATTGTTGATAGTGGAATCCAAAATAACCTAATCTCAGAAAATCTTTTCAAGTAGCTGGGATTATCGACAATACCACACTTGCAACGATACAACATCGGGTGGCTTCACCAGGGTCTAGATCTCTGTGTTAGCCATCAATGTCTCCTATCCTACGTCATCAATCCCTTCAAGGATGAGGTGTTTTGTGACATTTCCCCACTCGAATTTTGTGATTTTTTGTTAAGCCAGTCGTATATGTGGAAGTTTCATGTTATTTACGAGTATCAACCTCGTAGTGTCATTGTTACTCTAGGGGTTCATATCTATAGGATACCAGAGGTATTTCTTACTAGTATCCCAGCAAACTAGGGCGGAAAAGTAATCACTCATACTGCAAATTTTAGCCTCTTCACAATCCTATCAGAAGGTGAATAGAATGAGACTACAACCACTGTATCCTCAGGCCAAGACCTTTCTATCCAGCAGAAGGAGGTCAACAAGATTATAAAATAACACCAAGATATTCTTACTCCACCTACGGGGGTGCCTCCACACTACCCAATCAAGCGAAGTTATAAAAAATCCCTTCATTCTCTTCAAGCTACATCTTCACTGAAAGATTCCTCCCATACTCAAGTAGATCATACAGCTAGATTGGTTCAATAGATCCAACCCCTCCAACAATCGATTCATAACAACCTTCAACAAGCTAAGAAGGACAACTTCTTCAGCAAGGCAAGTAGCTCACCAAGGTTCAGATTCAACAAAATATTCCCAAGGAACTTGATGAAATGGAGACTATTTCTTCCTAGGGGGGAGAATTGATCTAGGTTCATATCGATGGCCACCCACCTATTCCACTGGCTTGAAATACAACTTTCCACCTTGGCAGTTTTTCTTCAGTTTTCTGGGTCCCAAAATTCCAGGGGCATTTTGAGACCCTAACTGACGTCTTTTGACATTTGCGGGCCCTTTCCAATGAGATATCGTGTGCCCCAAATGGATATCGTATGCAAAATTTACGTCATCAGGAAGTTGATGTATCAACTACTCCCATCGGGGCCCGCAAACCTTTTGGCATTTCATCTTCTGGGGTTAGTGTTTTAGATTTTATTTATGTTAAAAAGGCCTTTGTATCTTCATTGAAATCAACATATTCTTATGAATGAGCATAGCCATCACATCTCTTCTCATAGATTAGTTTCCACCATTCTAATGTGTTCATTCACTATGTATTTTTATAGTTTATGTACATTCCTTTCATTAATAAAAACTGTGTGTTATAGTATCTCTATGTTTATTCAAATATCTCTGTATATTTCCTTGTTATATCATTTCCTTCATTTTGTTCTCAAAATAATCCTGATCAGCACACTTCTAGAACTCTAGGTACCCCTGTTTCAAATAAATTGGATGGTATGAAATATCTTGGTTTCAACCTGAAGGAAAATAATTATTGCAAGAAGGATTGCTAGTGGTTCTACTCCAGGATAGAAAAACAATTACTCTCATGGAAAAATCATTAGCTCTCCTGAGTAGGATGGTTGGTTTTATTTAAATATATCTTGGAAGGAATCCTGGTCTATTGAATGTCATTGGCTTGGGTTTTGATCCAAGTGGATATCGGTGGCCACCCACCTCTTCCAAATGGCTTACATACAGTTTCCATCTTGGCAGTTTTTTTATATATTTTTGGGTCCTAAACTTTTGGGGCCATTTTGAGGCCCTAAACAACATTTTTGGGCTTTCCATAGTCACAAATTATATGGAATCAAAGTGTGATGGTAACATGTGTATTCCTCGAATAGACCTTTCCAATGAGATATTGTGCACCTAAAAGGCAGATTGTATGCAAAAATTATGACCCCAAGAAGATGATGTACTAACTTACCCCATCATATCCCACATGACTTTTGGCGCTTCATCTCCTAGGGTTAGGTTTTTGGATGTATAGGTTTTTCTTATTACTTATTGATGCTAAAAAGTCCTGGAGGCCTCATTGTAATGGGCTCACGTGAATGCATGTAGCCACCACATCTCTTCTCAGAGATTAGCTACCACCATTCGAGCAAGATTATTTCATTCTACATTTTACAGTTTCAACATATTTTTTTATTGAATAGAAGTTAAGTTTCAGTGTATCTCAGTTATTGTTCATTATATCTTTGTTTTAATTTTATAAGTCTTTGTTTCATTTCATTCCTCTCATAAATTTGGATCAGTTGTATCAGAGTGGTATTCTCTTCATTTGTTTCTTTTTGCATGTCCCCAACAATATCAGGTATAAGCAGTTGGGACTCGAACCAGTTAAGCCTTTGCAAGATCGACCTCACCAAACCTGAAAACCACCCATCCGTGAAGAAAAGAGAGATTATGGGGTAGGATACCCTTTAAACTATTGCTCTAGGAATCCCTCACATGACAGAAGAACGAGATGATGGATAATTTTGTGCAAATCCTTCATCGACTACCAATAGGAGACGCATCTTCCTCGTGTGGAGGTGCAACCCCTTTCAAGGTACATATCAATTTTGATATTCCTATATTTGAAGGTTAAATAGATGCATATGTTGTATACAAATGGTTAAACCTTCTAGAAGGGTATTTTTCTTTCCATAAATTTTTCGATAGAGAAAATATTACATTTGTGCTCCCTAAGGTTGTCCCCCATGTCAAATATTGGTGGGATACTTTTTGTGAGAAAAAGGAAATAGAGGAATATACATTATTTGTAGTTGCACCCACTTGGGGTTCTTTCAAGGATGTTATTATGGAATAATACTAACATGTTGGAAGTTATGACAACTTATATACAAGATCGACCACACTACGACAGGAAAAGGACCAAACAATGACAGAGTTCACCAACTTCCATACCTTGTGCACCAAGATGGGTATGATCAAATACTCTTACAAATATGTAGTGCTCAAGTACCACAACGGTCTACATGGATACATCCATAAATAAATGAATTTTATGGACATCTCGTCATTGGGTGCGGCCTATCGATATGGTGTCAAAATTGCGCAGAAGATTAAACAAAAGATGCAGTAGTTTGGGTCTAGGAACTCCTCATAGAAAAAGGAGGGAAAATACATCCCAAACCCGTAGAACAAAGGATAGAGCAAGTATGGAGAGCCTCAGGACAACCAATATAAGCCAAAAAAAAATAAGGACAATGGGAAGACAAAGAAAGACACTGGGAAATGGTGCGAGTTCCATAAGATCCCCTGGTATAACACCACTGAGTGCCACTCAAAGAAGTCATTGGTGGCCAAGGTGAAAGCCTATGAATCAGATGTGGGTTCCAAATCTAAGTCAGAACCATAAAAAGGGAGACAAATCATTGACGTGGAACCTAGTGCCACCATTGCTACCACCAAGATCCAGCCCGACGAACCTAATGAATCAGAGTAAGGTGAGTGCCTCTTTCATTCAAATATGTGGGTGAATACTACTATGTTTCACTTCATCGTTGACATCGGTATCCAGAGGAAGCTCATCTAAGTAGAGTTCATCAAGTGGTTGGTTCTACCGACAAAATCACACCCACAATCATACACCATCGAATGGCTCTGCCAAGGGAGTGATCTCCATGTTAGCCAACAGTATTGCCTTCCCTATGACATCAATACTTTCAAAGATTAGGTATTTTTTGATGTCGTCCCTCTTGAAGTTTGTGATGTTATTTTGGGCCAACCTTATTTATGGAAATTCCATGTTGTATATGAGTCTAGGCCTTGTAGTGTTAATATTACTTTGGAAAGGAAATTCTACAGGATACATGAGGTAGTCCCACCTACTACCAGTTCCTTGGTCTTTGCCAAGCAATGCAGGAAAGTCATCTCTCAGAATGGGAAGTTTGTCTTCTTCGTGATTCATGCTCAAAGTGAGAGGAAAGTTGCAACCACATCCATGGCCTCCACGGAAGGTCTCTCCATGTAGAAAAAAAAAGTGGATAAGGTGATTGAAGAATACAAATACATGTTATCCTCACCCACTGGGGTACCTCTGCACTATCAGGTCAAGAATTCAATAGATCTAACCCTCAGTGCACCACCACCCAATGGGATAGTCTATCGCCTCTCTCTATTATAAAATGAGGAAATAAAGTTCCAGATCCAAGAGCTTCTCTAAAAGGGGCACATCTGACCAAGCTCATCATCTTGTGGAAGCCCAATCATGCTTGTGCAGAATAAAGACAGGACTTGGCAACTCTGCATTGAATATCGGGCCCTAAATAAAATCACAGTTAGGAACCAATACCCAGTTCCCCGAATTGACGATCTCCTTGACCAACTCAATGGGGCCAAATACTTCAGTAAGATTGATCTAAATTCCATCTACCACCAGGTACCAATAGAGAAGACCAATGTATAGAAGACTTCCTTCAAGTCCAAAGAAGGTATTTTTGAATGGCTATTCATTCCCTTTGGATTGAAAAATGCCCCAACAACTTTGATGAGGATGATGGACAATATCTTATGGCCTTTCACCAATTCTTTTTTGGTGGTGTATTTCGATGATATCCTCATCTTCAGCAAGATTTAGGTAGAACACTTGCAACATATTCAGCAAGTTTTGCACACTCTATGACAACACAAGATATATGCAAATTTGGAAAAATGTTTCTTTGGAATGAACAAGGTCCAGTACCTAGGCTACATTGTTTCTGAGAATGGGGTGCATGTTGATCTAGACAACATCAAGATCATTCGTGACTGGACAGCCCTGACCACACTCACTGAGCTTTGGATATTCTTAGGCCTTGCCAATTTCTATCGCGGGGTCATGTTTGGATTCTCCCACATTGCATGGGCCCTTATCCAAGTGACCAGAGGTGGTGTCAAGGAAAAATTTGTATGGGGCCAATTGCATCAGAAATAATTCGATGATTTGAAGCAGTGCTTGTGCTCATCCCCGGTACTCTCCTTATTCGACCTACAACAACCTTTTGAGATTGAGACAAATGCTTCAGACTATGTTGTGGGCACAATTCTCACTCATCACAGACATCCCATGGCCTATCATAGTGAGACACTATCAAATACTATCTTTAATTACCCCACTTACAACAAATAAATGTACTCCATTGTACAATCTTGCTTCCAGTGGAGGAATTACATTCTAGGGAAGGAGACAGTCATCCACATTGATCATAAGAATTTGTAGTTCATGCAGACACAAGGAAATTGTAGAATGAACACCATCACAAGTGGTCCACATGCTTGCAGCAATTTCATCTCAACATCAAGTATAAGATAGGGAGCACCAACCACGTCTCTAACTACGTTAGTCGACCTCTAGTTGCAACACTAACCATGGTGCTACACTCTTGTGGACATGAGACCTATGAATGGCCCCAAATCTACGAGATAGATCCTGACTTTGCCATTACCTACCTAATGTTGGGCACAAACACAGTTGTCATTGATTTACATCTTCAAGATGGGTTTTTGTGAAATCTAGGCCATCTCTATGTCCCGTCAAGCAAGTGAGGGAAGTTTATTTGGGAAGCTCACTACATTTGGGTGGAAGGGCACTTCGGTGTAGAAAAGACAGTTCCAGTGCTACAACAACATTTGCGTTGGCTAAAACTTCGACAGGATGTCAGCAAGTATATCAGGTCATGTACGGCTTGAGCCATTAACAAACAAGGCACGTACACCCCTCTGCCTACTCCTGACAAGCCCTGGGAATCCATCTCGATGGACTACATGTTGGGCCTTCCTTCAACCAAGCAGGGAAATGACTATGTTTTTGTGGTTGTTTATCGATTTTCCAAGACGACAATTTTGGCCACCTACAAGAAGAACATCACCGCGAAGGCCACAGCCAAGGTCTTCTTTGAATGAGTGTGGGTACATTTTTGGATACCAAAAACCATCATCTTTGATCTGGAAATATTGTTCCTCCGCACATTCTGGTCGAGCCTCTATTCATGCCTGGTGTTATAGCTAATTTTTCATCACCCCATGAAACTTGCTTAGATGGCCTTTCCATTTACCTATGCAGAATTGAAGTCCCCTTTTGTACTTCCCAAAGTCAAAAAATCATATTTTTCCACATATACGTGCCCTACCAGTTATACATCATGCATATACGTAGGTTGCACTACTACAGACTGTGTACATCGGGTTTGGTTCTCAAAATTAAAAATTGTTTCGGGTTTCCATGTCACGTCATGAGATCCATGATCCTTGACCTTCCATATACTGGAAATTTTTTTACTTATCCCTTCATCTCCATTTGAAGGATATAAATTGCACCATATCCAAGTCATGGAAGAGGAGAGAATTCAAATTTGGGGAGCAAAAATACTGTGGAGAAATTTTCACTTCACATTGAGTTTGCATCCCTTTGTCCTCTAAAGTATGAACACATTGTTCAGCCCCTAAGCTCTTCCCTCTTTAATGGAGAACCTCATTGTCTCCCATATATGATCTTGCCTTTGGTGGAGGCCCAACTAGAAGGGACTTAGTTTCTCGATTCTGAGACGTGACGACATGGAATTTTGTCACATGTACACTTATGTTGATTATTTTTAATATAAATACTCTTTTCCCATCCAATTGATATCTTGCAAATTTTTGAATTATTATTCCATGGCAGTATTTGTCATGTATGTTAATGGATTATGATATTTTATGTGCTAACATTATATATTATCACCATATGCTTGCGTATATTGGTTGTTGAGGACAAGTTGCAGGTATAAAGCTTTGAGTTGCGTGCTCAACTATGCTCTTCATCGAACGTCCAAATGAGGTAGGATCTTTATCTTATCTTGTTAGCATGTTCATTTATATAGCATACTTGGGATTAGATTTTATTTCTATAGTCATTCTGTCTGTTGTGGTTTACCCCATCCCATAGAGTGATTTTCCTTGTAGTAGAATTGGTGACCATACTGGGGATGGAATATTCTATTTTGGGGTTTGGAGTGTTGTTCTCCTTCAATTTCTCTCTGTTAGCCAGAGTTTCCTTGTCACCTGATTGCTTGAAAACCTATTTTTACTTTGAATATGAGTTTCTTGGCCTTATCATTACCCTGGCAGTGTTTTAATACATATACGTGGGTTTTCCCTTGACAGGCACATGCATACGCGAGTTGTCCTTCTATAGTACATGTACATACATAGTTTTTGCTTAAACAGTCGTGTACATCAACTGTTTAGGCTTACTGGATGAGTTTGGTGTTTGTTGGGTGAGTTTGGTTGGTTGTTGAGTCTTCTTGGGTCTCTGTCCTAGCTGTTGAGTGCTTATAGAGTGATAGGAAACCTTATTTTTGTTTAATTTTTGGGCAGTTTTCTTTCTTATCATATGTTTCATTGGTTTTCCTTGCATCTTGGTCTGAGTGTTTGCTTCTTGGTATCCTTCTTGGCTTGTCTATTTTTGCTTGCAGTAGGGTCTTGATATCAAGCTGCTTTTCAGTCCTTGTATTTTCATTTCTTTATATCGAAAATACAAACAAAAAAAATTGTTCATTTGCATTATGGCATTTGATCTTTTCGGTTCTTATTATTGATCTTGATACATATGGAAAGATTGCATATTATTGAAATTGTAGAGTTGCATTGAAAGTTGAATTTTGAAAATCTTACCATATTTTGAGAATTTAAGATTAGGAATTAGCACTTTGTTTATATTCATTTCTTTAATATGTGGAGTCATAACATCATCAGTTTCACGACCACATCTCTTGAGTAAACAAATCCATTAAAAGTAACGTTGATTAACTAAAATTGATTAGAAACTATTTTATTTTTCTGAGTACACAAACAAGCATAGGATATAGAGCCTTGGAATACAATTTTATGAATAAAATTCTCCATGGCTATTAAACTAAACATATGTGTTTGACCAAGGAGTGGTGAAATCCATTGTGTAATTAGTGACGTCAAGACGCTCTACTCACACCAGAGTTAAGCACGAGGTCGTGTGAAGTTGGTTGCATAGATATCCCTCTAATGCCTTCTTAGCATCATAGATATTTCTAGGGATCTATTTGTATTTGGGGGTCTTTCTAGTACCTTTACCTCTGTGCAAGGCAGTGCTTTCAAGATTTCAGGCTTTGTTACCCTGCCCATATGGTGGACCTCACTTACGACTGTTCTCCTGCGCATTGATTATATCATGGTGGCTTTAGTTGCTTGACATAGATAGACATGTAGGTTACTTGAAGGGATTATTCTGCAGGTACCTTGAGTCAGATAAGGTTCGGACAACACACAACCTTTATGGAGGATTACCTCTCTGGGGGGATCTAACCAACTGCATTGTTAAGCCCACGAGGGCCCTTATAATTGATTATGATACCTCCAATATTTTGAAAGGAGACTCAGGCCCCTCTTGGGTGAGACATACCTACTCTAGTGCAGGAGTCCCCTTTCAGCCACTATATCTTGTTTGTGTGCATTGCCCCTTTTTTCTTTACTTTGGTGTGATCTATGATTATTAGTTGGCCTTAGGATTTTGTATTTTGTCGTGAGTTTTCATTGCGATGGTTAGTGGAGCCCTGTGACTCCCTCGGTTAGTGCTACCTAGCCCATGGTATTTGCTCATTCCATGGGGACGAATCCTTTTGTATTTATGATTGGTACATCAAATCATGATGCTCATCCAATGCCTTGGGCCTCTAATCCTTTCTCTTTCGGTATACCAGACATGACGTCACACTTGTCATCATGTGTTTCGTCGTCTTATGTGAATCCTAGTTTTGGGTCTGGGGGCATGATGCCTCCTTATTCTTCCTTTTTTTTTTTGTGGGGGTCATATCCCTCAACCAACTCCCATGGTGGGAGGTTGTAATTCTCCTTCCTCTCGACCCAATCCTAGCTTCGCTTTTCTAAGATCGAGTGCTAAAATGTGTGGTCCTTCTACTTATTACATTTCATCCATCTACCCTTCTTCAACTATGTTGGTTCCTACGAACTCTTTTCTCATGGCGGGCCTCCTTCTATCCTCTGGTGTTTCATCCAAGGGGATTCAGTTTTATAGTATGGGAAACCCCCTTCATGGAGTTCCTTCAAATGGGGTCAACATATATCCTCACCTAAGTAACCCTTGTCATGTAACTTTCTCTTTGTAAGAGGATTTATCGGTGATGATGCCCTTACAACCCTTTATGAATCAGTTTGGAGGAGGATACCATCCTGTCGGACAAGGCCATGGTGTATACTAGAACCCTTCTTGGCCCGCAATCTCTCAAAACTAGTCTTTCTCGGAAACTTGGTCTTATATGCTACAAAAAACCATTGCAAGTCATGCTAGAAACAAAATTCCAGTCACTGCAAGTCATACTGGCATTATATCACCAACCACTGCTAGTCATGTTGGAGATAGGTCAACAACCTCTCCAGATCATGCTGAAGACTAGCATCCATCCGCTGCAAATCATGATCGGGGCACAAATCTAGTCACTGCTAGTCACACTACACATACATCACCAACCTCTGCTAGTCATGTTGGTGATTCACCACTGACCTCTACTAGTCATGTCGGAATTTTGTCAAAAACCTAAGCAATTCATGTTGAAGGAATGCTAGTAGCCTATGCAATTCATGCTAGGATCATGTCACCAAGCACTGCAAGTCATATTAAGGGCATTCATACAATTGAGAAGCCTCGATGTATAGGACGTAAGCCCAAGTTCCTTTGTAGGATTTGCAAAGGAGATCACCTTACTCATTGTTTCCCTGTTACTACAGTGGTATGAGAAGCGCGGTATTATCTAGTGGCCCTTCAAGTTCTGGGTCATCTTTGGTTTCCCAACCTTATTTGCTTGATACAACAATCATACCGATGCAATATTTGGTCGACACCACTCTTGTTTTGGGGGGTGATGCATCTCTTGACCATGTTTTTTGACATATTTTTCAACCAACAGTTGAAGAACTGGTCATGTCGATCCAATATTTAGTCGATCCCACTCTTCTATTGGAAAGTGACAATTCTAAGGAAGTGGCATTGCTGATGCAATATTAGGTCAATCCCACTCTTGTTTTGGAGGGTGATGCATCTTTTGACCATGTCCTTAGCATTTCCATTTCTATACCTTTTTCACAAGGGAGCATTTCACTTTCTTCAAGTATGCTCCCTCCAATTTCTAGGATGGTTTCCTTTGATTGGGATGATCTTGTAGAGCCTCGCCTTCCTTCTTCTACACCCTTCCAAATAAGGGGCATTCTTCGATATATTGTAGATAAAGTCTCCTCTACAAGTATTTAATTCTCCTCGTCTTGGAAACTTTTTCATTCTCCCAAGCTTGTGTCAGCTACCTGTGAGTTCCTGACTTTCAAAAAAAGTCCTGCATGGGATCCTTGGCCTCCCCCATGATATGATCCTTAGAACAACATCCTCGAGTCTGGTTTAATCTCTTTTCCGACTCTCTCAAAAGAGAAAAGATTGTCGAGTAAACTTTTCTCTTTCACACTCATTAAATGGCTTTGAAAGGACATCTATTTGGTGTAAGTTTAACCCTTTTTCAAACCAGGTAGACTAATTTCGAAAAAGGAACACTCTAGTCAACATTGGCTAGAAGAGTTCTCCTAGGTATTGTTTTATACTTTTTCGGGCCTAGGGGTCTAAATTTACGAAAAAATGACATTCTTTGGAGTTAAGTTGTAATTTAATTGCATCCTCCTGCTTGCAGTATTGAACCTATTGTTGGTTCCCTCTTTCTCATTATAATCCTATTACCTCATCAATTTGCATCACCAGCCAAGCAGAGCCTTCTTTATATCCTTTGCAGCTTAACACCATGTACCCTAAGAGGAAACATTCCCTCAATTGTCCATGCCCCATGTGCACTTCCTTCCATTGAGCATAGGTATGTTCCACTATTTGGAGCTATTTGCATACACGCAACACTTGTTTCCTCCTCTGTATCATAACATTCATTTGCCTATGAAAAAACAAAAAAAAATACGGGCGGGAAAGGAATATTATCTTATGTTGGTAGCAATCGTGTCGCCTTTGAATGGAGCACAAATGTTTGAGTCCACTTGTCATCCAAATTTTGGGTTTAGCATGACCTTAGAAATTTAAGCTCGTTATTTAGAGTTTACTCCTCCAAATGGTTATTCTTCCAGTCCCTATGGAGAGTTTGATTTATGCCTCCTGCATCACAAAGTTTCAACATCGATTCTATGATGCGAGAGTCCTCCATATGTCTCATTCTCTTGTTCAAAGGAAGTATATAAGCATGTGTCATCCATTCCTCAGAACTCTTAAATTTGCATGTCGGCCATACCCTCAATGTGTCTCAGAGTCACATGAATTTGTAGTCCTACCATGAAACATGGTCCTACTTTCATTATAGGTAGGTAAACTTGAACCCAACAGTTGACATCTCCTCATTACTCGTTAACTAGGGGGTTTCCCTTGTGCTCGACAGCAAGAAATATGTTCACACATTGGTATTCGTGGAGTGTCTTGGATGCCATTAGACTTATTGGTGGTTTCCTCGCCTTTGTCGGTAATTTTCCTTATTGTCTTCTATTCATAGGGTATTTTTCGTGCACTACTTGCATCTAGTGCATGTGAAAGACACATAGGGTCGTTGGTTAGTGAACATCCTCTTCGTCTGAATTCCTCCAAATCATAAATAAATTTCTTTGTACCTCATGTTTATTGATGAGATATTCCTTAATACTCTCCTTAAAATGGATCTCCTTCCATCGAATTTAGCTCATCTATTTTGGCAATGAGGCCTAGATTCCTATGAGTACCTAGATGTAACACCTTGTTTCCCCAAGTTTGTAAATATAACTATATTGGCAAAGAAACTATGGAAAACTCAAAGGTGTGATGGTCTGCAATCAACCAACATCGTTGATCTCATTGGGGATGGAAGATCAATGACCATGAATAGACAGAGTCAGACGAGCACATCCCAGAGTTCAAAAATTGGGCCATGCAATCGTCGTGAACTGTCAATCTATGAACGGAGATCAATGGTGGGGAATCATTGTGGAGCGCGAAGGTGAAATTAGCAGACGTGCTAGTTCACGGCCCACAATTCACCAATTTCATTGATATCTTCGGGGTGGAAGATCAACGACCATGATTAGATCGAGTTGGGAAAGTACTTTTTGGATTGGGGAGACAAAGATATCTGATAAAGAGTGAACAACTTGGGACCCCTCAATCACTGTGAACCATTGATCAGTGAACAAATTGGTATTGGACTGATCATGACCGTGAAAACCTGAAGGAGGTTGAAGAACGATCAGAATGAAGCGACGAGGCCATGTGTCACCCCTGACCCAGCTATGTGTCATCCTATGGCACACGCATACCTCACCCACTTGGTTGGTGAAATGACTAGGATTCTGAAGAGCCGAAGTGATTTGCAACCGTCGATCTGTGGGAGACATGCATCGACAGATTGTTGAATTTGGGTGAATTCACTTCGAGAGAAATTAAGTGTGGAGAGGTTGAAACTCCCGAAACTCGAAGAGCCAAAGTGAATTGTAGCCATCGATCCATGGGAGACACACGTCAACAGATCATTGACTTTAGGTGAAAGCACTTCAGAAGAAAATGAATGTGGAGAGGTTGAAACTCCCAAAGCCTGAATAGTCGAAGTGATTCATAGTCATCGATCTGTGAGAGACACACATTAACAGATCGCGTACTTCAGAATTGAGGAGAAAGAACTATGGAGTAGAGGATCTCCTGGAGTGGATCCCCACCATCAAACGTGAACAACGCATCGTGCACGATCCTTGATTCCGAAAGAAATTATTTTGAGAAAAGAGATTGTTGGAACGTTCGAAACTCCCAAATGCCAAAGTGCCAAAGTAAACTAGAATTGTTGATCGAGACAGACGTGTGGTGCACGATCCTTAACACCGAAAGAAAATTCTCTAGGAGAAAATGTTGCAGAAACATATGAATCTCTCGAATGCTGAAGTCCCAAAATGAACCTAAGTCATTGATTTAAAATGGATGCATGGCACTTGATCTGTAACTTCAGGTACAGAGTACTTTGGGAGAAAATGTTTTGTGAGCATCTAGAACTCTCGAACACCGAAGTCCCAAATTGAATTAGGACCGTCGAAATCCCCAAGGACAATGGCGTTGGATTATGAAATTCGGATATTTTCCATTCCAGAGGATTCGTGCAGTGGTTGTCTTGGCACCTGTTGTTTTGGCATCTGGTCATAGCCCATAGTCATATGCAAGTATATAGGGATGGAAGAACCCAAAGACTTAGGAGGGGATATCTTCCAAATCTGTGCTCGATTCGAAGCATGGAGACCATGGTTGGAAATATATGGAAGAGAAGAAAAAAATAGGGACCCCTAATGAGGGTATTGTTATTCTTGAGAAAGAATGAAATTTTTACGCCCATCCATGGGTGTGTGACAAATTGATATCAGAGCATGGTTACAACACTTAGCCTTCTTGGGCTCAGGGATGAGTCATTTAAAAATCATGTTTAAAGTAAATATTAGGAGTGAAACCTTATCTTACTACTTCCCTAAAGAGTATAGTTAAACTTTTATTTAAAAATTTATACTATGTGTGTGTACTAAAAAAACAAAAACTTGAATTGTATGTTGTTCATAAACTAATAGACTGTTGACTAACAGTAAGTGTTTTTTCAGCACTCTAGTAGTCAGTAAATCATGGGAAATCACAAGCATAAAGGATGGTGACGCAACATGAAGTGGGGGAGGGATCCCACAATAGAGACGAAGATTCTTACGAGAGGAGGGTGGTGGATACGCCTCCAGATCTAGTTGAAACTATAAGGACCTTTATGGCCGAATTACAGAGTTGCAAGGTTGACAATGAGAGGTTGATAAAGCAGCAAGAGAAACAAATAGGAATCATTTTAATCTTGTGACACCTTATCTTAATATTAAGGGTTTCCAACTCTCGACCAAGGGAGAAACCGGCCCAAGGGTTTGCATTCAAGAAACCCCAAGTTTTCCTTGCGTTCGGGAGAAACCGACCCAAGGTACAGAGGCAATTGCAACATGGACCTGCAACCAACCATGTGGACCGATGACATATAAAGTGAAATTCCACCTAAAATACAAAAATGAGGTCCCATAGGTGGCCACATAGGGAGAATTACCTTGAGGAAGTGTTGGTTGTGGAGCCTGATTATCTTCCTGATTCAGAGGTCCTTGCTTTCAGCCGTGTTTATACCCCATGAAGCATTTACACCCCAGAAGTATGTACACTCTTCCACGCGGGGGA
>JZKD02S0261178.1:99290-115116 GCA_000966675.3 Picea glauca
CAAGACCAGATATTGCACATGCAGTGGGAGTTGTGAGCAGGTATATGAACAATCCAGGTAAAGAACATTGGGAGGCAGTAAAGTGGATTCTTAGGTATTTGAGAAGTACTACTACTCATGCATTATGTTTTGGAGGTTCAGACACTTTTCTACAGGGACATGTTGATTCATATATGGCAGGTGATAAAGACAGTAGGAGGAGCACCACAGGGTATGTTTTTACTATAGGTGGAACAACAGTAAGTTGGATTTTGAAACTGCAAAAGGTTGTTGAACTTTCAAAAACGAAGGCAGAGTATGTTGCTGCTACAGAGGCTAGTAAAGAGATGATTTGGTTATAGAGGTTTATGGAGGAATTAGGGAAGAAGCAGGAGAACAACAAGTTGTGTTGTGACAGTCAGAGTGCCATTC
Source organism: Picea glauca (assembly GCA_000966675.3). Lineage (NCBI taxonomy): Eukaryota > Viridiplantae > Streptophyta > Pinopsida > Pinales > Pinaceae > Picea > Picea glauca. The sequence goes on from JZKD02S0261178.1 coordinate 99,702, forward strand.
ACCTTTCAAATAACTCAGCCTTCCATTCGAAGACTAAGCATATACAGTTGAGGTACCACTTCATACGATCCACCTTGGAATATGGACATTTGAAGTTGGAAAAGATACACACTAGTCAGAATCCTGCAGACATGTTAACAAAGGGAGTAACCAGGGAGAAACTGAGTTCCTGCTTAGTTTTAGTTGGTCTTCAAGGATGAAGATGAAGATGAGAAATTTGCTAGGTCCAAGAAGGTTCAGAGTCCATCATATACAGCAGCGATGGAGTTGTTGAGATCAATCTCCAAATTGGAGATTGTTGGTTGTGGAGCCTAATTATCTTCCTGATTCAGAGGTTCTTTCTTTCAGCCATGTTTATACCCCATGAAGTATTTACACACCAGAAGTATGTACACTCTTCCACGTGGGGGAGTGCAGAGGGGGGTTACCCCCTCTGCGAGATCCAGGGGGGCTATCCCCCCAGCTGGGGGGTCTAGGGGCAAGTAGGGCCCCAATAGGGGTTCGGGGGCAGCGTCCCCCGATGGGGGTTCAGGGGAGAAGCCCCCAAAGGAAAAATTTCCTTGTAAAAGTATATTGTAATTTCATTGTAAATCTGGACCGTTCATTATAAGGTCACAGATCTAACGGTAGAAACTATGTTAGGAATTTTTGCCCTAGAAGGCAACCCTCTTTTATGAGGGAAATGTATTGTGGCTATGTTAGAGGGTGAATATTGTATTCTGAGAGAGGAGACTGTGAGAGAAAGAAGAGGAAGTTACAGCGGGTTTTTGTTGTAGGTTGTATCCCTTAATTTGCTGGATAATATTAAAGGAAGGACCTGGCAATTTCTCTGGTGGATGTAGCCCACACTGGGTGAACCGCGTAAATCTGTGTCTCTCTTGTATTGTGTATCTTCTGTGTTTTGTTTCTGCATTTGTTTTAATTTTATTTCTCTGTGGTCCTATTTTTATAACAGAGGGGAATAGTTTTGATTTTTGGGGTTCAAAGGTGTAATCATACCCTCTACATAGGACATCAAATTCAAATAGGAATGCATTCGGGTCTTCTGAAATTAGTCCATGGAAGGTTGGCAGGTTTTGTAAGGGGATTGTTTTCATGGGAGCATTGGCAATTGGATCAACTATTGGATACTCCAGCATGGAGGTCTGGGGTTGTTGTTGATTTGGTTGTGCCATTTGATCGAAAATGTGCCAAAAATTTTCAGGAGGTTCTTGATCCAGGTATTCTATTTGAGATTGTTGATTATTTGGTCTTCCAAGGAATTTGACTGCACTCCCTTTATCTGGGATTTCGGATATGCCTTCTTATTTCATAGGAGACTCGGGATCAAGTGGTGGTGGTGGTGGTGGTGGGTATTCCTTGGCAACCCCACTAGTTTCTCCTATTCCCCCCTCCATATTATTAGAGCTTCCCTCTTCTAAGGGATTGAGCGGTGGGAGATCTATATTCTGAAAGCTCTGCTCGATCCCTTCAGTTTTCTATCAATCTCAGCATGGGCCATAGTTGGTGAAACTATTGCCTAAGGGATTTGGGTGGGTCCTTTCCTAGGTCCAACCGAAGCTTGAGATTCACCCTTTTTTATGATTTCGTCTATTTAAGTGCTTCTTCCAGGGATCATCGAACCCTGGGTTTTGGTAATTTTTGGTGGGGGTTTTGGTTTTTCAAGATCCTTTTTTCTATTCATACACACTTCACACAACAACAAAAGAAAGCACCTACAAAGCCTCTTAAGTGTCAACTGGAGGTAAGCGTTGGCATAAACATTTTACTTATTAACTGTGTAGGTTCTTACCTTTCGTCTTCAATACCTGGTCCTCCAGAGACACAACCTATGCTACCTTTCACATTCTCCCCGACAACGACACCAAAATGTTGGTGTCTAAAGATGTCCTAAAAACAATCTTAGTTTAACATTAATTTATCAACCCGTAGATTTGTCTTTTATCTCAAGAATATCAACAAAGTCTATGCAAGTAGCCTAAAATCGTGTAGCTAAACCAAATCTAATTTCATCAACAATCAAGTTCCTCAACCATTCACATAAGATTCTAAGAACTAAATGGAATTGAAATCTGATTACTAAGATGTTGTAAAATGGAAAGGAACTAATTAATCTATTGAATTCACTTAACTAGAAAGCAGTAATTGAATCTAAGTAAGGACTTGCAAAATTAACTATCAATTATGAATTCTAATTACTGGAAAGGAAATAACGAATTACTCTATCTACAGAAAGAAACAACAATTATAATCTAATCAGGAAGGACAACTAATGTAACTTTTGTCAAAAGGAACAACTATTGTAACTTTAACCGAAAGGAACAACTATTGTAACTTTAAGGAAAAGGAACATCGTGGATGAAAATGTGAGGAATTGTCAAGCAATAACTTCAGAAATGGAAATCATAATGGAAATCATTAATAACTAATGGAAATGTCTGTCTTCTATACACAAACAATCATAAAATCATTAACAAACTTATGCATTTATCCTTGCCTATTGTAAAAGAGATCTGAATCACAAAATATAAATCAAACTTCAAATTGATACAATTACAGAACGAGACAGTAGCTCCTTCAGACTGGGCCCTCAGTCTTTAGAAGTACTGCTATGAGAAACTCAGGGCACAGAAATGATAAAAACACTCAAAACTTTCATTGATTCCATGGCTAGTAGAACATTTACAAAAACTGCCTGCGTAGAGCAATTTTGAGTCTAAATACTTGAATGCATTTTTTTCCTCTCCTTTTTTCTGGATCTATTACCCTCTTATATATTACAATAGTTTGGGTAAATCAAGCTATCCTGAGGATCGAAATATCCTCAGGATTTCTTTACTATTATAAAGTTATAATATAGACAATGCATTATTTTCAAAACTGCTTTGCGCCTGAAAAGTCTTCAACCTCCAATAGCTTGCGCATAGCCAAAATCTCTTTGGTTATCTTTGACAGTTATTAATCCAATTCTGCAACAAAATCAAACCATTCCAATCATAAATTAAAATCTATTTAATAAAACTTTAATAACAACCCTAAGAGACATACTAATCATATTATTTCCTATCTATCCCTAACTATCTAAAGAATCAATCAAAATCATATCATGAACTGTGGGAAAAAGGAAGATATTTATACCTTTTTCGTAACCCAACAGACAACTCAGCATAGAGGAATATATCAATAAATTCCTTGAGTTGTTGAGGTATGTTCCCTACATAAAATATGAAAAGGTAAAAGTCCAACGATTTATCAATGGGTTACCTCAGACCTACCAGAACAAGATTGAACTCGATGAGCCAAATACCTTAGAAGACACTATCTGGAAGGAAAGGTATTTTTATGAACAGTTCAGGCATCAAACAGAGCCTCACGAGGACTAGAAGAAGAAGAGTAGTTCGGGGTTCAAGAAGAAGGGATTTAAATCCTCAAGGTTTAAGAACTATAGGAAGGATTAAAATATGAGCCTTGCTACCTGAAGTGTGTACCAGCAGAATTTCCCCTCCTAGAGTGGAAACAAACCTTTTGGATCAGCCCCAGGAAAGATTGATAACCTAAAGAAGGAACCCTTGAAATGTTTGGGTTGCAGAGAATAGCATCTGCTGAGGTATTTCCCACACTAACAACAGAACAGTAGGAGAATTTACAATATCCAATAATCTACCATAGTCAATGATGTGGCTAGGATCATGCCACGGATTTATCCATCTTTGGATAATAAACAAGTTGACCACCAAGCTTCAGTGGTGGAGATGGAAGGTATGATTGCCAACTGTCTAGTTACTATGTTAATTGACCCTGGTTCTAATTTTAGTTATGTGGCCCCTCATACTGTTGATAAGTGTAAAATGCAACCAGTTAGACATGTTAAGCCATGGTTGGTACAATTAGCCACTGGAACCAAGATAAAAGTAGCAGAGGTCATACCGGCTTGCCAATTCATCATGGATGGATTTCCCACCCGAGCGACCCTTAACATACTTCCCCTAGGGTCTTATTACTTGTTGATTAGTATGCACTCATTGGCTACTTATAAAACTAAGTTGGACTGTTACCATAATACTTTATAATGTGTAAATGAAGAATGGAGAAAGATGACCCTCCAAGGGATTCAGAATCCTGTCTCAGTGAGACAAATATCATAACTTCAAATGAAAAAGTATTGCAGAAAGGGGTGTCCTATATATGAAATACAGGTGTTAGAATTTATTGAGGATGGCAAACTGAACCTAGAGGACCACCCCATATTAAGAGAATATAGAGACATGTTTCCAGGATAAGTATCGGGTCTACCTCCGAGAAGAGACATTGACTTCTCGATAGAACTTGCACTAGGATCGGTGCCAATATCTAGGACACCCTATAAGATGAGTAAAACTGAGCTAGTTGAGCTCAAGTTATAGCTAAAGGAAATGATGGAAAAAGGCTACATCTGGCCCAATGTGTCTCCATGGGGAGCACCAACCCTATTTGTGAAAAATAAAGATGGCATGCTCCGACTGTGCATAGATTATAGACAACTCAATAAGATAACCATAAAGAACAAGTACCCCTTACCAAGAATCGATGAATTTTTTAACCAATTAGGGGGTGCTTCCATTTTCTCAAAGATTGACTTGAGGTCTAGATACCATAAAATCCAAATCAAGGATGAAGACATCCACAAAACGACCTTCAGGACAAGGTATGGTCACAATGAATTTGTGGTGGTGCCATTTGGACTAACCAATTCCCCCACCACTTTTATGTGCTTGATGAACAATGTACTCAACAAATTCCTAGACATATTTGTATTGGTTTTCATTGATGATATCTTAATCTACTCCAAGAATAGAGAAGAGCATGAAGAACATGTTAGACTTGCACTTCAAGTACTAAGAGAGCATCAGCTCTACGCTAAGTTTAGCAAGTGTGACTTTTTCCATAAACAAGTCCATTAATTAGGCCATGTTATTTCTAAAGAAGGAGTGGCAGTAGACCCTAACAAGATCAGATATACTATCGAATGGCCTACCCCAAAGGATGTATATGATATCAGATCCTTTATGGGATTAGCAGGATATTATATAAGGTTCATAAAAGGATTTTCCAATATTGGTTGTCCAATTACTGCCCTCTAGAAAAAGGGGGTTAAATTCACTTGGACATAAAAATGTGAAGAAATATTTTAGGAACTGGAATACCTTCTAACCCATGCACCCATGTTGAAGATTGCAAACCCTGACAATGACTTCCTTGTGTGCACAGATGTCTACAAGGAAGAACTTGGAGGATTCCTTATGAAAGAGAGGCATGTAATTTGATATACATATAGGAAATTGAATGAGTATGAAATCAATTATGTGGCCCATGATCTAGAGTTGGCTGCCATAATGCATGCTTTAAAAATGTGGAGGAATTACCTCATGGGTAGGATATTTGTAATTATGACATACCATTATGGATTGAGGCACTTGTTTGATCAACCAAAACTCAATTCTGGACAAGCTAGGTGGATGGATATCCTTAGTGAGTTCGATTTTGAAATAAAACACATCAAAGGGAAGGAAAATAGGGTGGTCGATGCCCTTAGCAGAAGTGTGAAAATGATTCACTTGGCATACATAAGCACATGTGAAATGGATGTCAGGGAAAGAATCGAGAATGCACAAGAAACAGATGCACTCTTCAAGACCGTGACCTCATACCTATGGCAAGATCCTACTAAGATAAAGTATGAAGGCTATCTGATGCTAGATGAAGGCCTACTGACCTACAAAAATAGATTGCATATTCCAAGATGTGACGACCTGAAGAGGTTCATAATGGATGAACTACACAAGAGACCATATATTGGCCACCCAGGATATCAGAAAATGATCACGGCCACTAGGAAACAATTCTATTGGCATGGACTAAAAAGGGACATAGCCGACTACCTAGCTAAGTGCCTAGAATGTCTGCAAGTTAAGGTAGAACACCGGAACCCAGCAGGTTTGTTATAGCCTCTACCAATTCCAGAATGGAAATGGGAAATAATTTCCATGGATTTCATCACTGGATTACCAAGATCGACTAAGAAGAATGATTCCATCATGGTAGTGTTGGAAAAATTGAGCAAGTATTCTCACTTTGTTCCTATCAAATCGACTTGCAAGGTGATAGATATTGCCAACATATTCATGAAGGAGATATTCAAACTGCATGGAATGCTTAGGGAGATTGTATCTGACAGAGACACAAAATTCACTTCAAGATTTTGTAAATCCTTGATGGTTGGTCTTGAGACTAAATTTTTGTTTAGCACAGCCTATCATCCCCAAAATGATGGACAGACATAAAGAGTAAACCAAATATTAAAAGACATATTAAGGATGCATGTAATGCATCAGCCTAAGTAGTGGGTAGATTACCTTCCATTGGTATAATTCGCCTACAATAACGGTTATAAAGAGTCATTAAAGATGAGTCCTTTTGAATCCCTCTATGGTAGAGAGTGCAGAATTCCCATCAGTTGGAGTAATCCAGTCGATAGAATTTCAATCTGACCTGACATGCTAAAAGAAATGGAGCAACAAGTGATTCAGATAAAACAAAATCTAAAAATTTCTCAGGATAGACAGAAGAGCTACGTCGACGAAAGAGAACCCCCAGATATTTCAAGATGAGACCATGTCTATCTCAGAGTTAGACCCAGGAAGAGTTCCTTGAGAATGGGAGCTTGTGCCAAGTTGGCACCTCAGTATTGTGGACCCTTTAAAGTATTAGATAGAGTGGGACCTGTAGCCTATAGGCTAGCACTCCCTCCCACAGTAAAGGAACATAATTTTTTCCATGTTTCATTATTGAAGAAATATGTACATGATTCTAAACATATAATTGACTGGTCTGTGATCAAGGTGGAGATGGAGGGAAAATTCCTACCAGAACCTCAATGCATACTAGACAAGAAGGAAACCTTACTCAGGAACTAAACCATTACACAGTTCAAGGTGTAGTGGAAACACTTTGTCCTAGATGAGGCTACGTGGGAAATGGAGAATTCCATGAGACATGCATATCTAATTTTGTTTACTTCTGTATATACATAGCATGTTGATAGATAGAACATCGAGGACGATGCTCCTTTACGGGGGAGGGTATTGTAACACATTGTTTCCCTGAGTTTGTAAATATAACTATATTGGCCAAGAAACTATGTTAAACTCAAAGGTGTGAATGTTTGATTTGATGGACCTTTGTATAAAAGGTCGATGAATGTAAACTCTATTATTTTAATAGAAAATGGATATGTATTACATGACTGTTGGAAAGGGGATTTGCTAAGAGAGACCATGAATTCTATGAAAAGATGGAGGAGGGGACCAGGAATGGTTGCGTTAACCTCCACCGAACCAGTACTATGTTGGATTTAATTGCTCAGGATCAGAATAACCCTCTGACCCAGGAATGAATTACAATCAGGCTAGTAGGTGGGAAGACCTCCTCAAGAGTTAATGAGGGGATGGGGTATACCACCTATCTATAAGGCTTCTAGACCTAACCACGGACTAGGAATTCGGGCCACAAGCAATCTTGTTGGGAAAGGAAAGAAAGGAAAGCATGGAGGTCAGAGGGGAAAAATTTGCGAAGAGTGCAGAGACGAGAGCGGAAGCTTGGGGGATTCGAGGAAGAATTGTGAACGGAGTTTTTTCTGATCATGGGAAATAGAGAATGAGATGGGAAAAAAAGAGTACCCTTCATCCCTATCTATTTGTGACTTGGAAGAAGATATTCAATCAAAAAGGTTATCTCGAGGGTCGCTAGTGGTAAATCCATTAGGAGTGACTGAGCCTATGGTTGGGTGGAAACAGGCACCCTTTCCAACATTCACTTCACATTATCCAGTTATGATAAGTGTTTTCATACTCTACACATTTAATTGGGAATTAATGGTTTCCTGCATGTATTTACATATCTATAAATGTTTTGTGTATTGAAATTGTTAAGTTATGTGTATGCATTGGATTCCTTGAGAAATTATACTTATGTTTTTCTCGTATGCTCCAATTTAACCCTTAAAGGTTTTTTCCCCAGAGATCTACCTCGTAGCTCTGGAATTGGAGCAAGCCTCTTGGCATTTCTACCATCTCGGCAACCTCACGATTTACACCACCCTATTTCAGAACTTAAGGTTCTGCGAATTAGGAAGGCATTTCCTTCAAACCAGTAGCATGAGATACCATGAACTCGTGCCAACAGTCGTAACTAAAACTCGACTAAGATTAGAAATAATAGCTCAAGAGTCCTCTAAAGGTCCATGTGACCTAGGTCTAGGAACCCTGTGCTAAGCCCGAAAGGAGCTAGTTCAAAATGGTTTCGGAGTTTCGGGAGCTCGACGCCTAGAGTGTCAAACTTCATGGTAGTTAAAGTACTGGAAATCCCTGAGTAACAAGAGCCATGGATGATTTAGGAACATGAATGAGGAGATGAATGAGGACCATTCATCGGGAGAGAAACCTACCTTATTCATTATATCGACTCAAAGACCCACTGTAGTTAACGAATCAAACACCAGTCGCTCGATTATATCAATGGTTGGGAATCATTGTAGAGCGTGAAGGTGAAATTAGAAAACATGCTAGTTCATGGACCACAATCAACCAACGTCATTGATCTCGATGGGGATGGGAGATCAATTACCACGAATAGAAATATTCAGATGAGCACTTCCTAGAGTTTCGAAATTGGGCCCCACAATCGTCATGAACCGTCGATCTGTGAATGAAGATCGATGGTTGGGAATCATTGTGGAGCGTTAAGGTGAAATTAGTGGATATGCTAGTTCATCGCCCGTAATTCACCAATGTTGTTGATCTCGTCGGGGTGGAAGATCAACGACTAGGATTAGACCGATTTGGGAGAGTAATTTTTGGATTGCAGAGACAAAGATCTCTGATAAAGAGAGAACACCTTGGGGCACTGCAATCACTGTGAACTATCGATCAGTGAAAAAATCAGTATTGGCCAGTTCATGACCATGAAAACCTAAGGGGGGTTGAAGAACAATCAGACCGAAGTGACGAGGTCAGGTGTCGCCCCTAACCTATCTACATTTCATCCCCTAGAACATGCATACCTCGCCCACATGGTTGGTGAAATGACAGGGATTTTGAAGAGCTTAAGTGATTTGTAACCATCAATATGTGGGAGACACACATCGACAGATCATTGAATTCGGGTGAAAGAAATCTGAGAGAAAGCGAGTGTGGAGAGGTTCAAAATCCTAAAGCCTGAAGAGATGAAGTGAATTGTAGTCATCGATCCGTGGGAGACACACATCGACAAATCATTGACTTTGGGTGAAAACACTTCAGGAGAAAGCGAGTGCGAAGAGGTTGAAACTCTCGAGGCCCGAATAGTTGAAGTGATTCATAGACATCGATCTATGAGAGACAGTACATGTTAATAGATCGTGTACTTCAAAAGAAAGGAGAAAGCAACACGGAGTAGAGGATCACCTGGAGTGGATCCCCACCGTCAAACGAGAAGTACGCATGGCGCACGATCCTTGACTCCGGAAGAAAGTATTTCGATAGAAGAGATTGTTGGAAAGTTCAGAATTCTCGAATGCCAAAGTCCCGAATTAAACCAGGACCGTTGATCATGAAAGATGGGCGGCACACAATCCTTAACACCAGAAGAAAACACTCCAGGAGAAAAGGCTACAGAAACGTCTGAAGCTCCCGAATGTCGAAGTCCCGAAATGAATCTCAATCGTTGATTTAAAACAGATGTGTGGCTCTTGATATGGAACACTGGGTACGGAGTACCTTGTGAGAAAATTTTGTGTGAGCATCTACGACTCCCAAACGCCGAAGTCCCGAAGTGAATCATGATCATCAAAATCCCGAGGACACGTGGCGTTGGATTACAAACTTTAGAGATTTTCCATTCCAGAGGATTCACGCGGTGTTTGTCTTGGTGCCTCTTGTTTTGGTGTCTGGTCATAGCCCACGATCATATGAAAGTATAGAGGGATGGAAGAACCCGAAGACTTGGGAGAGGATATCTACTAGCTCCGATCTCGATTCGGAGCATGGAGACTGTGGATAGAAAGCTCTGGAAGAGCAAAATATAATAGGGACCCCTAATAAGGGTATTGTTATTCTTAAGAAAGAACGAAATTTTTACGCCCCTCCTTGGGTGTGCGAAACCAGAGGCTTGCATTCACCAGTGGCAATTTATCCCACCATCAATAATTGGGAATACATCAATGTCTCATGATCGATGGATTCTTCAAGTGTTTGACCTCAACACCTTTATTCACACTTGTAAGAATGTACTTGACGCCTTGATACCTACTTTCATTATCAGTAGGTTGTTTCATGTTTGTTAACGGTATACCTTAATGATCGGTAATCAAACAAATTTTGATTGTATGCGACCTCAACTCCTCTATTCACATGATGTAGACTTTCACCTTTGGAGGATTGTGTAGAAGACATGAAGACATCAGTTTATAGTAGCATCTTTTCTGAGTTGTTTCTATCGTTCATTAAACCAATACCTATATGACTTCAGTGATCATGGGAGATCACATTGTACTCCATTGTATACAGATACCTTTAGATTGATCTTGATATTGGTTTCCACTGGGCCTTGTTCATGACTATGATAGCCTATGGCATGTATCTACTTTGTATTGCCTATCCATGGCCATGAACAACTATTTAGTATATTTCCACATGGATCTGCAGTGTAATTCAAATTGGTGTCCATGTGTATAAAGTTATTATGGATTGTAATATTCTCATGAGAAACTATTTCTTCCAGTTGAGTCTCCATTACTCCACTTAATGGAATTATAATGTATTTTGTCCATCGCAGATACTCCTCTGACCTCACACATTAGGGGGCATCTATTATAGCTAATTTTCCTCACTCCATGCAACTTGCTTAGATGGCATTTCCATTTCCCTATGAAAACTTGAAGTCCCCTTTTCTACTTTCCAGAGTCAAAAAAACATATTTTTCCACATATATGCACCCTACCAGTTATTGATCCGAAAATGATCTTTTAAAGACTTGGTTGAGTTTTAAGCATGTGTTAAATTATCATTCAAAAACTTAAATGAACAAGGAGATATTAATGAAATAATGTTGCAACCATCATAAATAATATAAAATAGAAAGTAAACATTAAGAACAACAAACCATAACTCCAAGATTGTTAACAGAGTTCGGCAAGGTTGCCTATGTCTACAGGACTTTGTCTCAGTGGGGACGACTTTCTTATTAATATTCAATGCTACAAAGTTACATCAGAAATGCATCAAATGGATTACAAACTAGTACATTTTTTTTATGCTCGAACTAAAGAATCAAACACAACTAACGGCATTGAAAAATGTTGAGCGTAGCTCCCGAAAATCTCCTCCAAAGTTCGCTTCCTCAATGTCTTCCCTGCATAAAAATGGTTTAGGATTTACAATTCCTCATCATTATATTGTTTTTGAACCGCTTCATGCTATCAAAAACCTCTTATTCTTATATATCTGGATTTGGGGGTCTCCTCCCAACTTCGCCCCAAGATCTGGCCTAAAAAATGGCTCCAAATCCCCCAAAAATGGCCAAAATCCATTAAAAATAGCATAAAAATCATTAAACATTATATAATATAGTTGAAAACCCAAAAATTGGAAAAATGCACGCTAGCCCCTTTGTTTTGGGCTCTTGGTCATATGATTTGTTTCCATATGGTCGAGCGTTAGGCACTTAGTCCCTAGTCTTCCGCCCTTGGTCCCCCAGTTTTGGTCTCATGGGATGAAATCTCCGCAGTCTAGCACCTTGGTCAGCGGGCTAGCCTTGTCGATTGGTGCTACACCCCAAACTCATGCCAAAATCAACTTAAATATCGTTTTTCCATATTTTTAACAAGAAACATGTGTAGCTTGGATGGTTGGTGTTTGTCCCAAAGTCTTGGGCTATGGAGGAGGTCAAGTGTTAGATTCCTACGGAGGGAAAAACAAATTTTTCAACCAGCCCACATTGATCATATCTGGGGTGCCACGTGGTTCCCTTTGATTGTGCCACATGTCACCTCTAAATTGTCCACCATACACATAGTCAGATGCCTAGTGGACTGCCACGTCAACCTGCCAATGCATCTTCCCATTCAGCATCGTACGACATGTCTCAAGCCCAAAGCCTGCCACCTGGCGCCATATCACTATGTCGTAATGTACAGTCAGCCATTCGGTCAACACCATGTCACTGCCACATGTCATCCATACTGCCATGTGTCATATTTTCAATGGTCCACATCAGCGTATGAACTTCCATGTCAGCATCTGTACAGTCCACATGTCAAATTTGTACTATGGCAACTCGACCTAAAAATGCCAAAAATGAGTGACACATGTCACCTCCTCATGTTGCCACATGTCCCTGTTGATGTCATCATGACATCATGTTGATGTCACTACCACGTCATGTTGACGTACTGCTGACATCAGCAGTATGGACTGTTGACTTTGACTTTTTTTACATGTTTGGGAAATCAATCAGAACATGATAACTTCTGCATATAATGTCCATTTTCGAAAAAACATATATGGTCAGAATTGGCGCGACGAGCTCGAGGCAATGGAACTAGTTTTGTTCGATTCTGAGAAATTTATTTTTGGGCCTTCCTGGATCCATTTGGATCATGCCTCCCCACTAAGAACTTTTTGTCCTCCAAAAGGATATTAACCATTCATCAAGTGCGGGATAGGCCACCCCACTTATCCTTTGTCTTTAAAATCTATCTTGTGCACCTGTCGAATCATAATCAATTTCATAGTAACCATAACAATTGAAACCATATTGTTATCCATTTGAACTTGTTCACATCTTACTGAAGCCACTACCATCCATGTAGAAAACATTAGCAATGATAAAATCATAAATATGACTAAAACTAAACCAATATGTTTGATGTGTTTGCACGACATTAACTTATCTTGAAGCAAAGTATGATTGAATTTCTATTATACAACCATCTCATGTTCATGCTTAAGATCAATTGTTTTACTTGGCACAATTATAGGTGTGTTTCTTCCATAAGTTGTCTTCCTTAATTGTTACATTGTTTGAAGAGATTGATTTTCTTTGATGTGATGAGTACGTACAACATATTCATTTCCTTCTTCAGTTAAGTGATATTGATTATATTCCTTGTAGAATATTGGTTTGTGATCATATAAATAAGGGTTGCCTAAGACAATTCCACATGTTTCTAGCGGCACCACATCACACGTTACTTCATCCACATACTTAGATGTAACTGCAAATTTTATTATACATTTCTTTGTTATGGGAAATTTGTGATCTTTGAGTATCCAATTAAGTGAATAGGCCTTGTGATGCATCTTAGTCTTTAATCCCAATTTCTTAACCACTTCCTCTGAAATTAAGTTAGATTTAGATCCATTATCTATCAATGTGTCTATCTTAGTATGTTTCATTATGACCCTTATATGAAACAATTTACTTCTAGAATCATATCCATCACCAATTTTACCTGACAAACCAACTGTTGTGATCTTAGTCTCATCACCTAAATCATACCCCAAGTTTGTTTGTCATGTTGTTGTTGCAACTGTTTGCCTCCCTTTCCTCTCTTTGAACCACTTTGGTCTCTTCTCTAGATGCAATTGCTAGCAATGGTCATCATCATGCCCTTCTTTCTTGCAATGCTTGCAAGAGAGATTCTCTTCCTTCACGGTCATTGAACTTGCTTTCCTTCCATTCCCCTTTATTTTGTCTTCTTTCCTTGAAGATGATTCCCCTGATACACCAACTCTCGTTTTCCCTGCTTCAATATACATTGCTTGAACATAAACCTCATCAAGATTAGAAGGTCCAAACATAAATAAAGTGTTATGAATATGTGCAGGTAAACCTCATATATACTTCATAAGAGTTTCCTGTGTGTGTAATGGAATATTTCACATTAATTCCATCTTACAAAATTCAGTTGTCTATTCTTGTACCATTTGTCCTTTTCTTAGTTTAAGAATTTTCCATTCAATTAAAGGCTTATCCTTATAACCCAAAGGATAAAACTGCTTTCTAAGTGAAAAAAACAAAATCTTGCCATGATGGAAATACATTACCAACTTGTTGAGTACCATGTTGCAACTTACTCTGCCACTAGATGAGTGTTGTGCCTGGAAGACGAAGTGATGCCAATTTGATTTGGGTTGCCTCATCTTTGATTTGTTGCACACTACAATAAACTTCCATATGTCTGACCCAGTTTTCAAGCCTCTCAACATTGACTTCACCTTCATACATGGGAAATTCAAATTTTACATCAATATTAAGTAATGGCATATCATGCTTATGTTTATCAGAATGTTTTCTTGTGGTAGAAGTTGAATTTGTACTTGAAGAAGAAGAAGATGGAGATGAAGGAGGTGAAGGAGGAGGTTTAGGAGGGTCCTATCCTTCTTCACTTTTGTCTTGTTTTGATAATTCCCCTTGAAAAGGCCTCTTCCATTCCAATTAATCATCATATAAGACCTTTACCGTCTCTGACATGGCAAAGAAAGTCTTTTGAAACTCTATCTTGTTTTGAGACATTCCTTCTTCAGATGCAATATTCTCACTTTGAGATTCCATATTTCTTGATCCAATATCAGGATCTCCTTCTACAAGCTCGCCTTCACCATGACTTAGATTTTCCCTGGTAATCATGCAAACTCAAAAAACCAACTGTCAACCTGCTCAGATACCACTTGATCCGAAAATGATCTTTTAAAGACATGGTTGAGTTTTAAGTATGTGTTAAATTACCATTCAAAAAATTAAATGAGGAAGGAGATATTAATGAAATAATGTTGCATCCATCATAAATAATACATAACATAAAGTAAACATTAATAACAAAAAACCATAACGCCAATATTTTTAATAGAGTTTGGCAAGGTTGCCTACGTCTCCAGGCCTTTGTCTCAGTGGGGAAGTCTTTCTTATTAATATTCAATGCTACAAAGTTACATAATAAATGCATCAAATGGATTACAAAATGGTCTGGTTGTGTTCTTCTCTACCTCAAGAATCCAACACAACTAACGACACTGAAAAAGGTTGAGTGTAGCTCCCGAAAATGGCCTCCAAAGTTCGCTTCCTCAATGGCTTCCCTGCAAAAAAAAATGGCTTAGGTTTTACAATTCCTCATCATTTTGTTGTTTTTGAACCTCTTCATGCTATCAAAAACCTTTGATTTTTATATATTTGGAATTGGGGCTCTCCTTCCAACTTCCCCCCAAGATCTGGCCTCAAAAAGGGCTCCAGATCCCCCAAAAAAGGACAAAATCCATTAAAAACAGCGTAAAAATCATTAAAAATTATATAATATAGTTGAAAACCCAAAAATTGGAAAAATGTGTGCTATACCCTTTGTTAT